>JANJGN010001012.1:0-212500 GCA_026770705.1 Isurus oxyrinchus
GGGAGAGAAAAAGAGAGAGAGGGGGAGAGAAAAAGAGAGAGAGGGGGAGAGAAAAAGAGAGAGAGGGGGAGAGAAAAAGAGAGAGAGGGGGAGAGAAAAAGGAGAGAAAAAGAGAGAGATGGAGAGAAAAAGAGAGAGATGGAGAGAAAAAGAGAGAGATGGAGAGAAAAAGAGAGAGATGGAGAGAAAAAGAGAGAGAGAGAGAGAGAAAAAAGAGAAAAATAGACAGAGAGAGAAAAATAGAGAGAGAGAGAGAGAGAGAGAGGGAGAGAAAAAGCAGAGGCTTAGGGTGTGAATTCCAGTACTTAAGGCCCAGGCAGCAGAAGGCACAGCAACCAATGAAGGAGCGATGGAAATTCGGGATGTGTAAGAGGCCGGAATTGGAGGAAAGCAGGCATTTAGGAAGGTTGTAGGACTGGAAGGTTACGGAGACAAGGGATTTGAATCCCTCAGGGAGCTTTAAATCTAAGCCATATTCCTGCTCTTTAAAATTGCTCACAAGGAGGGAAGCGAGATCAGGTACTTTCAACCAGTGGAGGTGGGAGACATTGAGCTCAGAGTATTGTGCTTGTCAGGTGTGATGGAAAGAAAGCAAGGAATACATTTTCCATTCCTTAGCAAGTTTCAAGGATCATGCTCCACACAAGGGGCAGCAGAGCTGATGAATCCGAATGGAATGCAAACGTTTATAAAACTGGCCAGCTGCTCAGCGCAGCACTCGACAGCTGAAAGGCCTGTGCTGTTCAGTTGCAAATGCTGGATTGTCACTATATAACCACTTGCCTCAACATTCGAACTTTCAGAAAGTGCTCACTACGCGGGAAACAAAGCAAACTTGGCGAAGGCAGAGCGGTTTAAACCGAGGCTAACAGTTTATGTACAGTATCAAACGCAGCCTCTGGAACACGCCAACAGCCTGCAGTCAGCAGTATTTGCAATGGTAGGATTGATCAGCACTTTCAGGAACTGTGGGTTACTGCTGCTGCTGCTGGGCTGCGAGTCCTTTTACCCATTTGCACCTGGCTCAATGAGGGCAGGGCTCAAAACTTCCTCGCTCTGGTGATAACTGGCTCCACTATTAGTGATCCAAGCTTGTTTTCCACAAAGGATTTTAGAAATTTAAAACTCAATTCCACAAATTTTCTAAACAGTCTAGAACTAAGGGACAGTTCAAAAATGAAGGGGCTTTTAATCAAGAGAGAGTTGAGGAGAAGTTTTCACAGAGGGTAGTTCTTCTGTGGAATTCCCTGCCCCAGACAGCAGGAGGCTGAGTCATCGAATATATTCAAGGCGGGGTCAGACAGACTGTCGATTGTCACAAGAGTGAAAGGTTAGGGTGGGGCAGACAGGAAAGCAGAGCGAGGCCAATAACCAAAAAACCAATAGTTAACAATCAGATCAGCCATGATCTTATCGAATGGCAGAGTAGGCTCAAGATGGCTGACTGGCCTACACCCGCTCCATTTCTGGTCTTTTTCCCCTCCCTACACGACATGGGGATTTCCACAGATTATGGAAAAACCCCTTCCTCTGGATGGCTCCAACTACGGAAAAGTCTAGTGCAGGATTTCCCCAGCTTTGTAATCATTGACAGGGACTTGAATTTAATCGTAAGTGCCCCTTGGTGTGGAAAATGATCGCTCCCAACATCTGACAGGCATTATTATCTCACCATCCCTCCTCCTTATGAACTTTTTTTATATAGGCTCAAAGACCCCTTCGCTTTCCTTGGGCAGTGTTGTTTCCATCGGAGTGAACTCCAGACTCCTGGTGCTATCACTCTACTCATTTCCCAGGACCAGTTACTAAACTCAAAGCACTGCGCAGCCCAGTGAAATTCTTTTTTGAAGAGCAGTCACTGTTGTAATCTGGGAAACCCTGTAGTCAATTTACGCACAGCAAGATCCCACAAGTTAGAGCTTAGCGGGCAGTTAGTTGGTTTTTAAGTGATACAACTGGGGGATAAATATAGGCCTAGGATGGAGGGAAACCCTTCCAGCTCTTCACTCCCTCAATCCTGGTATTACCCCAATTTTAAAAACAGAAACCATTAACCAGGCAAGATGAAGCCATGGAGATACCAATAGAGTGCCATCCAAGTTATTTAGGTAACACAGCCATGACCGAGGCTCCTCACAAATACACCAATACCTGTACTGCATCTTTGCATTAGGTACTTGTCCCATCAGACCTAGTGTAGAGCAAGAGAAAGCAACTTTGTACCAAATCCTGATATTTAGCCTGTTGGTACCAATGTTACAAAATAAATTCATCACAGTAATATTCTTCAACATCCAGCTCAGAATACAGCTAACCCTGCAGCGTCACACAGTGACAGACCCATCCCCACCAGTACTGTACCCCAGTGTTATACACTGACAGACCTGTCCCCACAAGTACTATACCCCAGTGTTACACAGTGACAGACCTGTCCCCACCAGTACTGTACCCCAGTGTTATACAGTAACAGACCTGTCCCCACAAGTACTATACCCCAGTGTTATACAGTGACAGACCTGTCCCCACCAGTACTGTACCCCAGTGTTATACAGTGACAGATCAGTCCCCACCAGTACTGTACCCTAGTGTTATACAGTGACAGACCCGTCCCCACCAGTACTGTACCCCAGTGTTATACAGTGACAGACCTGTCCTCACCAGTACTGTACCTCAGTGTTATATAGTGACAGACCTGTCCCCACCAGTACTGTACACCAGTGTTATACAGGAACAAACCTGTCCGCACCAGTACTGTACCCCAGTGTTATACAGTGATAGACCTGTCCCTACCAGTACTGTACCCCAGTGTTATACAGTGACAGACCTGTCCCCACCAGTACTGTACCCCAGTGTTATACAGTGACAGACCTGTCTCCACCAGCACTGTACCCCAGTGTTATACAGTGACAGACCTGTCTCCACCAGCACTGTACCCCAGTGTTATACAGTGACAGACCTGTCTCCACCAGCACTGTACCCCAGTGTTATACAGTGACAGACCTGTCCCCACCAGCACTGTACCCCAGTAATATTGCACAAAATCTGCAGCAACCATGGGGATGTGCATTTTGAGGAGTGTTCACGCAAGTTTGAGGTCAGAGCACTGTTTGAATAAAAGGGAAAACCAGGGCAGCTGCTGGACTTCTGAAGCAGTTGACATCAGTATAACCAGGGTCAGAGGACCGACTGGATTACAGGAACACTCGAGTGAATGAACTTGTGTGCTGAACCAATATCAGTCTCAGGATTCCAACCTTTACATAACCAGAACAAAGTCAGTACCGCAAGCAACTGCAACAAAACTGCCTGTACAAGCCTCCCGTTTAATGTGGGACAATGTCATGTCTCTGTTTATCACCAGTGAAAAGAACTGACTGAACGGCCAAACCTTTGAGTACAGCACCCTTGGCATTCACCCATCACCCTGTGCCCATTGACCTACATTGGCTCTTGGCCCAGAATAACTAAGAATTTAAAATTCTCATCCTTGTGCTCAAAGGCCTCATCCCTCCCCATCTCTAACCACCTCCAGCCCCTACAACCTCCCCATCTTTGCAACGCCCACCAGCCCTGAACGACCCTCCTATCTGGATGTCTCCACCTCCAGTATCTTTCCATTTCCCACACCTCACCATTGGCTGCCTTGCCTTCAGAAGGTTGGCCCGCAAGCTCTAGTATTACTCTCCTCCTTTAAAGGCACTCCTTAAAAACCCCACCCCTGACCAGGCTTTTGGCCCCTGTACCTCAAGGAGCTCAGCATCAAACGTAAAGTGAAACCACTTGGGGTATTTTAGTCCATGAAAGATGCTGCTTCTGAGCAGCAGAGTTACAAGAGGACAGGACACTGAACGAGGAGACCACATTTTTTTTAGTAAATTCAGCCAGAGTGATAACCAATATTAAGGACTTAGGCACAAACAAGGGGTTGAAATGAAGTCAGCAGGGTGCCCAAACACCATCCTGCTTGATGACACATGGAGGTATCGAGGAAAGGGTCTCTTTTACTGTCTGGTGTCCCCGAATTTCTAATCTCAGAATTCTTATTTCACAGGTGGCCATTCGGCCCCTTGTCTGCACCAGGCCTCTGAATGCACAATTCACAATACCACTCACCCCCACCTTCTCCCCGTCACCCTGCACATTCTTCTTTTTCTGATAACAGTCTAATTCCCTCTTCTATTGCTTCTTTTGCCAATTACTTTAAATCCGTGTCCTCTGGTTCTTGATCCATCTACGAGTGGGAAGTTTCTCCCTATCGACTCTGTCCCAACTTCTCATGGTTTTGAACACCTCTATCAAATCTCCTCTCAACCTTCTCTAAGGAAAACAGCCCCAGCTTCTCCAATCTTTCCTCATAAGAGAAGTCCCTCATCCCTGAAACTCATGAATCTTTTCTGCACCCTCTTTAATGCCTTCACACCCTTCAAATGTGGCGCCCAGGACTGAACACAATATACCAGCTGAGGTCTAACTGGTGGCTTATACAAGGTTAACATAACCCTCTTGTACTCTATGCCCCTATCAATAAAGCTGAGAATACAATGCGTTATTGATTCAGTATTCATTGAGTCCTCTTGCTGAAGGCTACTAGAACCCTTTCTGTGCTGTGGTGGATTATACACTCACCTTGCCACCTCATCCCTCTCCCGCAATGCTAGCAGTGCCCACTGTGTTCTAGTGGCCCATGCATCACAAGCTCAGATACAAAGTTGAATTTGACCACGCATCCCCTCTTTCTCCACCTCTCCCCCAATGACCTCTACCCACAGTGTCAATTGTGTCTCCTGACCCCCACTTTCCAGGGCTATTTGAAATAGTCATTCAGGCGAGGTGCTCTTCGTAAGAAAGCAGGACATTAGGAACAGGAGGAGGCCAGTTAGTCCCTCGAAACTTCCAATCCCAATGCAGCCGATCTCTCTCAACTCCTGCCTACTCACCCCATCTGTAACCCTTAGCAAACAAAAATCTATCAGTCTCACTTTTTCAATTGACACCTACCTCCCCAGCCTCAGCTCTCTTTGGGAAGAATGCCTTCAATTGAGAAAGGAAGGATTCAAACGCCATGCAGATTGCTGATCACCGTGTTCATTACCCCTTTCCCACAGGTGTCCCATCCCAATGGAGAAACCCAGTGAGTTTACACCAAACAGAACTGTGGCTTCAACAATGGAGCCAGCCTTAAACATTCCTTTCATCTGACTTCGTACAGACAGAGGCTACACCATGACGGAGCAGGAGCTCTGACTGGCGCACAGATTCTAAATCAGGGACTAGGGGACTTAGGTTGTCGAATCAGACACAAGGAGCAATGCTAACTTAACCTGAGTACAGGGTGCGGTGCTGTCGAAATCAATGGAAGTCCACATTTGTTAGGACACACCCCATCTATGGATTGCACCATTCACCTAAATGGGTTAAAATCACAACAAAGTGCAGGGAAAACTGAGGTCTGAAAGCACCTGGGGAGAGAAACATTTAACATTTGAGTCAAACAGGACTTTCCTTCGGAACAGTTCTAAAGAGTCATGTTGGACTTGAAACGTTAACTGTTTCTCCCCTGAAGCCGCCAGAACTCCTGAACTTTTCCAGCACTTATTTCAGGTCTCCAGCGTCTGCTGCATTTTGCTTTCATTTTGGGTTAAAATGACTCCCTCTCCAGGGGCTCCATTTTAAGGCAAGACAATAGAGGGTTAAGAATCTAATCTGCACACAGGCCAGAGAGTCACACTTCCTGATGCTGATGTAAAATTTATGCAGACTCAGAATTTCCAGTTTGCTTTGGGTCAAAGACAAAGCTTTTTCAAACAAAAAACACACGCACTCTGAACAATGGCAATTCTGTGATAAAGTGACACCATTACACATTGCAATGCTCAGTGACAGGCACTCCTGCCGTCACATTACAAGCAGCTCCTTCACAGGGACAGTAATATCCCTCGCCTATCTCATGTCCTCCCCCACACCCACCCCGCCAACCCTCAAGGCAGGGATGCAGAACTCCCACAGGACTCCCCAGCACCAGAAGTCCCTTTAAATACTGTCGTGTGTGCTGTAGAGAAGGACGCAGTGCCTCAAGTTAGGTGTGCCCTGGGTGTATTTGTGGATGCCAGGGAATGCACACCGTGGTTCCAGCTTCAAGTCTCACTCCAACTGGAACACAAAAACGAGGCCAACACTCCCAGTTGCTGAGGGAGTTTTGCGCTATCAGGGGTGCGGCGTTAAACAGACTTGAGTGGGTGCAAAAGATCCCATGGCACTATTTCAAGGGTGGCAGGGACCGGAAGTGGGCAGGGGGGTGGGATTTGAAAACGGGAATTTTAAAATGGATGTGTGGCTGATGTGACATTTCAAAATAATGGATGTGTCTAGGGTCTTGAGACAAAAAACGGTGGTATGTAAATGTTAAATGTTTCTACCAACCAAAAGGAACCTGGAGCGGAAATCAATTGGTTGTAAAATAACCTGCAAATGGCTGCCTTGTCTGTGATTGCTGAAGCTAAATACCCAACTCTGAACGGGAGCTGCTGGCACCTGGTGTGCCAGTCAGGAACAGAAATGGAGCCTCAGTTTCTGGAAGCAGTGAAAAGAAACAGCCACTGAACCAGTAACTCGGGGGTTAATTGCTCCAGAGACAAGTTCAAATCCTACCACAGCAGCTCAGGAAATTTAAATTCAATCAATTCATTCAATTAATTATTAATTTAAAAAAGGCTAGTTTTGCTAACAAAGATCAGATTGTCGTAAAAACTCATGTGGTACACTGGTAACCTGATAAGGATAGCTGATCTCATCAGTAATCCTGACTTGGTCAGGCCTACATGATTCCAATGTGCTGGCTTAACTGCCCTCCCAAATGGCCCTAGCAAGCCACTCCACTGTATCAAGCTGCTACAGGATTTGCTGTGCCTATAGAGCTTCAAATGCAGCAGTTTACCACTGCCTTCTCAAGGGACAATTAAGGATGGGCAATAAACGTGACATCTCCATAACGAATAATATAACAGATGAAGACAGGGTCTTCAGGGCTTCCTGCTCCCCCTCCAGCAAGTGCACATGGGTCCACTTTATCAGGGGAGGGGCTGAAGACTTCAGGAACAACCACCGTGCCCACACCCCCACCTGGAGCCCTGCCGTTCCTTCCAGGCAGAATTCCCCAAAGATTCCCACTCTCTTCACTCGGTAGCTTTGTGGACGAGGAGGGCTAGACCAACCACATCAGCAGGGTAGCAACAGAGTGGTAACTCAGCACCAATGAAGCCAGAGAGACACAACGCTCCTCTACTCTTGGCTGAGATTGCACTAGTGAGACTGTATGCGGAGTTCAATTAACACTGCTCCCTCATTTATTCCTGGAAGCAAACTGGTTTAACATCTGTAGCCAGCTTCCTGGAAAACACCACAAGCACCGAGCTAGAGAGAGACACCAGCAGAATCCTGCAATCACACAGCCAAGGATAGGATGCTGTTGACCGACAGCTGCCATTGGCAATCCCCCAGTGAGAAGTGACTCCCGCACCACCACACAATTTCCCCCCCATCCCACCTCTTACTGACCGCCACTTCCCACCAACTAACAGTAAACACAAACAATACCAACAGTAGCTAAAAAACAGCCAGAGAACAAGAGGAAGCTAATGAGAAACCCAGAAGTTAGGGAAATGGCCAGCAGCCAGTGTAAATATAGGGGTATGGGGACAAACTGATAACACACACACACACACACACACACACACACACACACCAGAACAGCTCAGTTTCTGCAAGAAACATGGATAAATTCAGCTCTTATCAATCTGTGCAGTGTTTCCTCCTTCTTCGTTAATTACCATCTCCAATCGAAGGGGGGAAGCTCGAGATTTTCAGCTTGACTGATAGCGTCACGAGAAGAGGAAAAACCAGAGCTCTAATAGCTCTAAAAATACTCAATATTACCCTGAGTCAGAAACAGGACTAGAAGACGCCTCTCTCAATCTGGTTGAGGGTTGAGTTCTCCCCCAGCCTCCCAATTAATTACCATCTATGGATCTTCAGAGTTTGAATTCTTACAGCAACAATTCACAACCATGGGTCAAAGTTTGAGTAATTTTGCAGACTAAGGACCTTGGTTTACCTGTCAGACAGAATGAAAACCAGGTGATCTGGCTCATGGACATGTTGCTGTTTGTGGGAGCTGCCGTGTGCAAACTGACTGTTTTCTGGCATTGCAACGGTGATGACATTTCAAAAAAAGGAGTGCTTCACTAGCTACAAGAGACGCCCCAAGGTCATGATACGGTGATATCTAAATGCCAAGTCTTTATTCTAAAGTAAGGTCACAGAGGGCGCAGGATTGCAGCAGTACACTTCTGACGCTGTCCCACTCCCAAGCAGGCAGAATGGGAGATAGCTCATTGCACCTGAGTATGCTCAGGAGTCACAGGAGGGTGAGGGAGACCACCTGAAGGCTGGTGGCATAGCGGCAGCTTCATCAAACGATGCTAGGTGCAAGCCTGAATATTTATGCTTACCCAGTGCAGTTATCTCTCACGTTCAGGGTCAGTGTCATTTAACAGTGTGTGGTTAAACTTCAGTCTAGCAGGAGGATGAAAAACAAATCAGATCAGACCGTGCCATTGTTATTTTCCCCTTCGTGCAACCAGTCAGCAATGAAAGGGGCAAACGCTGGCAGAGGAGGGAGGGACTCACTAACAGTCAACTTGATGTCTTCACCTGGGGCAGTGAGGCCTAGGCACAGGGAGTCCTGTGTTGCAAGCCAACCACAACAACTCAATGGTTCTGATTCGGTTGGGAATCAGAGGAAAGGTTACAAAAGCTGGGAAATTCCCCCAATGCCATCCATCGGGAAGGGCCACGGTTTAAATCCTGACAAAGACATGTCAACACCAGTTAAGTCGGCCAGAAGTAAGCAAGCTCATGAGTGGACGAAGCAGCTGAGTAGACAAAAGAAAAAGGCAAACAATTCATGCCACACAGTGTTTCCAAAGGAAGCTTTGCCCTGCTGGAGGTGCCACCTTTCAGATGAGGCACTAAATCGAGGCTACAGCTGCCCTCACAGGTGGACATAAAGATCCCACAGCCACTATTGGAAGAATAAAGGGGACGTAAGCCATACGTCCCAGTGATTGGCTGATTGAATCTAACAGCATGGTCCTTCAGTTGTTTGTAATAGGCAGAGTACAGACCATACTCAACCTGCCAGCACTAGCAAAAGTGCCTGCTAGCTGTGATTCTGCAATTGGGCAGCACTTGTTGAACAATCCCAAATGTGCTAATGGTTTTACTAACAACCAATTTAAGGTAATCAGTCGAGCTCAATAAGTGGTTACACGCAAAATACCATGGATGCTGGATATATGAAACAACAGAAAAGGCTGGAAAAACTCAGGTCTGAAGAAAGGTCATATGGACTCAAAACGTTAACTATGTTTCTCTCTCCACGGGTGTTGTCAGACCTGCTGAGTTTTTCCAGCATTTTTGGTTTGTGTTTGAGCTCAAAGTGGCTCATTTATACCTGCTAAAAATGACATACATTCATTGTCAAACAAAAGGAATACGTTCAAGCCATGCGCCTTTTTGAATTACTCGGGAGCTTGGAAAGCCTGTGGTTCCCTGTTGCTTTCTCCATGGCAACACCTCAGCCTTGCTAACCAATCAGCACCCCATGGTATAAACTGCAGTGACTGTTTGAAATTTGGCATTCTTGCATTCGTCCAGTTGAATGCAAGACCTAATGCTTTGGCAACATGTCTCTTTTCAGCAAAACTCAAGAACAATAGTTATCCCTCCCAGAAACATTGTCTGGTCACAGGCCCTATACCCAGCTCACGCCTGCCACATGAAGGAATGAGCGTGCCCGACTCCCAGGCACTGCCCCAAATCCAGCTCTTACCTCGGCTGATTCGCTGCTTCTCTCCAGAGAGGATACCTGGGGTGTCAATGATGCTGATGCTCTCCAGGACCGGGTTAGGCAGTTGTGCGCAGTTAAATCTGAGCAAACAAAAAAAGGGCATTAGTATAAGAAAAAGCTGAAGATCATTTCTTCCAATACATTCACTACAGCAGCTGTTGCACAATCAACTGGACTCAGGTTAGAAAGTTGGTTAATCAGACCATCACAATTCAGCTCCAAGCAGTTGAAGACTATTCTGGACTTGATGAGTTTTGATTCAGTAGCTGCAGTGTGCACAGGATATCCGTTCCTAAGAGCTGCACCATAACAGGTGCAGCATTATTACAGACCAGATCATTGATAGCATGCCAAGATCAAATGCAGAAGTTCAGGGGTTAACCAGGGGCTGAAGAATCGAGCAGTCAATCCACTCCAATTGTGGCAGACAGGAGTCCCCGATTGGGAAGAAGAGGCTGTTAGTGTACCAGCACATCAGGCTCAAGGTGGCTATTTGTGAGAGCTACGCACTCCAGCAAGGTTGAGAATGTATAAATCAGCAACAGCGCATACTACTGGGTGGCAACTGGGTGTTTGAAGTGGTTAGAGCCCAGACTGGCAGTGGAATAAAACAAGGTCAAAATCGATGGGATTTGGCAGAGGAGACTGCATTTCAGCTTACACCCCTCAGGCAAACTGCTATATACACACACACAAAAAATGGCTTCAGAAGGAGGTTGCCCCCAAGTAACAAGAGGCTCCCACTCCTGGCTAAGCCGCAGTCTAGGATCTAGGAGACGACACCTTTGAGGTAATCCTTACATAGCCAGCCAGACTCCAAGATGTGACACTCACTTTAAAATCAACAACTGCATTTATACAAGCACGTTTAATGGCGTCAAGCAATCCAAGGTGCTTCACAGGGAGGTGTTGGTGTTGGAGAAGAGTGTGCATCGAGGGATTAAAATGGGATGAGCATCTTAAACGGAGGCACAGCCAGATTAGGAGCCCCTGTAGGCCAGTGAGCGGGGGGGGGGGGGGGGATGGTGGGTGTTTGGGCTCACTGCCCTCCCTCCTCGCCCCTCAATCTTTTTAATTGTTCCTTTTTAAAAACACCGTGGGCTTGACACAGCTCTAGCTCAAAGTAGCCTCAGGGTGCGGTGCAGGCTCAGAGGAGCCACGTTTCCAGAATCGTTACAAATGTTTCATGTTGCCAAATTAATAGAGTTAAAAAAGCTGCATTCCAAAAGATCAGCTCAAAATGGAAACTATTTCCAGTCAGTGGCACTCTGCCCATCATGAGCAGAAAAGGGATCTGCCTGCCCCCCCCCAACTTTGAATTCCACACCAAAGTCGGGAGCTTTCAACCTAATCAGCTGTAGATCTCGATAACAATTCCTGTCTTTCACAAGTTCAATCCTGCAGATATAGTGCCAGAACCGACAAGAGTCCACAGCCCTGATCCTGTAGGAGTTGAAAGCGCTTTGGGGCCAAGATAGCAGAGACAAGGGAGCTCAGAGCAGGGTCAGAAACTGTACAAAGGGCCAGAGAGAGTTCAGGCATCAAGGGGTGGGAGGAGGAGAGAATAGCAGTCAGATGTCCCTATCGCATCTATGATTCAATTCGATCGGGGCTGCCCTGTACCTTAACTCCACCATGGTTTTGGAACTCTCCCTACCCTTGCTTAACAACCAGTTTTGAAATTTTCAATTGACCCCCAGCCCAGCCTCAATTTTTGGGGGTAAAAGTGCTCCAGATTTCCACCACCCTGTGCAAAGTGTATCCCAGCATCACCCCTGAATGGCCTATCTCAAATTTAACGGTTACACCCACTTGTTCTGGACACTCTCCACTGAAGGAAATACTTTCATGCTATCAACCCCTATAATCATCTTAAACACCTCGATTAGATCGCCCCTTAATCTTCGATCCTCAAGGGAATACAAGCCTAGTCCAGGCAACCTGTCCTTGTTAATTAATCCTCTAATTAGTAAAACATCCTGTACAGACAAGATTGCCCAGAACAACCACCCCTCCCTCCCATCATTAATACCTGGCCAGCCTCCCCTTTAACAAAACCTAGCAAAACCAGAGCGGTTAGAGTACAGGAGGCCATTTGGTCCGTTGTAAACATGCCAGCTCTAAGCACGTGCAACTTGCCGAGTCCCACTCCCCAAGTCCTGCAAATTTTTTTCCCCTGCAGCTAATGATCCGATTCCCTTTTGAAAGCCACGATTGAACCTGTCTCCACCTCACTGACAGGCGCTACATTCCACATCCAGGGGAGAAACCTTTTATCTACGCGACACCACTGGCACAAGGAGCAATCCCCTTCCATCTATACCCCTCTGATTCTCAATCCTTCTGCTAATATGAACAATCTCTATCTAATCTGGCCGGGAGCCTCATGATTTTGCATGCCTGCCAAACCTCAAATCCATTCTTCTCCACGGAGAAGAGTTTCTCCAATCTATCCACGTTACTGAAGTTATTCTCCCCGCCCCCCCCCCCACCAAAATGTACAATACAACTGGAAACTCAGTCCATTTAATCCTCTGTCACCTTGCTGGGCACCAACACCCTCCAGTGTCAGAGTCTAGCCTATCAGCAGGCATCAGGACAGAATATCCCATCCCACAAATGGAAAGACTCCCTCGGGTGAAAGCAGCTCCCATCCCCTACACTGAGCATACCAATTAGGAGCAGGAGTAGGCCATTCGGCCCCTCCAGCCTGCTCCACCATTCGATAAGATCACGGCTGATCTGGTTGCAGCCTCAACGTCACTATCTGCCTTACCCCCCCACCCCCCCGATAATCTTTCACTCCCTTGTCAGTTAAGAGCTATTGAGTCACACATTTAAATCAGAAGAGGAATTTCTTCTCACAGAGGGTAGTTAATCTGTGGAATTCTTTACCGCAGAGTGCTGTAGAGGCTGGGTCGTTAAGTATATTCAGGGCTGAGATAGACAGATTTTTAATCAGTCAGAGAATCAAGGGTTATAGGGGGAAAGGCAGGAAAGTGGAGTTGAGGATTATCAGATCAGCCATGATCTCATTGAATGATGGAGCAGACTCGATGGGCTGAACGGCTGACTTCTGTTCCCATGTCTTATGGTTTTAGCTACCCACCTCAAAAATATTCACTAACACTGCCTCTAACACACTCTGTAGGAAGTTCCACAGGCTCAAGACCCTCAAAAAATCTCACCCATCATAAATGGGAAACCCTTTATTCTTAAACTGCGTCCCCTAGTTCTAGTCTCCCCCATAAGGGGAACCACCCTCTCAGCTTCCACCCTGCCAAGTCCCCCCAGAATCTTATGCTTCAATAAGATCGCCTCTCAATCTACTGAGCTCCAAATACAACCTGCATAACCTTTCCTCATACGATAACCCTCATTCCAGGATTCAGCCGTGTGGAAAAAGAAAATACTCTGTAAGTGGTAGTGAAACTCTGCAGGATTCACCGATGGAGACAGGGGGAGAAACTTCCAACTGGGTGCATTCCACTGGATGTATGTCACTGAATTCCTGTCATGCCACAGAAGTTCCTATAAGAAAACCCCCCGAGAATTATTCTAACAAGGGTTCAGCGCCAGTGCCGAGTATTAATTCCCAGGGCAAGCCAGGGAAATCCCTCTATGCTGACTTTCTTCCAGCATGTCCTTTTTTGCTGTACATTTGCAGAGTGTGTGTGTGTGTGTGTGTGTGAGAGAGAGATGACCCAGTGGCCAGCCAGGAAAAGCAGGCAGTTTCATCTCTGAAAGCACCCGCCCCCAACCCACCCTAAAGGCAGTACGTCCTGCAATCGGAGGCTGCTTCTCTCTCTAGTCTTTGAGCAGCAGTGCCTCATCCTAGCGCAGAGTGAAGGCCAGGAAGGAATCCTACTCTCAGTTTACATCACACATCCTTCTTCACAGCTTTCCTCTATTCAAGAAACACATCACAGCCTCCTGCTGATTAATCATCCACATATTGGCGACAGCCCTGCAACTCAATTTGGCCTGGTTAAATAAAGCATGACTCACTTTAGTGTACTCCACACTAGCTCATCTCCTTCAGGCTCTCAAGGGTTTTTGCAGAGCAAGCTGCAGCAATCTTGTACAGTGCAGTGTGTCAGAGCCTGCAGTACTGACAGCCCAAAGGTTCCCACACTCATGCATCAACCAGACCTCATTACAGCCGTGGTTAAAGCGTGGACAGGGGAGCAGAATACCAAGGGTGTGAGCGATAGTGACAGCCCCTGATATCAAGGCAGCGTTTTAACTGCGACATCGAAGAGACCTACCAAACTGAAGTAAATGAAAATCCAAGGGAATTGGCTTAGGGTGGTTTGTGACAAGTAACATTCATGTCACACTAGGCAATGGCCATCTCCAATAGGAGAAAATCTAACCATCTCCCCATGACATTCAATGGCATTACCATCGCTGAATTCCCAACTATCAACACCCTGGAATGTTCGGGGGGGTAGGGGGCTGGTTACCATTGACCAGAAACAAGCCATATAAATGCTGCAGCTACAAGAACAAATCAGAGTCTGAGAATCCTGTGGCAAGTAACTCACCCCCTGACTCCCCAAAGCCTGTCCGTCAACAAGGCACAAGTCAGGAGTGAGATGAAATACTCCCCATTTGGCCTGGACGAGTGCAACTCCAACAACACTCAAGAAGCTCATCAAGCATTCTGCTTGATTGGCACCCCGTCCACAAACATTCACTCCCTACACCACTGATGGACAGTAGCAGCAGTGTACATCATCTACAAGATGCACTGCAGGAACTCACCAAATCTACTTCAACAACGCCTTCCAAATCTACCGCCTTTACCACCTAGAAGGACAAGGACAGCAGTTACACGGGAACACCACCACCTGCAAGTTCCCCTCCAAGTCACTCATCATCCTGACTTGGAAATATATCGGCCGTTCCTTCACTGTCACTGGGTCAAAATCCTGGAACTCCCTCCCTAACAGCACTGTGGATGTACCTACAGCACATATACTGCAGAGGTTCAAAGAGACCATCTCAAGAGCAATTAGGAACTTGTGTTATATGCTGGCCTAGCCAGCAACACTCACGTCTTGTGAATAAATAAGAAAGCACTTCTTTATTTCAGAGCTTTTCCAATTTTATCTTTTCACTACCCACACATCCTGCTCAAAACCAACTCCTGGAATTATGCCAGCTCTGGGCTGTACAATCACCAAGATTGAAGCAGCACCGACGACAAATGAGAATCCAAACTGCAGGAGACAAAGCGTCAACCTTTTTGGAGCTCAGAAGAGTTCAACACTGCACCCACTGCCAAATCTGGGCTGGGTTCACAGTTAGGAAGGTGCGCAACACATACAGTACTTGACCAGTCCCAAACTCCAGGATTTGACTCTCGTGTCACCTCGAATTAATGTATGACTGCCTCTCCAGAGGCTCCCTCCTGAACAGTACCCGCATCCTTTCTGTGCGTCACATTCTTGTACAACCTCAGGTGACTTCTTGAGCTAATAACTCCATCTCTGGGTAGACAGAGGAAGCAAGATACTGTACTCTGCTCCGGGACACTACAGTGTACACAACTGCCTCCAGTAATCAAACTATTAGATTTGTAAACTTCAGACACCTAGTTCGGTTTTTCTTTAGTTCGCTCCTTATCACTCAGAGGACAATATGGGGGAAATCTGAGCACAGGGTACTGAGCCCCTAGATCTGCTATCCCTGATAGTACTCAAGGCTCCTAGCTATTCCCTCGGATCAGGCAACAACAGGGAGGAGATGGAGGGATAGAGTCGCTGTCCAGGCAGAGAGCACAAGCACTTTAAAGGAAATGGTAAAGTTAACAAAATCACCTCTGGAATTTCAGGTAACATGGTCATCTTAAAGCAAGCAGCACAAACTAGAACTTTGCCCCGTCAAAGGGACTTTAATCATGCTACATCCTATAATGACAATGCCCCTTTAAAAATGGCATTGAACTCATATGCCCTCTGAGGATATAAGAGCCCCAGGCCCCTCCAACTAAAGCATGCTCCCTTCTCAGACCCCTCATCCTCTAACCAAAGAGATCCACGGCTCCCCCTGCACAGCTACTTTAAAAAAAGCCCTACCCCTCACCCTCTAAATTAAAGGACACCAATCAAAAGTGAAAGCGATCTAAAGATCTATAATCTCGTCTGCAATAGGTTCTGTCCATTTATAAAATGTTCCTCCCACCTATTAACATCTCAAGGGGGCACCCGTCCTCCCGCCCCCTTCAAGGGGGCACCCGTCCTCCCGCCCCCTTGAAGGGGGCACCCGTCCTCCCGCCCCCTTCAAGGGGGCACCCGTCCTCCCGCCCCCTTCAAGGGGGCACCCGTCCTCCCGCCCCCTTCAAGGGGGCACCCGTCCTCCCGCCCCCTTCAAGGGGGCACCCGTCCTCCCGCCCCCTTCAAGGGGGCACCCGTCCTCCCGCCCCCTTCAAGGGGGCACCCGTCCTCCCGCCCCCTTCAAGGGGGCACCCGTCCTCCCGCCCCCTTCAAGGGGGCACCCGTCCTCCCGCCCCCTTCAAGGGGGCACCCGTCTCTCCCCCCCCTTTAAGGGGGCACCCGTCGACCCGTCTCCCCCCCCTTTAAGGGGGCACCCGTCGACCCGTCTCCCCCCCCTTTAAGGGGGCACCCGTCGACCCGTCTCCCCCCCCTTTAAGGGGGCACCCGTCGACCCGTCTCCCCCCCCTTTAAGGGGGCACCCGTCGACCCGTCTCCCCCCCCTTTAAGGGGCACCCGTCGACCCGTCTCCCCCCCTTTAAAGGGGGCACCCGTCGACCCGTCTCCCCCCCTTTAAAGGGGGCACCCGTCGACCCGTCTCCCCCGCTTTAAAGGGGGCACCCGTCCACCCGTCTCCCCCCCCTTTAAAGGGGGCACCCGTCCACCCGTCTCCCCCCCTTTAAAGGGGGCACCCGTCCACCCGTCTCCCCCCCCTTTAAAGGGGGCACCCGTCCCCCCTTCCCCCCCCCTTCAAAGGGAGCAGAGCTCCAACTCTCCTTAAAGAGCACACACACACACACATCCACCTCCCACCCCCATGACGGCTGCTCTGCCCCCTTAATTAAAGGGACAGTCCCGGTACCTGTTGAGGAAGGCGTTGCCGAAGGCGTTGAGCTTCCTGAAGGGTTTCTTGGGGTCGACCACCAGCGCGTTGCCGGGCACCACCCCGTCCTGCTCGCCGTGCATGACAGCGATGAAGGAGTCGGTGGTGGGCTCGGGCCCGATCCGCATGCCGGGGAAGTCCTGCTCGATCAGGTGCCGGATGAAGGTGGTCTTGCCGGTCGAGTACTGGCCGACCAGCAGCACCATGGGCTTGTTGTCGAAGTCGGCCTCCTCCAGGGCGGGCGAGTGGAAGTCATGGAAGCGGTAGCTCTCCTCCAGGGGCAGCAGCTTCTGCGCGTACAGCCGCTTGAGACCCTCGCTCACCGTCTGGAAGAGCTCGGGCTCCTTCTTGCGCCGCGCGTCCTTCCCCATCCAGCTGAACATGGCACCCGCCTCGCCTCACCCCACCGCCAACCGCCACCACTAAGCCGCTGCGCCTGCGCACAGCTCCTTAAATAGAGCCCCGGTGGGGGGGGTGGGGCTGGGTGGTAGGTAAGGGGCGTGGCTAAGGGCTAGGCTCTCGCGAGATCTCCCCGGCGGGAGTGGGCGTCTCCTCCGCAGCAGTCGCTTCCGAACCCTGCCCCCTTCTAGCCCCCGCCCTCGAAGGGGGCGTGTCCTCTGAAGGGGCGGCGGGCCTCCTCTCCTGTCGCCACGGACTCCCGTACAGATGCGCCCCCCCCCCCCACCATCAAGTGGGCGCGAGCCTCTGCGCAGCATGGGTTCGTCCTAAGTGGCTCCGCCCACCGCCCTCCGCCGCTCTGGTCCCAGCCCGGCCCCTTCCTGGGCGGGGCTTGGTCGCTCTTTGTGCATCGCGTCCGCGCCCCCCCACCATTCCCCGATCTCTGGCTCCGCCCACTGCCACGATGGCCACGCCCCTCAGTGGGCGTGCCCCCGCCCCTCAAAGGACGTGGCCCCGCCCCTTAATGGGCGTGCCCCCGCCCCTCAGTGGACGTGGCCCGCCCCTCAGTGAACGTGGCCCCGCCCCTCAGTGGACGTGACCCCGCCCCTCAGTGGGCGTGGCACGCCCCTATGGGGGAGGGGCCTAGAAGCTTGGGCCTCATCAATGGAGGTATGGGGCAAGGGGGTGTGACACTGAACTTTCTGAAGCTCTGGTTAGGCCACAACTAGAGTATTGTGTCCAGTTCTGGTCACCACACTTTAGGGGAAGGATCTGAGGGTCTTTGCGGAGGAGATTGACCAGAATGTTCCCAGGGATGAGGGGATTTTAGCCACAGGGTAAGGTGGCTGCGGGGGTGGGGGTGGGGGTGGGGGTTGGGGTTGGGGTGGGGGCGGGGGTGGGGGGGGGGTTGGAGAAGCTGGGACTGTTCTCCTTGGTGGGGGGTGGGGTGGGGGGGATTGAGAGGTGGGGGAGGATTTGATAGAGGTGGACAGGATGGTGACAGGTTTGGGTCAGGTTAGACAAGGAAAAGAAGAATAGATTGGATAGAGACGTGGGTGGGAGCGGTCTGGAGTGTTGTGGACTGGGTGCAGGTCAATGGGACTAGCACGGACTAGAAGGGCTGAATGGCCTGTTTTCCTGTGCTGTAGTGTTCCATGGTTCTAAAAGCTGCTCCCATTGGCTGATGGCGCAAGCGCTTGGGGGTAGTGGGGTAGTCGGGCGGGGGGGGGGAGGGGGTGAGGGGGGTGGGGAATGACAACGACACAGGTTTGAGGTTTTGGGTACGAGGGGGGAAACGTGCGGAAGAACCTTTTTTGTTTCGAGCGGCGATGGCCTGGAACTCGCTGCCCTTGAGATGGGGTGAGGTGGGGTGGGGTGGGGTGAGGTGGGGTGAGGTGGGGTGGGGTGAGGTGAGGTGGGATGGGGTGAGGTGGGGTGGGGTGGGGTGGGGTGAGGTGGGGTGGGGTGAGGTGGGGTGAGGTGAGGTGGGGTGAGGTGGGGTGGGGTGGGGGAGACGATTAGCGCTGTCAGAAGGAAATTGGGTGGGTGCTGGAGGGAACTCAGCCTGCAAGGATACGGGGGGGGGAGGGAGGGGGGGGGAGAGCAGGTGGGGGGAGTGGGACTGACTGGATTGGTGTGCAGAGACCCAGCACGGACTTGACAGGCCAAATGGCCTCCTTCTGTGCTGGAATGACTCTGAGATGCTATTAAGGGCAGAGGGGGGGGGGGGTGGGGGAAGCTGGATTAAACACATGAGGGGGGGAGGAATAGAAGGATACGTTGATGGGGTGAGGTGAAGAGGTGGGTGGGAGGGGGCTGGTGCGGGGAATAAGCAACAGCATAGAGCAGATGGGCCGAATGGCCTGTTTCTATGCAGTTCTATTTAATAATTTATCAGGTGTAACAACTTATTGTCTATGAATATGTAATATTTGGATGTAGAAGAATTTACAACGTTACGCTAACAAGATAAAAGGGCATCTAGAGGCAGAAAATATAAAAATCGGGCAAAGTCAGCTTTTCACAAAGCCACAAGTCCATTTCTGCAGAAGTGTCAACGACACCACTGCCCTGTGGCAGCCAGGGGAGGAAGCTGCCAAGGAAAAATGCAGCCTGCACCCCCACCTGCTGTTGCACACTGGTACTGCGGCAACACTTCCCAGAGCCCAGAGAACTCAGGGTGGGGTGGAGTGGGGTGGGGTGGGGTGGGTTGGGGTTGGGGGGGGGAGGGGGGGGGTGTTGTGTGTGGGGGGACGGGGGGACAGTGGTGTGGGAAGGGAACTGCATTCACCTAGTGTCTTTCACCACTTCAGATCATCCAAAAACACTTCGCAGCCAGTCCACTTCTGACGCAAGCGTGTAGTCACTTCATGAGGCAGGAAACTCAGGGGGGCAATCGGTGCACAGCAAGATCCCACAAGCAGCAGCAATGTAAATACTAGTGATGTTGATTGAGGGATAAATACAAGCCCTGCGTGCACCGGGGAGAACTCTCCCTCACCCATCCCAGACCCCTGGCCCCTGTTATTGGGGTTGGGTGAACAAGTGACAGTGATTCATCTAACACTGTTTAGCACCAGAGCCTGCACCGTTCTGGGACTAAATCAATTTTAGGCAGCAAGGAGTATCCTAATGGAGGCTTCACGTGAAAAATTAGCCTGTAATATCCAATTTCTTTCCCCTCATAACCTTCTCACTCTCTCAAGGACTGTTTTCCTTGGAGAAGAGAAGGCTGAGAGGGGATTTGATAAGAGGTGTTCAAAATCTTGAGGGGGTCTGGACAGAGTCGATAGAGGGGGGGAAACTGTTCTCGCTCGCAGAAGGATCGAGAACGAGGGGGCACAGGTTTGAAGTCATTGATAAATGAAGCTAAAGCGACAGGAGGAGAAACTTTATCTTGCAGCGAGTGGTTAGGGTCTGGGATGCGCTGTCCCAGAGTGTGGGCATGGGGGGGCAGGTTCGATCGAGGCTTTCAAAAAGGGAATCAGACTGTTATCTGAAAAGGAAGACTGTGAAGCTTTACAGGGAGAAAGCGGGAAGTTGAGTTGTTCATTCGGAGAGCTGGTGCAGATATGATGGTCTGGGTAGTATCTTCTTCCTTGGTAAAGACAGATGCAAAGTATTCATTTAATACCTCAGCTATTCCCTCTGCCTCCCTGTGTAAATCCCACTTTTTGTCCCACTCCTTTTACTATGTCTACAGAAGACTTTGGGATCCCCTTTATGTTAGCTGCCAGCCTCTTTTCATACTCCCTGTTTGCTTCTCTTAAGTGCTTTTTCACCTCCCCTCTGAACCTTCTGTATTCAGCCTGGTGCTCAGTTGTATTTTCTACCTGATATCTGTCAGAAGCACACTTTTTTTTTCCTTTATCTTAATTTCTATCTCTTGTTTGCCCGACCTTTACCTTTTGAGGCAACATACCTTGACTGTGCCTGAAACACCTCTTCTTTGAAGGGGTTGCTCAGCTACCATTTTTCCTGACAACCTTTGGTTCCAGTTCATTCGGCCCAGATCTGTTCTTACCCCATTTGATGTCGGTTTTCCCCCAGTCAACTTTCCTTGCTCTGGATTGTCCCTTGTCCTTTTCCGTAGACATCCCAAACCTTATGATACATTGATCACTGTCCCCTAAATCTTCTTGATCTACTTGGTTCACCTCACTTCCATGAACCAGGTCTGGCAGTGCCTCCTTTCTCGTTGGACTGGAAACACACTGAAGCAGAAAAATCTCCTGAAGACACTGCAGGAACTAGAATCATAGTTCTTGCCTCTCTGTCCTTTACACTATTACTATCCCAGTCTATATTCATGTCATTAAAGTCCCCCATTATAAATACTCTATAATTTTTGCACCTCTGTAATTTCCTTGAAAAATTGTTCCTCTACATCCTAGTTGGTGGCTGATAGACCACACTGAGCAATGTAATTGCAACTTGCTGTTCCTTAGCTCCAGCCAAATAGATTCTGTCCTTGATCCCTCTGGGACATCCTCTTTCTCCAGCACTGCAATGCCCTCCTTAACCAATACTGCCACCCTCCCCCTTTTCCTCCTTTCCTATCTTCCCTGAAAGCTTTCTATCCAGGGATAGTTAACGCCCAGATCTGTCCTTCTTTGAGCCAGGCCACAACGTCACATGGCAATCTGTGCCTGTAACTCACCAAGCTCATTTATCGGCTGTTTCAACTTGTGGGCGAGACTAAAAACGGGACCATCAATGTGCGACGGTCACTAGAAATTCCAATCGGGAATTCAGGAGAAACTTCTTCACCCAGAGAGTGGGGAGAATCTGGGACTCGCTCCTACAGGGAGTGGTCGAGGGGAATAGTGCAGGTACATTTATGGGGGAAGCTGGATGAGAGGGAAAGGAATAGAAGGATATGGTGATGGGGGTGAGATGGAGAGGGGGTGGGAGAAGGCTAGAGTGGAACAGAAACACCAGCACGGAGTGGATGGGCTGAATGGCCTTTCTCAGTGCCTGGCCTTGAATACAAACTGTCACACTGTTGTCATGGGTATTTAATACCACAGAGAGCATGAGTTAGAAAATACACGACTCGTTTTAAAATCCTTCCACATGTTTTAATCGCTGATTATCCACTCCTGAGATGGAGTGATCCTCCCTGACTCTGTCTGTGAGGAGACAGGTTCCCAAAAATGTCATGTCCCAATGTTTGTCTCTGTTTGCAGTCTAGACGGATTCAGGCGGACAGAGGGGTGGCCTTCCAAATTGACAGACAGAGTTCAGACTGGACTGACTGTCAATTCACAGGTCAGCACCCGGTCTACACCTCTCAGTGAGCGTCAGAAACCACAATGGGCCCCACCCTCCCTCTGACACATCATTCACCAGATACAGAGTAGAGCTCCCTCTACCCTGCCCCAATCAAACACTCCCAGGACAGGTACAGCACGGGGTTAGATACAGAGTAAAGCTCCCTCTACCCTGCCCCAATCAAACACTCCCAGGACAGGTACAGCACGGGTTAGACACAGAGTAAAGCTCCCTCTACCCTGCCCCCATCAAACATTCCCAGGACAGGTACAGCACGGGGTTAGATAGAGTAAAGCTCCCTCTACACTGTCCCCATCAAACACTCCCAGGACAGGTACAGCACGGGGTTAGATACAGAGTAAAGCTCCCTCTACACCGTCCCCATCAAACACTCCCAGGGCAGGTACAGCACGGGGTTAGATACAGAGTAAAGCTCCCTCTACCCTGCCCCCATCAAACATTCCCAGGACAGGTACAGCACGGGGTTAGATAGAGTAAAGCTCCCTCTACACTGTCCCCATCAAACATTCCCAGGACAGGTACAGCACAGGGTTAGATACAGAGTAAAGCTCCCTCTACACTGTCCCCATCAAACATTCCCAGGACAGGTACAGCACAGGGTTAGATACAGAGTAAAGCTCCCTCTACCCTGCCCCCATCAAACACTCCCAGGACAGGTACAGCACGGGGTTAGACACAGAGTAAAGCTCCCTCTACACTGTCCCCATCAAACACTCCCAGGGCAGGTACAGCACGGGGTTAGACACAGAGTAAAGCTCCCTCTACACTGTCCCGATCAAACACTCCCAGGACAGGTACAGCACAGAATTAGATACAGAGTAAAGCACAATCTACGCTGTCACCATCAAACACTCCCAGGACAGGTACAGCACGGGGTTAGATACAGAGTAAAGCTCCCTCTACACTGTCCCCATCAAACACTCCCAGGACAGGTACAGCACGGGGTTAGATACAGAGTAAAGCTCCCTCTACACTGTCCCCATCAAACACTCCCAGGACAGGTACAGCACGGGGTTAGATACAGAGTAAAGCTCCCTCTACACTGTCCCCATCAAACACTCCCAGGACAGGTACAGCACAGGGTTAGATACAGAGTAAAGCTCCCTCTACACCGTCCCCATCAAACACTCCCAGGACAGGTACAGCACAGAATTAGATACAGAGTAAAGCTCCCTCTACACCGTCCCCATCAAACACTCCCAGGACAGGTACAGCACAGGGTTAGATACAGTGTAAAGCTCCCTCTACACTGTCCCCATCAAACACTCCCAGGACAGGTACAGCACGGGGTTAGATACAGAGTAAAGCACAATCTACACTGTCACCATCAAACACTCCCAGGACAGGTACAGCATGGGGTTAGATACAGTGTAAAGCTTCCTCTACAATCTCCAAGCCATTAACTCTCTCAGCCGATAATGAAATGTTTCCGATTGAAGGGTTTCCCTTCACCTTCTGAACCGTCGACGTGACAGCCGCTGCATTCCTCATCTCTCCACCATCGTTTGCTGTGACCGTCAGAGATAACAGCAGCTCCACTGGGACCAGAACACCACCACATGGAGTTGCTGTTACAGCTGATGGCCACTGAGGGGTGGTACTGGGTCCCGCACATGGAGCAGAAAGATCCCAGGCTCCAGCCCCCAGCCTGTGCTGAGTGAGCTGGTCTAAACTCACTCTGCAGCTCCCCCCCTTGGGAATGGGCGACCCAGGTGAGTCTTGCAGCCCCTGTCCACCTCCTTCCCGCTGTCAGAATTTGGGCTTCCTTGTGATGCTCCACGTGCTGGAATGTCTCAGGGACATTTCACTGTCCCAAGCTTCATGTGAAGAAACGGGCAGGTGAGAGATGGTGTGCCTCAGGATCTCTCCCTCAGATGCTGGGAGGACAGGAGAGGTCCAGCTGAAACAGGAAATACATGTTAGTTAGCCATTGTGAAACTGGGAGTGAACTGACTTGGGGCAGAGCAGGAACAGGTCATTGCGGTCCAAACAAAGAGAGAGACAGAGAGAGAGAGACAGAGAGGGACTGAGAGAAAGGGGGGGAGGGAGAGAGAGACATGGAGAGAGAGAGAGAGAGTGAGGGAGAGAGAGTGAGGGAGAGAGACAGAGGGAGAGAGAGACAGGAAGAGAGAGAGACAGGGAGAGAGCACAAGCGAGACAGTGAGGGAGAGAGAGAGTGAGGGAGAGAGACAGTGAGACAGAGAGAGCGAGAAACAGAGAGAGAGAGACAGGGAGAGAGAGAGAATGAGACAGAGAGAGAGAGAGACGGAGCAAGACGGGGAGAGAGAGAGTGAGACAGAGGGAGAGTGAGACAGACAGAGTGAGCAGGAGAGAGAGACAGGGAGAGAGAGAGAATGAGGCAGAGAGAGAGAGAGACGGAGCAAGACAGGGAGAGAGAGAGTGAGACAGAGAGAGAGTGAGACAGACAGAGTGAGCAGGAGAGAGAGACAGGGAGAGAGAGAGAGAAAGGGAGAGAGATGGGGGGAAAGAGAGAGAGAGAGGGAGCAAGAGAGAGAGACAGGGAGAGAGATGGGAGGAGAGAGAGAGAGAGGGAGCGAGAGAGATGGTGAGATAAATACAGCACGAGAGAAAATGTGTATGAAAGAGGGAGTGACAGAGAGATAGAGAGTTAGAGAGAGCAAGAGAGAGAGGGAGGGAGAGAGAGACGGAGGAAGATGGAGAGAGATAGGCAGAGAGAGGAGAGAGACAGGGAGAGAGACGGAGGGAGTGAGAAACAGAGAGACAGAAAGAGACAGAGAGAGATAGCGAGACAAAGACAACAAGAGAGAGTGTGTGAGAGTGGGAGTGACAGAGAAAGAGATAAAGTTAGAGGCAACAAGAGAGAGAGAGAGACAGATGAGGGACAGAGATACTCAGAGACAGACACACAGGCTCTGATGCGAATTGTACATAAGGTTTGAGTGTGCAGACAGAAATTGGCTGTAACCGTGCACACATTTCTCCATAGACTGAGCTGCCAAAGGCTGGCCATTAACCATAGCTTGGCACCACGGGGAGATTCGGTGAATCCCAGCTCCCACCCCGAGAGACCGGGAGGCCAGTTCACCCTCGAGGTTTGGAATGTGAATAGGTGTGAAAAATAGACAGACCTGGTTGAAGTGGGTGGGGGTCGGTGGGAGGGGTGAGGGATCAGGGAGCTGCGGGGCTGGACAGCAGGGGTTGACAGACACCACCGCTGTTAGAATCATCTCATCACCACATCACTCCCAGATAAATTCGTAAAAAATAGTCAGAATTCTGGCTTCAACAGGGAGGAGAACAGATTTGAAAAACACAGTTCGGGAAAGATCGCTGTCTGTAGAAAGGCAGGACTCACCTCAACATATACCCCTAGCTTCTGATCACCAAAGTACACTATGAGGTTTGGACTCTTGGGTGTCCACTGACTGTGAGCCCAGCGATCCGGGTTAATCATTAGCCACAAGTAAATATTTGACACGCAAATTTCGACTCAAAGTACAGGCACACAAACAGGGGAGTGGCTCCCTGGAGAAACTGGCAGTGGGACAGAGAATGGGTGGGGAGCACATAGAACCAGGATTCAGGGAGGATAACAGCCCAGCAGAGATTCCTACAGCACGGGGTTAGATACAGAGTAAAGCTCCCTCTACACTGTCCCCATCAAACACTCCCAGGACAGGTACAGCATGGGGTTAGATACAGAGTAAAGCTCCCTCTACACTGTCCCCATCAAACACTCCCAGGACAGGTACAGCACAGGGTTAGATATAGAATAAAGCTCCCTCTACACTGTCCCCATCAAACACTCCCAGGACAGGTACAGCAAGATGTTAGATACAGAGTACTGAATTAACTTACTGTAGATCTGATGGGTTACAGAGTCTCACTGCATTTGTAGCCAAAGACATAATGATGTAGTGGTGACAGTCAGAGCCCAAAACAGCTCTCAATCCCAACCAAACATGATAAAATTGAATATAAAATTTTCCTGAAATGCTATCTTGCTTGCTCCCTAATGGAGCAGGCAAAGTGCCAAGCAGAATAATGTAGTGTCAAAGTCCTGGGTTGTGTAAAACAATTAGAAAAGTTACAGCCTTTGATTAGAGATTCAAAGGTTTAATATGACTGTATTGATAAAAGGACATGAATTCCACTCACAGTTAGACATTAACTGCTGCAGCTTCCATGATTTCTACTGACGTTCACTGGGGTACGGGTTCCACAAAATGACACTTACTGGGGTAGGGGTCCCACACACACTGACTCTCACTGGGGTACGGGTCCCACACACACTGACTCTCACTGGGGAAGGGTCCCCACACACACTGACTCTCACTGGGGTACGGGTCCCACACACACTGACTCTCACTGGGGTTTGAGTCCCACACACACTGACTCTCACTGAGGTACGTATCCCACACACACTGACTCTCACTTGGGTACGGGTCCCATACACACTTGATTCTCACTGGGGTTTGTGTCCCACACACATTGACTCTCACTGAGTTACGGATCCCACACACACTGACTTTCACTAGGCTACAGTTCCCACACAAACTGACTCTGACTCGGGTACGGGATCCACACACGCTGACTCTCACTGGGGTACGGGTCCACAACACACTGCCGCTCACTGGGGAACAGGTCCCACACATACTGACTCTCTCTGGGGTACATGTTACACACACGTAGGCTCTCACTAGGGTATGGGACCCACACTCACTGATCCTCACTGGAGTACGGGTCCCACACACACTGACTCTCACTGGGGTACGATCCAAACACACTGATTCTCACTGGGGTACGGGTCCCACACACACTGACTCTCACTGGGGAACAGGTCCCACACACACTGACACTCACTTGGGAACGGGTCCCACACACACTGACACTCACTGGGGTACCGGTCCCACACACACTGACTCTCACTCAGGTACGATCTACACAAACACTGACTCTCACTGGGGTACGGGTCCCACACACACTGTCTCTCACTTGGGTACGGGTGCCACACACCATGACTTTAACTGGGATACCGCTCCCACAAACACTGGCTCTCACTGCGGTACGGGTCCCACACACACTGACTCCCACTGGGGTACGGGTCCCACACACACTGACTCCCACTGGGGTACGATCTACACACACACTGACTCTCACTGGGGTACAGGTCCCACACACACTGACTCTCACTGGGGTACAGGTCCCACACACACTGACTCTCACTGCGGTACAGGTACCACACACACTGACTCCCACTGGGGTACGATCTACATACACATTGACACTCACTGGGGTACAGGTCCCACACACACTGACTCTCACTGGGGTACAGGTCCCACACACACTGACTCTTACTCGGGTACAGGTCCCATACACACACTGACTCTCACTGAGGTACGGATCCCACACACACTGACTCTCACTAGGGTACAGTTCCCACACAAACTGACTCTGACTCGGGACGGGTCCCACACACACTGTCTGTCACTTGGGTACGGGTGCCACACACCATGACTTTAACTGGGATACCGCTCCCACAAACACTGACTCTCACTGGGGTACGGGTCCCACACATACTGACTCTCAATGGGGTACGGTCCCACACACACTGACACTCACTGGGGTAGGGGTCCCTCACACACTGACTCTCAATGGAGTAGGGGCCCCACACACACTGACTCACACTGGAGTAGGGGCCCCACACACACTGACTCTCAATGGAGTAGGGGCCCCACACACACTGACTCCACTGGAGTAGGGGCGCCACACACACTGACTCTCACTGGGGTATGTGTACCACACACACTGACACTCACTGAGGTACGGGTCTCACACACACTGACTCTCACTGGGGTAGGGACCCCACACACACTGACTCTCACTCGGATATGGGTCCCACACACACTGTCTCTCACTTGGGTATGGTCCCACACACACTGAATCTCACTGGGGTAGAGGTCCCCCACACACTGACTCTCACTGGAGTACGGATTGTACAAACACTGACTCTCACTGGGGTACGAGTCCCACACACACTGACTGACACTGGGGTAGGGGTCCCTCACACAATGACTCTCATTGGAGTACGGGTCCCACACACACTGACTCTCACTGTGGTACGGGTCCCACACACACTGACCCTCACTGGGGTACGGATTGTACAAAAACTGATTCTCACTGGGGTACGAGTCCCACATACACTGACTGACATTGCGGTACGTGTCCCACACACACTGACTCGCATTGGGGTATGTGTCCCACCCACACTGACTCTCACTGGGGTTTGTGTCCCACACACACTGACTCGCACTGGGGTACAGGTCCAACACAAACCGAATCTCACTGGGGTACACGTCCCACGCACACTGACTCCCACAGGGGTATGGGTCCCACACATGCTGAGTCTCACTGGGGTATGGGTCCCACACACTCTGAATGTCACTGGGGTATGTGTCCCACCCACACTGACTCTCACTGGGGTTTGTGTCCCACACACACTGACTCGCACTGGGGTACAGGTCCAACACAAACCGAATCTCACTGGGGTACACGTCCCACGCACACTGACTCCCACAGGGGTATGGGTCCCACACATGCTGAGTCTCACTGGGGTATGGGTCCCACACACTCTGAATGTCACTGGGGTATGGGTCCCACACACACTGACTCTCACTGGGGTACGGGTCCCACACACACTGACTCTCACTGGGGTATGGGTCCTACACACACTGACTCTCACTGGGGTATGGGTCCCACACTCACTGACTCTCACTGGGGTACGGGTCCCACACACACTGACTCTCACTCACGTATGGGTCCCACACATGGTGTCTCTAACTGGGATACGGGTCCCAGAAACACTGACTCTCACTGGGGTATGTGTCCCACACACAATGAATCTCAGTGGGGTACGGGTCCCACACACACTGACTCTCACTGGGGTACGGGTCCCACACTCACTGACTCTCACTGGGGTACGGGTCCCACACACACTGACTCTCACTGGGGTATGGGTCCCACACACACTGACTCACACTGGGGTACGGGTACCACACACACTGACTCTCACTGGGGTATGGGTCCCACACATGGTGTCTCTAACTGGGATACGGGTCCCAGAAACACTGACTCTCACTGGGGTATGTGTCCCACACACAATGAATCTCAGTGGGGTACCAGTCGTACACACACTGACTCTCACTGGGGTATTGGCCCCACACACTCTGACTCACACTGGGGTACGATGCACACACCATGGGTACTACACACAATGAATCTCAGTGGGGTACGGGTCGTACAGATATTGACTGTCACTGGGGTACGGGTCCCACATACACTGTCTCTCACTGGTGTACGGTTCCCACACACACTGACTCTCGCTGCGGTACAGGTCCCACATACAATGACTCTCACTGGGGTACGCGTCACGCACACACTGACTCTCATTGGGGTACGTGGCCTTCACACACACTGACTCTAACTGGGGTACGAACCACACACACTGACAGTCACTGGGGTACGGGTCCTATGTACACACTGACTCTCACTGAGGTACCGATCCCACACACACTGACTCTCACTAGGGTACAGTTCCCACACAAACTGACTCTGACTCGGGTACGGGTCTCACACACACTGTCTCTCACTTGGGTACGGGTGCCACACACCATGACTTTAACTGGGATACCGCTGCCACAAACACTGACTCTCACTGGGGTACGATCTACACACACACTGACTCTCACTGAGGTACGGATCCCACACACACTGAGTTTCACAAGGGTACAGTTCCCACACAAACTGACTGACTCGGGTACGGGTGCCACACACACTGCCTCTCACTGGGATATGGGTCCCTCACACACTGACTCTCACTGAGGTATGGATCCCACACACACTGACTGTCACTGGGGTACAGGTCCCACACACACTGACTGTCACTGGGGTACGGGTCCCACACACACTGACTCTCACTGTGGTACGGGTCCCATACACACAATGACTCTCACTAGGGTACAGTTCCCACACAAACTGACTCTGACTCGGGCACGGGTCCCACACACACTGTCTGTCACTTGGGTACGGGTGCCACACACCATGACTTTAACTGGGATACCGCTCGCACAAACACTGACTCTCACTGGGGTACGGGTCCCACACACACTGACTCTCACTGGGGTACGGGTCCCACACACACTGACACTCACTGGGGTAGGGGTCCCTCACATACTGACTCTCAGTGGAGTAGGGGCCCCACACACACTGACTCACACTGGAGTAGGGGCCCCACACACACTGACTCTCACTGGAGTAGGGGCCCCACACTCACTGACTCTCACTGGGGTACGGGTCCCACACACACTGACTCTCACTGGGGTTTGAGTCCCACACACACTGACTCTCACTGGGGTACAGGTCCCACACACACTGACTCTCACTGGGGTACGGGTTCCACAAATTGACACTCACTGTGGTACGGGTACCACACACACTGACTCTCACTGGGGTACGGGTCCCACACACACTGACTCTCACTGGGGTACGGGTCCCACACACACTGACTCTCACTGGGGTACGGGTCTGACACACACTGACTCTCACTGGGGTACGGGTCCCACACACACTGACTCTCACTGGGGTTTGAGTCCCACCCACACTGACTCTCACTGAGGTACGTATCCCACACACACTGACTCTCACTTGGGTACGGGTCCCATACACACTTGATTCTCACTGGGGTTTGAGTCCCACACACATTGACTCTCACTGAGTTACGGATCCCACACACACTGACTTTCACTAGGCTACAGTTCCCACACAAACTGACTCTGACTCGGGTACGGGATCCACACACACTGACTCTCACTGGGGTACGGGTCCCACGCACACTGCCCCTCACTGGGGAACAGGTCCCACACATACTGACTCTCTCTGGGGTACATGTTACACACACATAGGCTCTCACTGGGGTATGGAACCCACACTCACTGATCCTCACTGGAGTACGGGACCCACACACACTGACTCTCACTGGGGTACGATCCACACACACTGACTCTCACTGGGGTACGGGTCCCACACACACTGACTCTCACTGGGGAACGGGTCCCACACACACTGACACTCACTTGGGAACGGGTCCCACACACACTGATGCTCACTGGGGTACGGGTCCCACACACACTGACTCTTACTGGGGTACGGGTCCCACACACACTGACCCTCACTGGGGTATGGGTCCCACACATGGTGTCTCTAACTGGGATACGGGTCCCAGAAACACTGACTCTCACTGGGGTATGTGTCCCACACACAATGAATCTCAGTGGGGTACCAGTCGTACACACACTGACTCTCACTGGGGTATTGGCCCCACACATGGTGACTCTAACTGGGATACGGGTCCCTGAAACAATGACTCTCACTGGGGTACGGTGCACACACCCTGACTCTCACTGGGGTACAGATCCCACACTCACTGACTGTCACTGGGGTGGGGGACCCATACACACTGACTCTCACTGGGGTATGGGTCCCACACATGGTGACTCTAACTGGGATACGGGTCCCTGAAACACTGACTCTCACTGGGGTATGGGTACTACACACAATGAATCTCAGTGGGGTACGGGTTGTACAGATATTGACTGTCACTGGGGTACGGGTCCCACATACTCTGACTCTTACTGGGCTACGGGTCCCACACACACTGACTCTCACTGGTGTACGGTTCCCACACACACTGACTCTCACTGGTGTACGGTTCCCACACACACTGACTCTCGCTGCGGTACAGGTCCCACATACAATGACTCTCACTGGGGTACGCGTCACGCACACACTGACTCTCATTGGGGTACGTGGCCTTCACACACACTGACTCTCACTGGTGTACGGGTGGTACAGATATTGAGTCTCACTGGGGTAGGGGTCCCAATCACACAACTCTTAGTCGAGTATAGGTCCCACACACACTGACTCTAACTGGGGTACGAACCACACACACTGACAGTCACTGGGGTATGGGTCCTATATACACACTGACTCTCACTGAGGTACCGATCCCACACACACTGACTCTCACTAGGGTACAGTTCCCACACAAACTGACTCTGACTCGGGTATGGGTCCCACACACACTGTCTCTCACTGGGGTACGATCTACACACACCATGACTTTAACTGGGATACCGCTGCCACAAACACTGACTCTCACTGGGGTACGATCTACACACACACTGACTCTCACTGAGGTACGGATCCCACACACACTGAGTTTCATAAGCGTACAGTTCCCACACAAACTGACTGACTCGGGTACGGGTGTCACACACACTGCCTCTCACTGGGATATGGGTCCCTCACACACTGACTCTCACTGAGGTACGGATCCCACACACACTGACTGTCACTGGGTTACAGGTCCCACACACACTGACTGTCACTGGGGTACGGGTCCCACACACACTGACTCTCACTGTGGTACGGGTCCCATACACACAATGACTCTCACTAGGGTACAGTTCCCACACAAACTGACTCTGACTCGGGCACGGGTCCCACACACACTGTCTGTCACTTGGGTACGGGTGCCACACACCATGACTTTAACTGGGATACCGCTCCCACAAACACTGACTCTCACTGGGGTACGGGTCCCACACACACTGACTCTCACTGAGGTACGGGTCCCACACACACTGACACTCACTGGGGTAGGGGTCCCTCACACACTGACTCTCAGTGGAGTAGGGGCCCCACACACACTGACTCACACTGGAGTAGGGGCCCCACACACACCGACTCTCACTGGAGTAGGGGCCCCACACTCACTGACTCTCACTGGGGTACGGGTCCCACACACACTGACTCTCACTGGGGTTTGAGTCCCACACACACTGACTCTCACTGGGGTACAGGTCCCACACACACTGACTCTCACTGGGGTACGGGTTCCACAAATTGACACTCACTGTGGTACGGGTACCACACACACTGACTCTCACTGGGGTATGGGTCCCACACACACTGACTCTCACTGGGGTACGGGTCCCACACACACTGACTCTCACTGGGGTACGGGTCTGACACACACTGACTCTCACTGGGGTACGGGTCCCACACACACTGACTCTCACTGGGGTTTGAGTCCCACCCACACTGACTCTCACTGAGGTACGTATCCCACACACACTGACTCTCACTTGGGTACGGGTCCCATACACACTTGATTCTCACTGGGGTTTGAGTCCCACACACATTGACTCTCACTGAGTTACGGATCCCACACACACTGACTTTCACTAGGCTACAGTTCCCACACAAACTGATTCTGACTCGGGTACGGGATCCACACACACTGACTCTCACTGGGGTACGGGTCCCACACACACTGCCCCTCACTGGGGAACAGGTCCCACACATACTGACTCTCTCTGGGGTACATGTTACACACACATAGGCTCTCACTGGGGTATGGAACCCACACTCACTGATCCTCACTGGAGTACGGGACCCACACACACTGACTCTCACTGGGGTACGATCCACACACACTGACTCTCACTGGGGTACGGGTCCCACACACACTGACTCTCACTGGGGAACGGGTCCCACACACACTGACACTCACTTGGGAACGGGTCCCACACACACTGATGCTCACTGGGGTACGGGTCCGACACACACTGACTCTCACTGGGGAACGGGTCCCACACACACTGACACTCACTGGGGTACGGGTCCCACACACACTGACTCTCACTCGGGTACGATCTACACACACACTGACTCTCACTGGGGTACGGGTCCCACACATGGTGTCTCTAACTGGGATACGGGTCCCAGAAACACTGACTCTCACTGGGGTATGTGTCCCACACACAATGAATCTCAGTGGGGTACCAGTCGTACACACACTGACTCTCACTGGGGTATTGGCCCCACACATGGTGACTCTAACTGGGATACGGGTCCCTGAAACAATGACTCTCACTGGGGTACGATGCACACACCCTGACTCTCACTGGGGTACAGATCCCACACTCACTGACTGTCACTGGGGTGGGGGACCCACACACACTGACTCTCACTGGGGTATGGGTCCCACACATGGTGACTTTAACTGGGATACGGGTCCCTGAAACACTGACTCTCACTGGGGTATGGGTACTACACACAATGAATCTCAGTGGGGTACGGGTCGTACAGATATTGACTGTCACTGGGGTACGGGTCCCACATACTCTGACTCTTACTGGGCTACGGGTCCCACACACACTGACTCTCACTGGTGTACGGTTCCCACACACACTGACTCTCGCTGCGGTACAGGTCCCACATACAATGACTCTCACTGGGGTACGCGTCACGCACACACTGACTCTCATTGGGGTACGTGGCCTTCACACACACTGACTCTCACTGGTGTACGGGTGGTACAGATATTGAGTCTCACTGGGGTAGGGGTCCCAATCACACAACTCTTAGTCGAGTATAGGTCCCACACACACTGACTCTAACTGGGGTACGAACCACACACACTGACAGTCACTGGGATACGGGTCCTATATACACACTGACTCTCACTGAGGTACCGATCCCACACACACTGACTCTCACTAGGGTACAGTTCCCACACAAACTGACTCTGACTCGGGTACGGGTCCCACACACACTGTCTCTCACTTGAGTACGGGTGCCACACACCATGACTTTAACTGGGATACCGCTGCCACAAACACTGACTCTCACTGGGGTACGATCTACACACACACTGACTCTCACTGAGGTACGGATCCCACACACACTGAGTTTCATAAGCGTACAGTTCCCACACAAACTGACTGACTCGGGTACGGGTGTCACACACACTGCCTCTCACTGGGATATGGGTCCCTCACACACTGACTCTCACTGAGGTACGGATCCCACACACACTGACTGTCACTGGGTTACAGGTCCCACACACACTGACTGTCACTGGGGTACGGGTCCCACACACACTGACTCTCACTGTGGTACGGGTCCCATACACACAATGACTCTCACTAGGGTACAGTTCCCACACAAACTGACTCTGACTCGGGCACGGGTCCCACACACACTGTCTGTCACTTGGGTACGGGTGCCACACACCATGACTTTAACTGGGATACCGCTGCCACAAACACTGACTCTCACTGGGGTACGATCTACACACACACTGACTCTCACTGAGGTACGGATCCCACACACACTGAGTTTCATAAGCGTACAGTTCCCACACAAACTGACTGACTCGGGTACGGGTGTCACACACACTGCCTCTCACTGGGATATGGGTCCCTCACACACTGACTCTCACTGAGGTACGGATCCCACACACACTGACTGTCACTGGGTTACAGGTCCCACACACACTGACTCTCACTGGGGTATGGGTCCCACACACACTGACACTCACTGGGGTAGGGGTCCCTCACACACTGACTCTCAGTGGAGTAGGGGCCCCACACACACTGACTCATACTGGAGTAGGGGCCCCACACACACCGACTCTCAATGGAGTAGGGGCCCCACAAACACTGACTCTCACTGGAGTAGGGGCCCCACACTCACTGACTCTCACTGGGGTACGGGTCCCACACACACTGACTCTCACTGGGGTTTGAGTCCCACACACACTGACTCTCACTGGGGTACAGGTCCCACACACACTGACTCTCACTGGGGTACGGGTTCCACAAATTGACACTCACTGTGGTACGGGTACCACACACACTGACTCTCACTGGGGTACGGGTCCCACACACACTGACTGTCACTGGGTTACGGGTCTGACACACACTGACTCTCACTGGGGTACGGGTCCCACACACACTGACTCTCACTGGGGTTTGAGTCCCACCCACACTGACTCTCACTGAGGTACGGTTCCCACACACACTGACTCTCGCTGCGGTACAGGTCCCACATACAATGACTCTCACTGGGGTACGCGTCACGCACACACTGACTCTCATTGGGGTACGTGGCCTTCACACACACTGACTCTCACTGGTGTACGGGTGGTACAGATATTGAGACTCACTGGGGTAGGGGTCCCAATCACACAACTCTTAGTCGAGTATAGGTCCCACACACACTGACTCTAACTGGGGTACGAACCACACACACTGACAGTCACTGGGGTACGGGTCCTATATACACACTGACTCTCACTGAGGTACCGATCCCACACACACTGACTCTCACTAGGGTACAGTTCCCACACAAACTGACTCTGACTCGGGTACGGGTCCCACACACATTGTCTCTCACTTGAGTACGGGTGCCACACACCATGACTTTAACTGGGATACCGCTGCCACAAACACTGACTCTCACTGGGGTACGATCTACACACACACTGACTCTCACTGAGGTACGGATCCCACACACACTGAGTTTCACAAGGGTACAGTTCCCACACAAACTGACTGACTCGGGTACGGGTGCCACACACACTGCCTCTCACTGGGATATGGGTCCCTCACACACTGACTCTCACTGAGGTACGGATCCCACACACACTGACTGTCACTGGGGTACAGGTCCCACACACACTGACTGTCACTGGGGTACGGGTCCCACACACACTGACTCTCACTGTGGTACGGGTCCAATACACACAATGACTCTCACTAGGGTACAGTTCCCACACAAACTGACTCTCACTGGGGTACGGGTCTGACACACACTGACTCTCACTGGGGTACGGGTCCCACACACACTGACTCTCACTGGGGTTTGAGTCCCACCCACACTGACTCTCACTGAGGTACGTATCCCACACACACTGACTTTCACTAGGCTACAGTTCCCACACAAACTGACTCTGACTCGGGTACGGGATCCACACACACTGACTCTCACTGGGGTATGGGTCCCACACACACTGCCCCTCACTGGGGAACAGGTCCCACACATACTGACTCTCTCTGGGGTACATGTTACACACACATAGGCTCTCACTGGGGTATGGAACCCACACTCACTGATCCTCACTGGAGTACGGGACCCACACACACTGACTCTCACTGGGGTACGATCCAAACACACTGACTCTCACTGGGGTACGGGTCCCACACACACTGACTCTCACTGGGGAACGGGTCCCACACACACTGACACTCACTTGGGAACGGGTCCCACACACACTGATGCTCACTGGGGTACGGGTCCCACACACACTGACTCTCACTGGGGTACCGGTCCCACACACACTGACTCTCACTCGGGTACGATCTACACAAACACTGACTCTCACTAGGGTATGGGTCCCACACACACTGACTCTCACTGGGGTACGGGTCCCACACACACAGACACTCACTGGGGTAGGGGTCCCTCACACACTGACTCTCAGTGGAGTAGGGGCCCCACACACACTGACTCTCAATGGAGTAGGGGCCCCACAAACACTGACTCTCACTGGAGTAGGGGCCCCACACTCACTGACTCTCACTGGGGTACGGATTGTACAAAAACTGATTCTCACTGGGGTATGAGTCCCACACACACTGACTGACACTGCGGTACGTGTCCCACACACACTGACTCACACTGGGGTATGAGTCCCACCCACACTGACTCTCACTGGGGTTCGTATCCCACACACACTGACTCGCAATGGGGTACGGGTCCAACACAAACCGAATCTCACTGGGGTACATGTCCCACGCACACTGACTCCTACAGGGGTACGGGTCCCACACACGCTGAGTCTCACTGGGGTATGGGTCCCACACACTCTGAATGTCACTGGCATACGGGTCCCACACACACTGACTCTCACTGGAGTACGGGTCCCACACTCACTGACTCTCACTGGGGTACAGGTCCCACACACACTGACTCTCACTGGGATACGGGTCCTACACACAATGACTCTCACTGGGGTACAGGTCCCACACACACTGACTCTCACTGGGGTATGGGTCCCAAACATGGTGTCTCTAACTGGGATACGGGTCCCAGAAACACTGACTCTCACTGGGGTATGGGTCCCACACACACAGGAATCTCAGTGGGGTACGGGTCCCAAACACACTGACTCTTGCTGGGGTATGGGTACCACACACACTGACTCTCAATGGGGTATTGGCCCCACACACACTGACTCTCACTGGGGTTCGTGTCCCACACACACTGACTCGCACTGGGGTACGGGTCCAACACAAACCGAATCTCACTGGGGTACACGTCCCACGCACACTGACTCCCACAGTGGTATGGGTCCCACATACTCTGAATGTCACTGGGGTACGGGTCCCACACACACTGACTCTCACTGGGGTACGGGTCCCACACTCACTGACTCTCACTGGGGTACAGGTCCCACACACAGACTCTCACTGGGGTATGGATCCCATACATGGTGTTTCTAACTGGGATACGGGTCCCAGAAACACTGACTCTCACTGGGGTATTGGCTCCACACACTCTGACTCACACTGGGGTACGATGCACACACACTGACTCTCACTGGGATGCAGATCCGACACTCACTGACTCTCACTGGGGTGGGGGACCCACATACACTGACTCTGACTGGAGTATGGGTCCCACACACGGTGACTCTAACTGGGATACGGGTCCCAGAAACACTGTCTCTCACTGGGGCACGGGTCGTACACATTGATTCTCACTGGGATATGGGTCTCATACACACTGACTCTGACTGGGGTACAGGTCCCACACACACTGACTTTCACTGGGGTATGTGTACCACACACAATGACTCTCACTCGGGTACGGGTCCCATGCACATTGACTCTCACTGGAGTAGAGTCCCCACACACACTGACTCTCATTGGGGTATGTGTACCACACATAATGGCTCTCACTGGGGTACGGGTCCCATACACACTGACTCTCACTGGGGTACGGGTCCCACACGCACTGACTCTCGCTGGGGTACGAGCCTCACACACTGACTCTCACTGGGGTATGGGTCATACACACACTGACTCTCACTGGGGTACGGGTTCCACACACACTGACTCGTACTCGGGTTGGGGTCCCATCCACACTGACTATCACTGGGGAATGGGTTCCACACACACTGACTCTCACTGGAGTAGGGGCCCCACACACACTGACTCTCACTGGTGTAGGGACCCCACACACACAGACTTCCACTCGGGTACGGGTTCCACACAAACTGACTCTCACTGGGATACGGGTTCCACACACACTGACTCTCCCTTGGGTAGAGCTCCCACACACACTGACTTTCACTGCAGTACGATCCACACACACTAACTCTCACAGGGGAATGGATCCCACACACACTGACTCTCACTAGGGTACGGGTCGTACAAACATTGACTCTCACTGGGGTACAGGTTCCACACACACTGACTCTCGCTGGGCTACTGGTCCCACACAAACTGACTCTTACTCGGTTTCAGGTCCCACCCAAAATGACTCTCACTGGGGAACGAGTTCCACATACACTGACTCTCACTGGGGTATGTGTACAACACATAATGGCTCTCACTGGGGTACGTGACCCACACACACTGACTCTCACTGGGGTATGTGTACCACACATAATGGCTCTCACTAGGCTACGGGTCCCACACACACTGACTCTCATTGGGGTATGGGTCCCACACACTCTGACTCACGCTGGGGCACGATGCACACACACTGACTCTCACTGGGGTACAGATCCCACACACACTGACTCTCACTGGGGTACGGGTCCCACACACGGTGACTTTAACTGGGATAAGGGTCCCAGAAACACTAACTCTCACTGGGGTACGGGTCCTACACACACTGACTCTCACTGGGGAACAGGTCGTACAGATATTGAGTCTCACTGGGATATGGGTCCCACACACCATGACTCTAACTTGGGTACAGGTCCCACACACTCTGACTCTTACTGGGCTACGGGTCCAACACACACTGACTCTCACTGGTTACGTGTCCAACACACACTGACTCTCACTGGTGTACGGTTCCCACATACACTGTCTCTTGATGCGGTATAGGTCTCACACACTGACTCTCACTGGGATATGGGTCTCATACACAGTGACTCTGACTGGGGTACAGGTCCCACACAGACTGACTTTCACTGGTGTATTGGTCCCACACACACTGACTCTCACTGGGGTACAGGTCCCACACACACTGACTTTCACTGGGGTACGGGTCCCACACACACTGACTCTCACTGGGGTATGTATACCACACACAATGACTCTCACTCGGGTATGGGTCCCATGCACATTGACTCTCACTGGAGTAGGGTCCCCACACACACTGACTCTCATTGGGGTATGTGTACCACACACACTGACTTGTACTCGGGTTCGGGTCCCACACACACTGACTCTCACTGGGGTATGTGTACCACACACAATGACTCTCACTGGGGTATGTGTACCACACATAATGGCTCTCACTACGGTACGGGTCCCACACACACTGACTCTCACTGGGGTACGGGTCCCACACACACTGACTCTCACTGGGGTATGGGTCGTACACACACTGACTCACGCTAGGGTATGGGTCCCACACACACTGACTCTCACTGGGGTATGGGTCCCACACACTCTGACTCTCACCGGGGTGCGGGTCCCACACACTCTGACTCTCACTGGGGTACGGGTCCTACACACACTGACTCTCACTGGGGAATGGGTCGTACAGATATTGAGTCTCACTGGGGTATGGGTCCCACACACCATGACTCTAACTTGGTTACAGGTCCCACACACTCTGACTCTCACTGGTTACGGGTCCCACACACACTGACTCTCACTGGTGTACGGTTCCCAGACACACTGACTCTCGATGCGGTACAGGTCCCACATACAATGACTCTCATTGGGGAACGGGTCCCACACACACTGAATCTCACTGGGGTACGATTCCACACATGCTGAATCTCACTGGGGCACGGGTCGTACACATTGACTCTCACTGGGGTACGGGTCCCACACACACTGACTCTCACTGGGGTACGGGTCCCACACACTGACTCTCACTGGGATATGTGTCTCATACACACTGACTCTGACTGGGGTACAGGTCCCACACACACTGACTTTCACTGGAGTATTGGTCCCACACACACTGACTCTCACTGGGGTATGTGTACCACACACAATGACTCTCACTCGGGTACGGGTCCCATGCACATTGACTCTCACTGGAGTAGAGTCCCCACACACACTGACTCTCATTGGGTATGTGTACCACACATAATGGCTCTCACTGGGGTACGGGTCCCACACACACTGACTCTCACTGGGGTACGGGTCCCACACGCACTGACTCTCGCTGGGGTACGAGCCACACACACTGACTCTCACTGGGGTATGAGTCATACACACACTGACTCTCACTGGGGTACGGGTTCCACACACACTGACTCGTACTTGGGTTGGGGTCCCACCCACACTGACTATCACTGGGGAATGGGTTCCACACACACTGACTCTCACTGGAGTAGGGGCCCCACACACACTGACTCTCACTGGTGTCGGGACCCCACACACACAGACTTCCACTCAGGTACGGGTTCCACACAAACTGACTCTCACTGGGATACGGGTTCTACACACACTAACTCTCCCTTGGGTAGAGCTCCCAAACACACTGACTTTCACTGCAGTACGATCCACACACACTAACTCTCACAGGGGAATAGATCCCACACACACTGACTCTCACTAGGGTACGGGTCGTACAAACATTGACTCTCACTGGGGTACAGGTTCCACACACACTGACTCTCGCTGGGGTACTGGTCCCACACAAACTGACTCTTACTCGGTTTCAGGTCCCACCCAAAATGACTCTCACTGGGGAACGAGTTCCACACACACTGACTCTCACTGGGGTATGTGTACAACACATAATGGCTCTCACTGGGGTACGTGACCCACACACACTGACTCTCACTGAGGTACTAGTCCCACCCTCACTGACTCTCACTGGGGTATGTGTACCACACATAATGGCTCTCACTAGGGTACGGGTCCCACACACACTGACACTCATTGGGGTATGGGTCCCATACACTCTGACTCACGTTGGGGCACGATGCACTCACACTGACTCTCACTGGGGTACAGATCCCACACTCACTGACTCTCACTGCGGTGCGGGTCCCACACACGGTGACTTTAACTGGGATAAGGGTCCCAGAAACACTAACTCTCACTGGGGTACGGGTCCTACACACACTGACTTTCACTGGGGAACGGTTGTACAGATATTGAGTCTCACTAGGATATGGGTCCCACACACCATGACTCTAACTTGGGTACAGGTCCCACACACTCTGACTCTTACTGGTTACGGGTCCCACACACATTGACTCTCACTGGTGTACGGTTCCCACACGCACTGACTCTCGATGCGGTATAGGTCCCACACACTGACTCTCACTGGGATATGGGTCTCATACACACTGACTCTGACTGGGGTACAGGTCCCACACACACTGACTTTCACTGGTGTATTGGTCCCACACACACTGACTCTCACTGGGGTACAGGTCCCACACACACTGACTTTCACTGGGGTACGGGTCCCACACACACTGACTCGTACTTGGGTTCGGGTCCCATCCACACTGACTCTCACTGGGGTATGTATACCACACACAATGACTCTCACTCGGGTACGGGTCCCATGCACATTGACTCTCACTGGAATAGGGTCCCCACACACACTGACTCTCATTGGGGTATGTGTACCACACATAATGGCTCTCACTAGGCTACAGGTCCCACACACACTGACTCTCACTGGGGTACGGGTCCCACACACACTGACTCTCGCTGGGGTACGAGCTACACACACTGACTCTCACTCACTGGGGTATAGGTCGTACACACACTGACTCTCACTGGGGTACAGGTCCCACACACACTGACTCTCACTGGGGTATGTGTACCACACACAATGACTCTCTCTCGGGTACGGGTACCACCCACAATGACTCTCACTGGGGTACGGGTTCCACACACACTGACTCTCACTGGGGTATGTGTACCACACACACTGACTCTCACTGGAGTATGGGTCGTGCACACACTGACTCTCACTCGGTTACGGGTTCCGCACAAACTGACTCTCACTGGGGTATGTGTACCACACATAATGGCTCTCACTGGGGTACGTGACCCACACACACTGACGCTCACTGGGGTACGATCCACACACACTGACTCTCACTGGGTTATGGGTCCCATACACACTGAATCTCACTGGGGTACGGGTTCCACACACACTGACTCTCACTGGGGTATGTGTACCACACACACTGACTCTCACTGGAGTATGGGTCGTGCACACACTGACTCTCACTCGGTTACGGGTTCCGCACAAACTGACTCTCACTGGGGTATGTGTACCACACATAATGGCTCTCACTGGGGTACGTGACCCACACACACTGACGCTCACTGGGGTACGATCCACACACACTGACTCTCACTGGGTTATGGGTCCCACACACACTGAATCTCACTGGGGTACGGGTCCCACACACACTGACTCTTACTCGGGTTCGGGTCCCTCCCCCACTGACTCTCACTGTAATAGGGGCCCCACACACACTGAATTTCACTGGGGTACGGGTCCCACACACACATTGACTCTCACTGTGGTACCGGTCCCACATACACTGACTCTCACTGAGGTACTGGTCCAACACACACTGACTCACAGTAGGGTAGAGGTCCCACACACACTAACTCTCACAGGGGTATGGATCCCACCAACCCTGACTCTCACTGGGGTACAGGTTCCACACAAACTGACTCTCACTGGGGTACTGGTACATCACATACTGACTCTTACTTGGGTTCGGGTCCCACACACACTGACTCTCACTGGGGTACGGGTACCACACCCACTGACTCTCACAGGGGTACGGGTACCACACACATTGACTCTCACTGGGGTACGGGTACCACACTCACTGACTCTCACTGGGGTACGCGAACCACACATATTGACTCTCACTTGGGTACGGTTCCCACACAAACTGACTCTCACTTGGGTACGGTTCCCACACAAACTGCTTCTCACTGGGGTACGCGTCACGCACACACTGACACTCATTGGGGTTGGGGTTCCACACACAATGATTCTCACTGGGGTACTGGACCCATGCACATTGACTCTCACTGGGGTATGTGTACCACACACACTGACTCTCACTTGTGTACGTGTACCACACACACTGACTCTCACTGGGGTAGAGTTCCCAAACACCCTGACTTTCACTGGGGTATGGGTCCCACACACATTGACTCTCACTGGAGAGGGGGCCCCCCACACACACTGACTCTCACTCGGGTAGGGACCCCACACACACATACTTCCACTCGGGTACGGGTTCCACAGAAACTGACTCTCACTGGGATACGGGTTCCATGCACACTGACTCTCACTGGGGTACGGGTCCCACACACACTGATTCTCAGTAGGGTAGAGGTCCCACCTACACTGACTCTCACTGGGGTATGGGTCCCACACACATATTGACTCTCAGTGTGGTACCGGTCCCACATACACTGACTCTCACTGAGGTACTGGTCCCACAAATACTTACTCACAGTGGGTTAGAGGTCTCACACACACTAACTCTCACAGGGGTATGGATCCCACACACCCTGACTCTCACTCGGGTACAGGTTCCACACACACTGACTCTCACTGGGGTACGGGTCCCACACATACTGACTCTTACTCGGGTTCAGGTCCCACCCACACTGACTCTAATTGGGGAATGGGTTTCAAACACACTGACTCTCACTGGGGTACGGGTCCCATACACACTGACTCTCACTGGGGTATGGGTCCCACACACACTGACTCTCACTGGGGTACGGGTCCCACACACACACTGACTCTCACTGGGGTACGGGTCCCACACACACAGACTCTCACTCGTGTACGGGTTGCACACACACTGACTCTAACTTGGGTACGGTTCCCACACACACAGACTCTCACTCGGGTATGGGTCTTGAAACACTGACTCTCACTCGAGTACGGGTCCCACACACACTGGCTCTCACTGGGGTACGGGTACCACACACACTGACTCTCACAGGGGTACGGGTACCACACACATTGACTCTCACTGGGGTACGGGTACCACACACTTTGACTCTCACTGGGGTCCGGTTCCCACACTCACTGACTCTCACTGGGGTACGGGAACCACACATATTGACTCTCACTTGGGTACGGTTCCCACACAAACTGACTCTCACTTGGGTACGGTTCCCACACAAACTGACTCTCACTGGGGTACGCGTCACGCACACACTGACACTCATTGGGGTTGGGGTTCCACACACAATGATTCTCACTGGGGTACTGGACCCATGCACATTGACTCTCACTGGGGTATGTGTACCACACACACTAACTCTCACTGGGGTACGTGTACCACACACACTGACTCTCACTGGGGTAGAGTTCCCAAACACCCTGACTTTCACTGGGGTATGGGTCCCACACACATTGACTCTCACTGGAGAGGGGGCCCCACACACACTGACTCTCACTCGGGTAGGGACCCCACACACACATACTTCCACTCGGGTACGGGTTCCACAGAAACTGACTCTCACTGGGATACGGGTTCCATGCACACTGACTCTCACTGGGGTACGGGTCCCACACACACTGATTCTCAGTGGGGTAGAGGTCCCACACACACTGACTCTCACTAGGGTAAGGGTCGTACAAACATTGACTCTCACTGGGGTACAGGTTCCACACACACTGACCCTTGCTGGGGTACTGGTCCCACACACACTGACTCTTACTCGGGTTCGGGTCCCACCCACACTGACTCTCACTGGGGTATGTGTACCACACATAATGGCTCTCGCTGTATTATGGGTTCCACGCACACTGACTCTCAGTGGGGTACGGGTCCCACAAACACTGTCTCTAACTCGGGTATGGGACCCTCACACACTGACTCTCACCGGCGTACAGGTCCCACACATGGTGTCTCTAACTGGGATACGTGAACCACACACACTGACTCTCACTGGGATACGAGTCCCATACGCACTGACTCTCACTGAGGTGGTAGTCCCACACTCACTGAGTCTCACTGGGCCACGTGTACCACACACAATGACACTCATTGGGGTACAGGTCCCACACATACAGACTCTCACTGTAATAGGGAACCCACACACACTGAGTTTCACTGGGGTATGGGTCCCACACACATATTGACTCTCAGAGTGGTACCGGTCACACATACACTGACTCTCACTGAGGTACTGGTCCCACAAATACTTATTCACAGTGGGTTAGAGGTCTCACACACACTAACTCTCACAGGGGTATGGATCCCACACACCCTGACTCTCACTCGGGTACAGGTTCCACACACACTGACTCTCACTGGGGTACGGATCCCACACATACTGACTCTTACTCGGGTTCAGGTCCCACCCACACTGACTCTAATTGGGGAACGGGTTTCAAACACACTGACTCTCACTGGGGTACGGGTCCCACACACACTGACTCTCACTGGGGTATGGGTCCCACACACACTGACTCTCACTGGGGTACGGGTCCCACACACACACTGACTCTCACTGGGGTACGGGTCCCACACACACAGACTCTCACTCGTGTACGGGTTGCACACACACTGACTCTAACTTGGGTACGGTTCCCACACACACAGACTCTCACTCGGGTATGGGCCTTGAAACACTGACTCTCACTCGAGTACGGGTCCCACACACACTGGCTCTCACTGGGGTACGGGTACCACACACACTGACTCTCACAGGGGTACGGGTACCACACACATTGACTCTCACTGGGGTACGGGTACCACACACTTTGACTCTCACTGGGGTCCGGTTCCCACACTCACTGACTCTCACTGGGGTACGGGAACCACACATATTGACTCTCACTTGGGTACGGTTCCCACACAAACTGACTCTCACTTGGGTACGGTTCCCACACAAACTGACTCTCACTGGGGTACGCGTCACGCACACACTGACACTCATTGGGGTTGGGGTTCCACACACAATGATTCTCACTGGGGTACTGGACCCATGCACATTGACTCTCACTGGGGTATGTGTACCACACACACTAACTCTCACTGGGGTACGTGTACCACACACACTGACTCTCACTGGGGTAGAGTTCCCAAACACCCTGACTTTCACTGGGGTATGGGTCCCACACACATTGACTCTCACTGGAGAGGGGGCCCCACACACACTGACTCTCACTCGGGTAGGGACCCCACACACACATACTTCCACTCGGGTACGGGTTCCACAGAAACTGACTCTCACTGGGATACGGGTTCCATGCACACTGACTCTCACTGGGGTACGGGTCCCACACACACTGATTCTCAGTGGGGTAGAGGTCCCACACACACTGACTCTCACTAGGGTAAGGGTCGTACAAACATTGACTCTCACTGGGGTACAGGTTCCACACACACTGACCCTTGCTGGGGTACTGGTCCCACACCCACTGACTCTTACTCGGGTTCGGGTCCCACCCACACTGACTCTCACTGGGGTATGTGTACCACACATAATGGCTCTCGCTGTATTATGGGTTCCACGCACACTGACTCTCAGTGGGGTACCGGTCCCACAAACACTGTCTCTAACTCGGGTATGGGACCCTCACACACTGACTCTCACCGGCGTACAGGTCCCACACATGGTGTCTCTAACTGGGATACGTGAACCACACACACTGACTCTCACTGGGATACGAGTCCCATACGCACTGACTCTCACTGAGGTGGTAGTCCCACACTCACTGAGTCTCACTGGGCCACGTGTACCACACACAATGACACTCATTGGGGTACAGGTCCCACACATACAGACTCTCACTGTAATAGGGAACCCACACACACTGAGTTTCACTGGGGTATGGGTCCCACACACATATTGACTCTCAGAGTGGTACCGGTCACACATACACTGACTCTCACTGAGGTACTGGTCCCACAAATACTTATTCACAGTGGGTTAGAGGTCTCACACACACTAACTCTCACAGGGGTATGGATCCCACACACCCTGACTCTCACTGGGGTACACGTTACACACACACTGACTCTCACTGGGTTACAGGTCCCACACACACAGACTCTCACTCGGGTACGGGTCCCACACACATTGACTCTCACTGGGATACGGGTCCCACACGCACTGACTCTCACTGAGGTACTCGTCCCACACACACTGACTCTCACTGGGCCACGTGTACCACACACAATGACTCTCACTGGGGTACAGGTCCCACACTCACTGACTCTTACTCGGGTTCAGGTCCCACCCACACTGACTCTAATTGGGGAACGGGTTCCAAACACACTGACTCTCACTGGGGAATGGGTCCCACACACACTGACTCTCACTGGGGTACCGGTCCCACATACACTGACTCTCACTGAGGTACTGGTCCCACACACACTGACTCACAGTGGGGTAGAGGTCCCACACACACTAACTCTCATAGGGGTATGGATCCCACACACCCTGACTCTCACTCGGGTACAGGTCCCACACACACAGACTCTCACTCGGGTACGGGTCCCACACACATTGACTCTCACTGGGATACGGGTCCCACACGCACTGACTCTCACTGAGGTACTCGTCCCACACACACTGACTCTCACTGGGCCACGTGTACCACACACAATGACTCTCACTGGGGTACAGGTCCCACACTCACTGACTCTTACTCGGGTTCAGGTCCCACCCACACTGACTCTAATTGGGGAACGGGTTCCAAACACACTGACTCTCACTGGGGAATGGGTCCCACACACACTGACTCTCACTGGGGTACCGGTCCCACATACACTGACTCTCACTGAGGTACTGGTCCCACACACACTGACTCACAGTGGGGTAGAGGTCCCACACACACTAACTCTCATAGGGGTATGGATCCCACACACCCTGACTCTCACTCGGGTACAGGTTCCACACACACTGACTCTCACTGGGGTACGGGTCCCACACACACACTGACTCTCACTGGGGTACGGGTCCCACACACACAGACTCTCACTCGTGTACGGGTTGCACACACACTGACTCTAACTCGGGTACGGTTCCCACACACACAGACTCTCACTCGGGTACGGGTCTTGAAACACTGACTCTCACTCGAGTACGGGTCCCACACACACTGGCTCTCACTGGGGTACGGGTCCCACTCACACTGACTCTAACTCGGGTACGGGTCGCACACACACTGACTCTCACTGGGGTACGGGTCCCACACACACTGACTCTCACTGGGGTACAGGTCCCAAATACAATGACTCTCACTGGGGAATGCGACCCACACACACTGACTCTCACTGGGGAACGCTTTCCACACATGGTGTCTCTAACTGGGATACGGGTCCCAGAAATACTGACTCAAACTGCGGTATGTGTACTTCACATAATAGCTCTCACTGGGGTACGTGACCCACACACACTGACTCTCACTGGGGAACGGGTTCCACTCACACTGACTCTCACTGGGGTATGTGTACCACACATAATGTCGCTCACTGGGGTACGGGTCCCACACACACTGACTCTCACTGGGGTACGGGTCGTACACACACTGACTCTCACTGGGGTTCATGTCCCACACACACTGACTCTCACTGGGGAAGGGTCCCCACAACACTGACTCTCACTGGTGTACGGGACCCACACACATTGACTCTCACTGGGGTACGGGTACCACACACACTGACTCTCACTGGGGTACGGGAACCACACACATTGACTCTCACTGGTGTGCGGGTTCCACACACATTGACTCTCACTGGGGTACAGGTACCACACACATTGACTCTCACTGGGGTACGTGTACAACACACACTGACTCTCACTGGGGTACGGGTACCACACATATTGACTCTCACTGTGGTACGGGAACCACACATATTGACTCTCACTGGGGTACGGTTCCCACACAAACTGACTCTCACTGGGGTACGCATCACGCACACACTGACACTCATTGGGGTAGGGTTCCACAAACACTGATTCTCACTGGGGTACTGGACCCATGCACTTTGACTGTCACTGGGGTATGTGTACCTCACACAATGACTCTCACTGGCGTACGTGTACCACACACACTGACTCTCACTGGGGTACGGGTCCCACACACACTGACTCTCACTGGAGAGGGGGCCCCACACACACAGCCTGTCACTCGGGTAGGGACTCCAAACACACAGATATCCACTCGGGTACGGGTTCCACACAAATTGACTCTCACTGGGATACGGGTTCCATGCACACTGACTCTCACTGGGGTACGGGTCCCACACACACTGATTCTCAGTGGGGTAGAGGTCCCACCTACACTGACTCTCACTGGGGTATGGGTCCCACACACATATTGACTCTCAGTGTGGTACCGGTCCCACATACACTGACTCTCACTGAGGTACTGGTCCCACAAATACTTACTCACAGTGGGTTAGAGGTCTCACACACACTAACTCTCACAGGGGTATGGATCCCACACACCCTGACTCTCACTCGGGTACAGGTTCCACACACACTGACTCTCACTGGGGTACGGATCCCACACATACTGACTCTTACTCGGGTTCAGGTCCCGCCCACACTGACTCTAATTGGGGAACGGGTTTCAAACACACTGACTCTCACTGGGGTACGGGTCCCACACACACTGACTCTCACTGGGGTATGGGTCCCACACACACTGACTCTCACTGGGGTACGGGTCCCACACACACACTGACTCTCACTGGGGTACGGGTCCCACACACACAGACTCTCACTCGTGTACGGGTTGCACACACACTGACTCTAACTTGGGTACGGTTCCCACACACACAGACTCTCACTCGGGTATGGGTCTTGAAACACTGACTCTCACTCGAGTACGGGTCCCACACACACTGGCTCTCACTGGGGTACGGGTACCACACACACTGACTCTCACAGGGGTACGGGTACCACACACATTGACTCTCACTGGGGTACGGGTACCACACACTTTGACTCTCACTGGGGTCCGGTTCCCACACTCACTGACTCTCACTGGGGTACGGGAACCACACATATTGACTCTCACTTGGGTACGGTTCCCACACAAACTGACTCTCACTTGGGTACGGTTCCCACACAAACTGACTCTCACTGGGGTACGCGTCACGTACACACTGACACTCATTGGGGTTGGGGTTCCACACACAATGATTCTCACTGGGGTACTGGACCCATGCACATTGACTCTCACTGGGGTATGTGTACCACACACACTAACTCTCACTGGGGTACGTGTACCACACGCACTGACTCTCACTGGGGTAGAGTTCCCAAACACCCTGACTTTCACTGGGGTATGGGTCCCACACACATTGACTCTCACTGGAGAGGGGGCCCCACACACACTGACTCTCACTCGGGTAGGGACCCCACACACACATACTTCCACTCGGGTACGGGTTCCACAGAAACTGACTCTCACTGGGATACGGGTTCCATGCACACTGACTCTCACTGGGTTACGGGTCCCACACACACTGATTCTCAGTGGGGTAGAGGTCCCACACACACTGACTCTCACTAGGGTAAGGGTCGTACAAACATTGACTCTCACTGGGGTACAGGTTCCACACACACTGACCCTTGCTGGGGTACTGGTCCGACACCCACTGACTCTTACTCGGGTTCGGGTCCCACCCACACTGACTCTCACTGGGGTATGTGTACCACACATAATGGCTCTCGCTGTATTATGGGTTCCACGCACACTGACTCTCAGTGGGGTACGGGTCCCACAAACACTGTCTCTAACTCGGGTATGGGACCCTCACACACTGACTCTCACCGGCGTACAGGTCCCACACATGGTGTCTCTAACTGGGATACGTGAACCACACACACTGACTCTCACTGGGATACGAGTCCCATACGCACTGACTCTCACTGAGGTGGTAGTCCCACACTCACTGACTCTCACTGGGCCACGTGTACCACACACAATGACACTCATTGGGGTACAGGTCCCACACATACAGACTCTCACTGTAATAGGGAACCCACACACACTGAGTTTCACTGGGGTATGGGTCCCACACACATATTGACTCTCAGAGTGGTACCGGTCACACATACACTGACTCTCACTGAGGTACTGGTCCCACAAATACTTACTCACAGTGGGTTAGAGGTCTCACACACACTAACTCTCACAGGGGTATGGATCCCACACACACTGACTCTCACTGGGTTACAGGTCCCACACACACAGACTCTCACTCGTGTACGGGTCCCACACACACTGACTCTAACTTGGGTACGGTTCCCAGAAACACTGACTCTCACTGGGGTACGGGTCCCACACACGCTGGCTCTCACTGGGGACGGGTCCCACACGCACTGACTATCACTGGGGTATGGGTCGTACACACACTGACTCTCACTGGGGAAGAGTCCCCACACACACTGACTCTCACTGGGGATGCGTCCCCACACACACTGACCCTCACTGGGGTACGGGTCCCACACACGTTGACTCTCACTGGGATACGGGTCCCACACGCACTGACTCTCACTGAGGTACTCGTCCCACACACACTGACTCTCACTGGGCCACGTGTACCACACACAATGACTCTCACTGGGGTACAGGTCCCACACTCACTGACTCTTACTCGGGTTCAGGTCCCACCCACACTGACTCTAATTGGGGAACGGGTTCCAAACACACTGACTCTCACTGGGGAATGGGTCCCACATACACTGACTCTCACTGGGGTACCGGTCCCACATACACTGACTCTCACTGAGGTACTGGTCCCACACACACTGACTCACAGTGGGGTAGAGGTCCCACACACACTAACTCTCATAGGGGTATGGATCCCACACACCCTGACTCTCACTCGGGTACAGGTTCCACACACACTGACTCTCACTGGGGTACGGGTCCCACACATACTGACTCTTACTCGGGTTCAGGTCCCACCCACACTGACTCTCACTGGGGTACGGGTCCCACACACACTGACTCTAACTCGGGTACGGGTCGCACACACACTGACTCTCACTGGGGTACGGGTCCCACACACACTGACTCTCACTGGGGTACAGGTCCCAAATACAATGACTCTCACTGGGGAACGCGACCCACACACACTGACTCTCACTGGGGAACGCTTTCCACACATGGTGTCTCTAACTGGGATACGGGTCCCAGAAATACTGACTCAAACTGCGGTATGTGTACTTCACATAATGGCTCTCACTGGGGTACGTGACCCACACACACTGACTCTCACTGGGGAACGGGTTCCACTCACACTGACTCTCACTGGGGTATGTGTACCACACATAATGTCGCTCACTGGGGTACGGGTCCCACACACACTGACTCTCACTGGGGTACGGGTCGTACACACACTGACTCTTACTGGGGTTCATGTCCCACACACACTGATTCTCACTGGGGAAGGGTCCCCACAACACTGACTCTCACTGGTGTACGGGACCCACACACATTGACTCTCACTGGGGTACGGGTACCACACACACTGACTCTCACTGGGGTACGGGAACCACACACATTGACTCTCACTGGTGTGCGGGTTCCACACACATTGACTCTCACTGGGGTACAGGTACCACACACATTGACTCTCACTGGGGTACGTGTACAACACACACTGACTCTCACTGGGGTACGGGTACTACACATATTGACTCTCACTGTGGTACGGGAACCACACATATTGACTCTCACTGGGGTACGGTTCCCACACAAACTGACTCTCACTGGGGTACGCGTCACGCACACACTGACACTCATTGGGGTACGGGTTCCACAAACACTGATTCTCACTGGGGTACTGGACCCATGCACTTTGACTGTCACTGGGGTATGTGTACCTCACACAATGACTCTCACTGGCGTACGTGTACCACACACACTGACTCTCACTGGGGTACGTGTACTACACACACTGACTCTCACTGGGGTAGAGGTCCCAAACACACTGACTTTCACTGGGGTACGGGTCCCACACACACTGACTCTCACTGGAGAGGGGGCCCCACACACACAGACTGTCACTCGGGTAGGGACTCCAAACACACAGATATCCACTCGGGTACGGGTTCCACACAAATTGACTCTCACTGGGATACGGGTTCCACGCACACTGACTCTCACTTGGATACGGGTCCCACACGCACTGACTCTCACTGAGGTACTAGTCCCACACACACTGACTCTCACTGGGCCACATGTACCACACACAATGGCTCTCACTGGGGTACAGATCCCACACACACTGACTCTCACTGTAATAGGTGCCCCACACACACTGAGTTTCGCCGGGGTACGGGTCCCACACGCATATTGACTCTCACTGAGATACTGGTCCCACACACACTGACTCACTGTGGGGTAGAGGTCTCACACACACTAACTCTGACAGGGGTATGGATCCCACTCACCTGACTCTCACTCTGGTACAGGTTCCACACACACTGACTCTCACTGTAATAGGGGCCCCACACACACTGAGTTTCACTGGTTTACGGGTCCCACACCACATTGACTCTCACTGTGGTACCGGTCCCACATACACTGACTCTCACTGAGGTACTGGTCCCACACACACTGACTCATAGTGGGGTAGAGGTCTCACACACACTAACTCTGACAGGGGTATGGATCCCGCACACCCTGACTCTCACTGGGGTACAGGTTCCACACACACTGACTCTGTACGGGTCCCACATATACTGACTCTTACTCGGGTTCAGGTCCCAACCACACTAACTCTCATTGGGGAACGGGTTGCAAACACAATGACTCTCACTGGGGTACTGGTCCCACACACACTGACTCTCACTCGGGTACGGGTCCCTCATGCACTGACTCTTACTCGGGTTCAGGTCCCACCCCCACTGACTCTCACTGTAATAGGGGCCCCACACACACTGACTTTCACTGGGGTACCGTTCCTACACACACATTGACTCTCACTGGGACACGGGTTCCACACACATTGACTTGCAATGGGGTACGGGTACCACACACATTGACTCTCACTGGGGTCCAGTTCCCTCACTCACTGACTCTCACTGGGGTACGGGTACCACACATATTGACTCTCACTGTGGTACGGGAACCACACATGTTGACTCTCACTGGGGTACGGTTCCCACACAAACTGACTCTCACAGGGGTACCCATCATGCACACAATGACACTTATTGGGGTACGGGTTCCACGCACACTGATTCTCACTGGGGTACTGGACCCATGCACATTGACTCTCACTGAGGTTTGTGTACCACGCACACTGACTCTCACTGGGATACGTGTACAACACACACTGACTCTCACTGGGGTACGGGTACCACACATATTGACTATCACTGTGGTACGGGAACCACACATATTGACTCTCACTGGGGTACGGTTCCCACACAAACTGACTCTCACTGAGGTACACGTCACGCACACACTGACACTCACTGGGGTACGGGTTCCATACACACTGATTCTCACTGGGGTACTGGACCCATGCACATTGACTCTCACTGGGGTATGTGTACCTCACACACTGACTCTTATTGGCGTACGTGTACCACACACATTGACTCTCACTATGTTACGTGTACCACACACACTGACTCTCACTGGGGTAGAGGTCCCAAACACACTGACCTTCACTGGGGTACGGGTCCCACACACACTGACTCTCACTGGAGAGGGGGCCCCACACACTCTGACTCTCACTCGGGTAGGGACCCCACACACACAGACATCCACTCGTGTACGGGTTCCACACAAATTGACTCTCACTGGGATACAGGTTCCACGCACACTGACTCTCACTGGGTGTCCCACCCACACTTACTCTCACTGGGGTATGCCACCACACATAATGGCTGTCACTGGGATACGGGTTGCACGCACACAGACTCTCACTGGGGTACAGGTCCCACACATGGTTTCTCTAACTGGGATACGGGTTCCAGAAACACTGACTCTCACTGGCATATGGGTACCACACACAATGAAACTCAGTGGGGTAAGGGTCCCACACACACTGTCTCTAACTCGGTTATGGGACCCTCACACACTGACTCTCACTGGGGTACAGGTCCCACACATGGTGTCTCTAACTGGGATACGTGTATCACACACACTGACTCTCACTGGTTTACGGGTCTCACACACACTGACTCTCACTGAGGTACTAGTCCCACACACACTGACTCTCACTGGCCCACATGTACCACACACAATGACTCTCACTGGGGTACAGGTCCCACACACACTGACTCTCACTGTAATAGGGGCCCCACACACACTGAGTTTCACTGGGGTACGGGTCCCACACACACATTGACTCTCACTGTGGTACGAGTCCCACATACACTGACTCTCACTGAGGTACTGGTCCCATACACACTGACTCACAGTGGGGTAGAGGTCTCACACACACTAACTCTGACAGGGGTAAGGATCCCACACAATCTGACTCTCACTGGGGTACAGGTTCCACACACACTGACTCTCACTGGGGTGCGGGTCCCACATATACTGACTACTCGGGTTCAGGTCCCACCCACACTAACTCTCATTGGGGAACGGGTTGCAAACACAATGACTCTCACTGGGGTACTGGTCCCACACACACTGACTCTCACTCGGTTTCGGGTCCCACCCCCACTGACTCTCACTGTAATAGTGGCCCCACACACACTGACTTTCACTGGGGTACCGTTCCTACACACACATTGACACTCACTGGGGCACGGGTTCCACACACATTGACTTGCAATGGGGTACGGGTACCACACACATTGACTCTCACTGGGGTCCAGTTCCCTCACTCACTGACTCTCACTGGGGTACGGGTACCACACATATTGACTCTCACTGTGGTACGGGAACCACACATGTTGACTCTCACTGGGGTACGGTTCCCACACAAACTGACTCTCACAGGGGTACCCATCATGCACACAATGACACTTATTGGGGTACGAGTTCCACGCACACTGATTCTCACTGGGGTACTGGACCCATGCACATTGACTCTCACTGGGGTTTGTGTACCACACACACTGACTCTCACTGGGGTACGTGTACCACAGACACTGACTCTCACTGGGGTAGAGGTTCCAAACACACTGACTTTCACTGGGGTACGGGTCCCACACACACTGACTCTCACTGGAGAGGGGGCCCCACACACACTGAGTTTCACTGGGGTATGGGTCCCACACACATATTGACTCTCAGTGTGGTACCGGTCCCACATACACTGACTCTCACTGAGGTACTGGTCCCACAAACACTTACTCACAGTGGGGTAGAGGTCTCACACACACTAACTCTCACAGGGGTATGGATCCCACACACCCTGACTCTCACTGGGGTACATGTTCCACACACACTGACTCTCACTGTGTTACGGGTCCCACACACACAGACTCTCACTCGGGTACGGGTCCCACACACACTGACTCTAACTTGGGTACGGTTCCCAGAAACACTGACTCTCACTGGGGTATGGGTCCCACACACGCTGGCTCTCACTGGGGAAGAGTCCCCACACACACTGACTCTCACTGGGGATGCGTCCCCACACACACTGACTCTCACTGTGGTACGGGTCCCACACACATTGACTCTCACTGGGATACGGGTCCCACACGCATTGACTCTCACTGAGGTACTAGTCCCACACACACTGACTCTCACTGGGCCACGTGTACCACACACAATGACTCTCACTGGGGTACAGGTCCCACGCTCACTGACTCTTACTCGGGTTCAGGTCCCACCCACACTGACTCTAATTGGGGAACGGGTTCCAAACACACTGACTCTCACTGGGGTACCGGTCCCACATACACTGACTCTCACTGAGGTACTGGTCCCACACACAATGACTCACAGTGGGGTAGAGGTCCCACACACACTAACTCTCATAGGGGTATGGATCCCACACACCCTGACTCTCACTCGGGTACAGGTTCCACACACACTGACTCTCACTGGGGTACGGGTCCCACACATACTGACTCTTACTCGGGTTCAGGTCCCACCCACACTGACTCTAATTGGGGAACAGGTTCCAAACACACTGACTCTCACTGGGGTACTGGTCCCACACACACTGACTCTCACTGGGGTACGGGTCCCACACACACAGACTCTGACTCGGGTACGGGTTGCACACACACTGACTCTAACTCGGGTACGGTTCCCACACACACAGACTCTCACTCGGGTACGGGTCCCAGAAACACTGACTCTCACTCGAGTACGGGTCCCACACACACTGGCTCTCACTGGGGTACGGGTCCCACACACACTGACTCTAACTCGGGTACGGGTCGCACACACACTGACTCTCACTGGGGTACGGGTCCCACACACACTGACTCTCACTGGGTTACGGGTCCCACACACACTGACTCTCACTGGGGAACGCGTTCCACACATGGTGTCTCTAACTGGGATACGGGTCCCAGAAACACTGACTCAAACTGCGGTATGTGTACTTCACATAATGGCTCTCACTGGGGTACGTGACCCACACAAACTGACTCTCACTGTGGAATGGGTTCCACTCACACTGACTCTCACTGGTGTATGTGTACCACACATAATGTCGCTCACTGGGGTACGGGTCCCACACACACTGACTCTCACTGGGGTACGGGTCGTACACACACTGACTCTCACTGGGGTTCATGTCCCACACACACTGACTCTCACTGGGGAAGGGTCCCCACACACACTGATTCTCACTGGTGTACGGGACCCACACACATTGACTCTCACTGGGGTACGGGTACCACACACACTGACTCTCACTGGGGTACGGGAACCACACACATTGACTCTCACTGGTGTACGGGTTCCACACACATTGACTCTCACTGGGGTACAGGTACCACACACTTCGACTCTCACTGGGGTCCGGTTCCCACACTCACTGACTCTCACTGGGGTACGGGTACCACACATATTGACTCTCACTGTGGTACTGGAACCACACATATTGACACTCACTGGGGTACGGTTCCCACACAAACTGACTCTCACTGGGGTACGGGTCCCACACACACACTGACTCTCACTGGACAGGGGGCCCCACACACACAGACTGTCACTCGGGTAGGGACCCCACACACACAGACATCCACTTGGGTACGGGTTCCACACAAATTGACTCTCACTGGGATACGGGTTCCACGCACATTGACTCTCACTGGGGTACGGGTCCCACACATGGTTTCTCTAACTGGGATACGGGTGCCAGAAGCACTGACTCTTACTGGCATATGGGTAAGGGTCCCACAAACACTGTCTCTAACTCGGGCATGGGACCCTCACACACTGACTCTCACTGGGGTACAGGTCCCACACATGGTGTCTCTAACTGGGATACGTGTATCACTCACACTGACTCTCACTGGGATACGGTTCCTCACGCACTGACTCTCACTGAGGTACGAGTCCCACACACACTGACTCTCACTGGGCCACGTGTACCACACACAATGACTCTCACTGGGGTACAGGTCCCACACACACTGACTCTCACTGTAATAGGGGCCCCACACACACTGAGATTCACTGGGGTACGGGTCCCACACACACATTGACTCTCACTGTGGTACCGGTCCCACATACACTGACTCTCACTGAGGTACTGGTCCCACACACACTGACTCACAGTGGGGTAGAGGTCTCACACACACTAACTCTGACAGGGGTATGGATCCCACACACCCTGACTCTCACTGGGGTACAGGTTCCACACACACTGACTCTCACTGGGGTACAGGTCCCACATGCACTGACTCTTACTCGGGTTCGGTCCCACCCACACTAACTCTCATTGGGGAACGGGTTGCAAACACAATGACTCTCACTGGGGTACTGGTCCCACACACACTGACTCTCACTCGGGTACGGGTCCCACATGCACTGACACTTACTCGGGTTCGGGTCCCACCCCCACTGACTCTCACTGTAATAGGGGCCCCACACACACTGACTTTCACTGGGGTACCGTTCCCACACACACATTGACTCTCACTGGGACACGGGTTCCACACACATTGACTTGCAATGGGGTATGGGTACCACACACATTGACTCTCACTGTGGTACGGGAACCATACATGTTGACTCTCACTGGGGTACGGTTGCCACACAAACTGACTCTCACAGGGGTACCCATCATGCACACAATGACACTTATTGGGGTACGGGTTCCACGCATACTGATTCTCACTGGGGTACTGGACCCATGCACATTGACTCTCACTGGGGTTTGTGTACCACACGCACTGACTCTCACTGGGGTACGTGTACCACACACACTGACTCTCACTGGGGTACGTGTACCACAGACACTGACTCTCACTGGGGTAGAGGTCCCAAACACACTGACTTTCACTGGGGTTCAGGTTCCACACACACTGACTCGCACTGGGGTACTGGTCCCACACACACTGACTCTTACTCGGGTTCGTGTCCCACCCACACTGACTCTCACTGGGGTATGTGCACCACACATAATGGCTCTCACTGGGATACGGGTTCCACGCACACTGACTCTCACTGGGGTACGGGTCCCACATATGGTTTCTCTAACTGGGATATGGGTTCCAGAAACACTGACTCTCACTGGCATTTGGGTACCACACACAATGAATCTCAGTGGGGTACGTTTCCCACAAACACTGTCTCTAACTCGGGTATGGGACACTCACACACTGACTCTCACTGGGGTACAGGTCCCACACATGGTGTCTCTAACTGGGATACGTGTATCACACACACTGACTCTCACTGGGTTCCGGTCCCACACGCGCTGACTCTCACTGAGGTACTAGTCCCACACACACTGACTCTCACTGGGCCACGTGTACCACACACAATGACTCTCACTGGGGTACAGGTCCCAAACACACTGACTCTCACTTTTATAGGGGCCCCACACACACTGAGTTTTACTGGGGTACGGGTCCCACACACATATTGACTCTCACTGAGATACTGCTCCCACACACACTGACTCACTGTGGGGTAGAGGTCTCACACACACTAACTCTGACAGGGGTATGGATCCCACTCACCCTGATTCTCACTCTGGTACAGGTTCCACACACACTGACTCTCACTGGGATACGGGTCCTGCACACACTGACTCTTACTCGGGTTCCGGTCCCACCCCCACTGACTCTCATTGTAATAGGGGCCCCAAACACACTGAGTTTCACTGGGGTACGGGTCCCAGACACACATTGACTCTCACTTTGGTACCGGTCCCACATACACTGACTCTCACTGAGGTACTGGTCCCACACACACTGACTCACAGTGGGGTAGAGGTCCCACACACACTAACTCTGACAGGGGTATGGATCCCACACACCCTGACTCTCACTGGGGTACAGGTTCCACACACACTGACTCTCACTGGGGTACTGGTCCCACACATACTGACTTTTACTGGGGTTCGGGTCCCACACACACTGACTCTCACTGGGGAACGAGATCCAAACACACTGACTCTCACTGGGGTACTTGTCCCACACACACTGACTCTCTCTGGGGTACGGGACGTACACACTCTGACTCTCACTGTGGTTCATGTCCCGCAGACACTGACTCTCACTGGGGAAGGGTCCCCACACACACTGACTCTCACTGGGGTACGGGTCCCACACACACATTGACTCTCACTGGGGTACGGGTACCACACACACTGACTCTCACTGGGATACGGGTCCCATGCACATTGACTCTCACTGGGGTACGGGTTCCACACACATTGACTCGCACTGGGGTACGGGTACCACACACATTGACTCTCCCTGGGGTCCGGTTCCCACACACACTGACTCTCACTGGGGAAGGGTCCCCACACACACTGACTCTCACTGAGGTACTTGTCCCACACACACTGACTCTCATTGGCCACGTGTACCACACACAATGACTCTCACTGGGGTACGGATCCCACACACACTGACTATTACTCGGGTTCGGGTCCCACCCCCACTGACTCTCACTGTAATAGGGGCCCCACACACACTGAGTTTCACTGGGGTACGGGTCCCACACACACATTGACTCTCACTGTGGTACCGGTCCCACATACACTGACACTCACTGAGGTACTGGTCCCACACACACTGACTCAAAGTGGGGTAGACGTCCCACACACACTAACTCTCACAGGGGCATGGATCCCACATGCCCTGACTCTCACTGGGGTACGAGTCCCACACATACTGAGTCTTACTCGGGTTCGGGTCCCACCCACAGTGACTCTAAATGGGGAACGGGTTCCAAACACACTGACTCTCACTGGGGTACTGGTCCCACACACACTGACTCTCACTGGGGTACGGGTCCCACACACACAGACGCTCACTTGGGTACGGGTCCCACACACACTGACTCTCACTGGGGTACGTGTACCACACACACTGACTCTCACTGGGGTAGAGGTCCCAAACACACTGTCTTTCACTGGGGTACGGGTCGCACACACACTGACTCTCACTGGAGAGGGGGCCCCCAACACACTGACTCTCACTCGGGTAGGGACCCCACACACACAGACTTCCACTCGGGTACGGGTTCCACACAGATTGACTCTCACGGGATATGGGATCGACGCACTCTGACTCTCACTGGGGTACGGGTCCCACACACACTGACTCTCAGTGGGGTAGAGGTCCCACACACACTGATTCTCACTAGGGTAAGGGTCGTACAAACTCTGACTCTCACTGGGGTACAGGTTCTACACAGGCTGACTCTCACTGGGGCACTGGTCCCACACACACTGACTCTTACTCGGGTTCGGGTCCCACCCTCACTGACTCTCCCTGGGGTATGTGTACCACACATGGTTTCTCTCACTGGGATATGGGTTCCAGAAACACTGACTCTCACTGGCATATGGGTACCACACACAATGAATCTCAGTGGGGTATGGGTCCCACAAACACTGTCTCTAACTCGGGTATGGGACCCTCACACACTGACTCTCACTGGGGTACAGGTCCCACACATGGTGTCTCTAACTGGGATACGTGTATCACACACACTGACTCTCACTGGGATACGGGTCCCACACGCACTGACTCTCACTGAGGTACTAGTCCCACACACACTGACTCTCACTGGGCCACGTGTACCACACACAATGACTCTCACTGGGGTACAGGTCCCACACACACTGACTCTCACTGTAATAGGGGCCCCACACACCCTGACTCTCACTTGGGTACAGGTTCCACACACACTGACTCTCACTGGGGTACGGGTCCCACATATACTGACTCTTACTCGGGTTCGGGTCCCAACCACACTGACTCTCACTGGGGAACGGGTTGCAAACACATTGAATCTCACTGGGGTACTGGTCCCACATACCCTGACTCTCACTCGGGTACGGGTCCCACACACACAGGCTCTCACTCAGATACGGGTCCCACACACACTGACTCTAACTCAGGTACGGTTCCCACACACACAGACTCTCACTTGGGTACGGTCCCCAGAAACACTGACTCTCACTCGGGTACGGTCCCACACACACTGGCTCTCTCTGGGGATGGGTCCCACATGCACTGAGTCGTACTTGGGTTCGGGTCCCACCCATGCTAACTATCAGTGGGGAACGGGTCCCACACACACTGACTCTCACTGAGGTACTAGTCCCACACACACTGACTCTCACTGGGCCACGTGTACCACACACAATGACTCTCACTGGGGTACGGGTCCCACACACACTGACTCTTACTCGGGTTCGGGTCCCACCCCCACTGACTCTCACTGTAATAGGGGCCCCACACACACTGAGTTTCACTGGGGTACGGGTCCCACACACAAATTGACTCTCACTGTGGTACCGGTCCCACATACACTGACACTCACTGAGGTACTGGTCCCACACACAATGACTCACAGTGGGGTAGAGGTCCCACACACAATGACTCTCACAGGGGCATGGATCCCACACACCCTGACTCTCAATGGGGTACAGGTTCCACACACACTGACTCTCACTGGGGTATGGGTCGTACACACACTGACTCTCACTGGGGAAGGGTCCCCACACACACTGACTCTAACTTTGGTACGGGTCCCACACACAATGACTCTCACTGGGGTACAGGTCCCACACACACTGACTCTCACTGACGTACGGGTCCCACACACACTGACTCTTACTCGGGTTCAGGTCCCACCCCCACTGACTCTCACTGGAGTAGGGGCACCACACAAACTGAGTTTCACTGGGGTACGGGTCCCACACACAGATTGACTCTCACGGTGGTACCAGTCCTACATACACTGACTCTCACTGAGGTACTTGTCCCACACACACTGACTCACAGTGGGGTAGAGGTCCCACACACACTAACTCTGACAGTGGTATGGATTCCACAGACCCTGACTCTCACTGGGGTACAGGTTCCACACACACTTACTTTCACTGGGGTACGGGTCCCACACATACTGACTCTTACTCGGGTTCGGGTCCCACACAAACTAACTCTCATTGGGGAACGGGTTTCAAACACACTGACTCTCACTGGGGTACGGGCCCCACACACACTGACTCTCACTGGGGTACGGGTCCCACACACACTGACTCTCACTGGGGTACGGTTCCCACACACACTGACTCTCACTGGGGTACGGTTCCCACACACACAGACTCTCACTGGGGTACGGGTCCCACACACACTGACTGTAACTCGGGTACGGGTCCCACACACACAGACTCTTACTGGGGTACAGATCCCAAACACACTGACTCTCACTGGCGTACGGTTCCCACACTCACTGACTCTCACTGGGGTACGAATACCACACATATTGACTCTCACTGTGGTACGGGAACCACACATATTGGCTCTCACTGGGGTACGGTTCCCACACAAACTGACTCTCACTGGGGTACACGTCACGCACACACTGACACTCATTGGGGTACGGGTTCCATACACACTGATTCTCACTAGGGTACTGGACCCATGCATATTGACTCTCACTGGGGTATGTGTACCACACACACTGACTTTCACTGGGGTACTTGTACCACACACACTAACTCTCACTGGGATACGTGTACCATACACACTGACTCTCACTGGGGTAGAGGTCCCAAACACACTGACTTTCACAGGGGTACGGGTCCCACACACACTGACTCTCACTGGAGAGGGTCCCCACACACACTGACTCTCACTCGGGTAGGGACCCCACACACACATACTTCCACTCGGGTACGGGTTCCACACAAACTGACTCTCACTGGAATACGGGTTCCACGCACACTGACTCTCACTGGGTTACGGGTCCCACACACACTGATTCTCAGTGGGGTAGAGGTCCCACCCCCACTGACTTTCAGTGGGGTAGAGGTCCCACACACACTGACTCTCACTAGGGTAAGGGTCGTACAAACACTGACTCTCACTGGGGTAGAGGTCCCACACACACTGACTTTCACTGGGGTATGGGTCCCACACACACTGACTCTCACTGGGGTACTGGTCCCACACAAACTGACTCTTACTCGGTTTCGGGTCCCACCCACAAACCACACACACTGATTCTCACTGGGGTATGTGTACCACACATAATGGCTATCACTGGGGTATGGGTTCCACACACACTGACTCTCACAGGGGTATGGGTCCCACACACACTGACTCTCCCTGGGGTATGGGTCATACACACACGGACTCTCACTCGGGTACAGGTTCCACACAAACTGACTCTCCCTGGGGTACCGGTCCCGCACACACTGATTCTCAGTGGGGTAGAGGTCCCACACACACTGTCTCTCACTGGGGTATGTGTACCACACATAATGGCTCTCACTGGGGTATGTGACCCACACACAGTTACTCTCACAGGGGTATGGGTCCCAGACATCGTTTCTCTGACTGGGATATGGGTCCCAGAAACACTGACTCTCACTGGCATATGGGTACCACACACAATGAATCTCAGTGGGCTATGGGTCCCATAAACATTGCCTCTCACTGGGGTATGGATCCCACACATACTGTCTCCCTCTAGGGTACGGGTCGTACAGATATTGAATCTCACTGGGGTACGTGTACCACACACACTAACTCTCACAGGTGTACAGGTCCCACACACACTGACTCTCACTGGGTTACGGGTCCCACACACACTGACTCTTACTCTGGTTCGGGTCCCACCCCCACTGACTCTCACTGTAATAGGGGCCCCACACACAGTGTTTCACTGGGGTACAGGTCCCACACACACACTGACTCTAACTCGGGTACGGTTCCCACACACACAGACTCTCACTCGGGTACGGGTCCCAGAAACACTGACTCTCACTGGGGACGGGTCCCACATGCACTGACTCTTACTCGGGTTCGGGTCCCACCCACGCTAACCATCACTGGGGAACGGGTCCCACACACACTGACTCTGACTGGGTTATGGGTCGTACACACACTGACTCTCATTGGGATATGGGTCCCACACACACTGACTCTCACTGGCGATGGGGCCCCACACAAACTGACTCTCACTGGGGTAGGGACCCCACACACACAGACACCACTCGGGTACGGGTTCCACACAAACTGACTCTCACTGGGATACGGGTCCCACACGCACTCATTCTCACTGAGGTACTAGTCCCACACACACTGACTCTCACTGGGCCATGTGTACCACACACAATGACTTTCACTGGGGTACAGGTCCCAAACACACTGACTCTCACTGTTATAGGGGCCCCAAACACACTGAGTTTCACTGGGGTACAGGTCCCACACAGACATTGATTCTCACTGTGGTACCGGTCCCACATACACTGACACTCACTGAGGTGTTGGTCCCACACACACTGACTCACAGTTGGGTAGAGGTCTCACACACACTAACTCTCATGGGGGTAGAGGTCCCACACACTCTGACTCTCACTGCTGTACAGGTCCCACTCACACTGACTCTCATTGGGGAACGGGTTCCAAACACACTGACTGTCACTGGGTATGGGTCCCACACACACTGACTCTCACTGGGGTACGGGTACCACACATTGACGCTTGGCCTAAATAGCCAAGTGGTTATGGTACTGGGTTTGTAACCCCAAGATCAAGAGTTCAAATCTCATAATGGCAAACTATGTAACTTCATCTGAAACAGATGGAAATGGGTTTGTACTCGAAAGAGTTACCACACACATTGACTCACTGGGGTACGGGTACCACACACACTGACTCTCACTGGGGTACGCGTCATGCACACACTGACACTCATTGGGGTACGGGTTCCACACACACTGATTCTCAGTGGGGTACTGGACGCATGCACATTGACTCTCACTGGGGTACGCGTACCACACACACTAACTCTCACTGGGGTGCGTGTACCACACACACTGACTCTTACTGGGGTACGTGTACCACATACACTGACTCTCACTGGGGTAGAGGTCCCACACACACTGACTTTCACTGGGGTATGGGTCCCACACACACTGACTCTCACTCGGGTAGGGACGCCACACACACAGACTTCCACTCGGGTACGGGTTCCACACAAACTAACTCTCACTGGGATATGGGTTCCACGCACACTGACTCTCACTGGGGTACGGGTCCCACACACACTGATTCTCAGTGGGGTAGAGGTCCCACACACACTGACTCTCACTGCAGTACGATCCACACACACTACTCTCACAGGGGTATGGATCCCACACACACAGACTCTCACTGGGGTACGGGTCGTAGAAACACTGACTCTCACTGGGGTACAGGTTCCACACACACTGACTGTCACTGGGGTACTGGTCCCACACAAACTGACTCTTACTCGGTTTCGGGTCCCACCCACAATGACTCTCCCTGGGGAACGGGTTCCACACACACTGACTCTCACTGGGGCATGTGTACCACACATAATGACTCTCACTGGGGTACGTGACCCACACACACTGACGCTCACTGGGGTACGATCCACACACACTGACTCTCACTGGGGTATGGATCCCACACACACTGACTCTCCCTGTGGTATGTGTACCACACATAATGGCTCTCACTGGGGTATGTGTACCATACATAATTGCTCTCTCTGGGGTATTGGTCCCAGAAACTCTGACTTTCACTGGGGTATGTGTACCACACATGCTGATTCTCACTGGGGTATGGGTCCCACACACACTGACTCTCACTGGGGTATGGGTTCCACACACACTGACTCTCACTGGGGTATGGGTCCCACACACACTGACTCTCACTGGGGTATGGGTCATACACACACGGACTCTCACTCGGGTACAGGTTCCACACAAGCTGACTTTCCCTGGGGTACCGGTCCCGCACACACTCATTCTCAGTGGGGTAGAGGTCCCACACACACTGTCTCTCACTGGGGTATGTGTACCACACATAATGGCTCTCACTGGGGTATGTGACCCACACACAGTTACTCTCACTGGGGTATGGGTCCCAGACATCGTTTCTCTAACTGGGATATGGGTCCCAGAAACACTGACTCTCACTGGCATATGGGTACCACACACAATGAATCTCAGTGGACTATGGGTCCCACAAACATTGCCTCTCACTGGGGTATGGATCCCACACATACTGTCTCCCTCTAGGGTACGGGTCGTACAGATATTGAATCTCACTGGGGTACGTGTACCACACACACTAACTCTCACAGGTGTACAGGTCCCACACACACTGACTCTTACTGGGGTACGTGTACCACACATAATGGCTCTCACTAGGGTACGGGTCCCACTCACACTGACTCTCACTGGGTTACAGGTCCCACACACACTGACTCTTACTCGGGTTCGGGTCCCACCCCCACTGACTCTCACTGTAATAGGGGCCCCACACACAGTGTTTCACTGGGGTACAGGTCCCACACACACATTGACTCTCACTGTGGTACCGGTCCCACATACACTGACTCTCACTGAGGTACTGGTCCCACACACACTGACTCTCACTCGGGTACGGGTCCCACACACACAGACGCTCACTTGGGTATGGGTCCCACACACACTGACTCTAACTCGGGTACGGTTCCCACACACAAAGACACTCACTTGGGTACGGGTCCCAGAAACACTGACTCTGACTGGGGTACGGGTCCCAAACACACTGGCTCTCACTGGAGACGGGTCCCACATGCACTGACTCTTACTCGGGTTCGGGTCCCACCCACGCTAACTATCACTGGGGAACGGGTCCCACACACAATGACTCTCACTGGGGTATGAGTCGTACACACACTGACTCTCACTGGGGAAGGGTACCCACACACACTGACTCTCACTGGGGTACGGGTCCCCACACACACTGACTCTCACTGGGGTTCGGGTCCCACACACAATGACTCTCACTGTGGTACGGGTACCACACACATTGACTGTCACTGGGGTCCGGTTCCCACACACACTGACTCTCACTGGGGTACGGGTACCACACATATTGACTCTCACTGTGGTACGGATATCACACATGTTGACTCTCACTGGGGTACGGTTCCCACACAAACTGACTCTCACAGGGGTACCCGTCATGCTCACACTGACACTCATTGGGGTACGGGTTCCACGCACACTGCTTCTCACTAGGGTACTGGACCCATGCACATTTACTCTCACTGGGGTATGTGTACCACACACACTGACTCTCACTCGGGTAGGGACCCCACACACACAGACTTCCACTCGGGTACGGGTTCCACACAGATTGACTCTCACTGGGATATGGGTTCCACGCACACTGACTCTCACTGGGGTATGGGTCCCACACACACTGATTCTCAGTGGGGTAGATGTCCCACCCACACTGACTCTCAGTGGGGTAGAGGTCCCACACACACTGATTCTCACTAGGGTAAGGGTCGTACAAACTCTGACTCTCACTGGGGTACAGGTTCCACACAGACTGACTCTCACTGGGGTACTGGTCCCACACACACTGACTCTTACTCGGGTTCGGGTCCCACCCTCACTGACTCTCCCTGGGGTATGTGTACCACACATGGTTTCTCTCACTGGGATATGGGTTCCAGAAACACTGACTCTCACTGGCATATGGGTATCACACACAATGAATCTCAGTGGGGTATGGGTCCCACAAACACTGCCTCTAACTCGGGTATGGTACCCTCACACACTGACTCTCAGTGGGGTACAGGTCCCACACATGGTGTCTCTAACTGGGATACGTGTATCACACACACTGACTCTCACTGGGATACGGGTCCCACACGCACTGACTCTCACTGAGGTACTAGTCCCACACACACTGACTCTCACTGGGCCACGTGTACCACAAACAATGACTCTCACTGGGGTACAGGTCCCACACACACTGACTCTCACTGTAATAGGGGCCCCACACACCCTGACTCTCACTTGGGTACAGGTTCCACACACACTGACTCTCACTGGGGTACGGGTCCCACATATACTGACTCTTACTCGGGTTCGGGTCCCACCCACACTGACTCTCATTGGGGAACGGGTTGCAAACACATTGAATCTCACTGGGGTACTGGTCCCACACACCCTGACTCTCACTCGGGTACGGGTCCCACACACACAGGCTCTCACTCGGATACGGGTCCCACACACACTGACTCTAACTCGGGTACGGTTCCCACACACACAGACTCTCACTCGGGTACGGTTCCCAGAAACACTGACTCTCACTCGGGTACGGGTCCCACACACACTGGCTCTCACTGGGGACGGGTCCCACATGCACTGTCGTGTACTCGGGTTCGGGTCCCACCCATGCTGACTATCACTGGGGAACGGGTCCCACACACACTGACTTTCACTGAGGTACTAGTCCCACACACCCTGACTCTCACTGGGCCACGTGTACCACACACAATGACTCTCACTGGGGTACGGGTCCCACACACACTGACTCTTACTCGGGTTCGGGTTCCACCCCCACTGACTCTCACTGTAATAGGGGCCCCACACACACTGAGTTTCACTGGGGTCCCACACACAAATTGACTCTCACTGTGGTACCGGTCCCACATACACTGACACTCACTGAGGTACTGGTCCCACACACAATGACTCACAGTGGGGTAGAGGTCCCACACACAATGACTCTCACAGGGGCATGAATCCCACACACCCTGACTCTCACTGGGGTACAGGTTCCACACACACTGACTCTCACTGGGGTATGGGTCGTACACACACTGACTCTCACTGGGGAAGGGTCCCACACTCACTGACTCTCACTGTGGTACGGGTCCCACACACAATGACTCTCACTGGGGTACAGGTCCCACACACACTGACTCTTACTCGGGTTCAGGTCCCACCCCCACTGACTCTCACTGGAGTAGGGGCCCCACACAAACTGAGTTTCACTAGGGTACGGGTCCCACACACAGATTGACTCTCACTGTGGTACCAGTCCCACATACACTGACTCTCACTGAGGTACTCGTCCCACACACACTGACTCACAGTGGGGTAGAGGTCCCACACACACTAACTCTCACAGGGGTATGGATTCCACAGACCCTGACTCTCACTGGGGTACAGGTTCCACATACACTTACTCTCACTGGGGTACGGGTCCCACACATACTGACTCTTACTCGGGTTCGGGTCCCACACACACTAACTCTCATTGTGGAACGGGTTTCAAACACACTGACACTCACTGGGTTACGGGCCCCACACACACTGACTCTCACTGGGGTATGGGTCCCACACACACTGACTCTCACTGGGGTACGGTTCCCACACACACTGACTCTCACTGGGGTACGGTTCCCACACACACAGACTCTCACTGGGGTACGTGTACCACACACACTGACTGTAACTCGGTTACGGGTCCCACACACACAGACTCTTACTGGGGTACAGGTCCCAAACACACTGACTCTCACTGGCGTACGGTTCCCACACACACTGACTCTCATTGGGGTACCTGTCCCACACACACTGACTCTAACTCGGGTACGGGTCGCACACACACTGACTCTCACTGGGGTACGGGTTGCACACACACTGACTCTTGCTGGGGTACAGGTCCCACATACAATGACTCTCACTGGGGAACGCGACCCACACACACTGACTCTCACTGGGGAACGCGTTCCACACATGGTGTCTCGAACTGGGATACGGGTCCCAGAAACACTGACTCAAACTGCGGTATGTGTACCACACTTAATGGCTCTCACTGGGGTACGTGACCCACACACACTGACTCTCACTGGGGAACGGGTTCCACTCACACTGACTCTCACAGGGGTATGTGTAACACACATAATGTCTCTCACTGGGGTACGGGTCCCACACACACTGACTCTCACTGGGGTACGGGTCGTACACACACTGACTCTCACTGGGGTTCATGTCCCACACACACTGACTCTCACTGGGGAAGGGTCCCCACACACACTGACTCTCACTGGTGTACGGGTCCCACACACATTGACTCTCACTGGGGTACGGGTACCACACACACTGACTCTCACTGGGGTACGTGTACAACACACACTGACTCTCACTGGGGTACAGGTACGACACGCATTGACTGTCACTGGGGTCCGGTTCCCACACTCACTGACTCTCACTGGGGTACGGATACCACACATATTGACTCTCACTGTGGTACGGGAACCACACATATTGGCTCTCACTGGGGTACGGTTCCCACACAAACTGACTCTCACTGGGGTACTGGACCCATGCACATTGACTCTCACTGGGGTATGTGTACCACACACACACTGACTTTCACTGGGGTACTTGTACCACACACACTAACTCTCACTGGGATACGTGTACCATACACACTGACTCTCACTGGGGTAGAGGTCCCAAACACACTGACTTTCACAGGGGTACGGGTCCCACACACACTGACTCTCACTGGAGAGGGGGCCCCACACACGCTGACTCTCACTCGGGTAGGGACCCCACACACACATACTTCCACTCGGGTACGGGTTCCACACAAACTGACTCTCACTGGAATACGGGTTCCACGCACACTGACTCTCACTGGGTTACGGGTCCCACACACACTGATTCTCAGTGGGGTAGAGGTCCCACACACACTGACTCTCAGTCGGGTAGAGGTCCCACACACACTGACTCTCACTAGGGTAAGGGTGGTAGAAACACTGACTCTCACTGGGGTACAGGTTCCACACACACTGACTCTCACTGGGGTACTGGTCCCACACACACTGACTCTTACTCGGGTTCGGATCCCACCCACACTAACTCTCACTGGGGTATGTGTACCACACATAACGGATCTCACTGGGATACGGGTTCCACGCACACTGACTCTCACTGGGCTACGGGCCCCACACATGGTTTCTCTAACTGGGATATAGGTCCCAGAAACACTGACTCTCACTGGCATATGAGACCACACACAATGAATCTCAGTGGGGTACGGGTCCCACAAAAACTCTCTCTAACTCGGGTATGGGACCCTCACACACTGACTCTCACTGGGTTACAGGTCCCACACATGGTGTCTCTAACTGGGATACGTGTACCACACACACTGACTCTCACTGGGATACGGGTCCCACACGCACTGACTCTCACTGGACCACGTGTACCACACACATTGGCTCTCACTGGGTTACAGGTCCCACACACACTGACTCTCACTGTAATAGGGGCCCCACACACACTGAGTTTCACTGGGGTACGGGTCCCACACACACATTGACTCTCACCGTGGTACCGGTCCCACATACACTGAGTCTCACTGAGGTACCGGTCGCACACACACCTACTCACAGTCGGGTAGAGGTCTCACACACACTAACTCTGACAGGGGTATGGATCCCACACACCCTGACTCTCACTGGGGTACAGGTCCCACACACACTGAGATTCACTGGGGTACGGGTCCCACACACAAATTGACTCTCACTGTGGTACCAGTCCCACATACACTGACACTCACTGAGGTACTGGTCCCACACACAATGACTCTCACAGGGGCATGGATCCCACACACCCTGACTCTCACTGGGGTACAGGTTCCACAAACACTGACTCTCACTGGGCTATGGGTCGTACACACACTGACTCTCACTGGGGAAGGGTCCCCACAAACACTGACTCTCACTGGCGTACGGGTCCCACACACTGACTCTTACTCGGGTTCAGGTCCCAACCCCACTGACTATCACTGGAGTAGGGGCCCCACACAAACTGAGTTTCACTGGGGTACGGGTCCCACACACAGATTGACTCTCACTGTGGTACCAGTCCCACATACACTGACTCTCACTGAGGTACTCGTCCCACACACACTGACTCACAGTGGTGTAGAGGTCCCACACACACTAACTCTCACAGGAGTATGGATTCCACAGACCCTGACTCTCACTGGGGTACAGGTTCCACACACACTTACTCTCACTGGGGTACGGGTCCCACACATACTGACTCTTACTCGGGTTCGGGTCCCACACACACTAACTCTCATTGGGGAACGGGTTTCAAACACACTGACTCTCACTGGGGTACGGGCCCCACACACACTGACTCTCACTGGGGTACGGGTCTTACACACACTGACTCTCACTGGGGTACGGTTCCCACACACACTGACTCTCACTAGGGTACGGGCCCCACACACACTGACTCTCACTGGGGTACGGGTCTTACACACACTGACTCTCACTGGGGTACGGTTCCCACACACACTGACTCTCACTGGGGTACGGTTCCCACACACACAGACTCTCACTGGGGTACGTGTACCACACACACTGACTGTAACTCGGGTACGGGTCCCACACACACAGACTCTTACTGGGGTACAGGTCCCAAACACACTGACTCTCACTGGCGTACGGTTCCCACACACACTGACTCTCATTGGGGTACCCGTCCCACACACACTGACTCTAACTCGGGTACGGGTCGCACACACACTGACTCTTGCTGGGGTACAGGTCCCACATACAATGACTCTCACTGGGGAACGCGACCCACACACACTGACTCTCACTGGGGAACGTGTTCCACACATGGTGTCTCGAACTGGGATACGGGTCCCAGAAACACTGACTCAAACTGTGGTATGTGTACCACACTTAATGGCTCTCACTGGGGTACGTGACCCACACACACTGACTCTCACTGGGGAACGGGTTCCACTCACACTGACTCTCACTGGTGTACGGGACCCACACACATTGACTCTCACTGGGGTACGGGTTCCACTCACACTGACTCTCACTGGGGTATGTGTAACACACATAATGTCTCTCACTGGGGTACGGTTCGTACACACACTGACTCTCACTGGGGTTCATGTCCCACACCCACTGACTCTCACTGGGGAAGGGTCCCCACACACACTGACTCTCACTGGTGTACGGGACCCACACACATTGACTCTCACTGGGGTACGGCTACCACACACACTGACTCTCACTCTGGCATTGGTCCCACACACATTGACTCTCACTGGTGTACGGGTTCCACACACATTGACTCTCACTGGGGTACGGGTACCACACACATTGACTCTCACTGGGGTCCGGTTCCCACACTCACTGACTCTTACTGGGGTACGGGTCCCACACACACTGACTCTCAGTGGGGTATGGATCCCACACTCACTGACTCTCACTGGGGTACGGGTCCCACACACACTGACTCACACTGGGTTATGGGTTCCACACACACTGATTCTCACTGGGAAGGGGCCCCACACATACTGAATCTCACTGGGGTACGGGTCCTTCACACACTGACTCTCATTGGGCTACGGTTCCCACACAAACTGTCTCTCACTGGGGAATGGGTCCCACACACATTGAATCTCACTGCAGTATGGGTCCTTCACACACTGTCTCTCACTGAGGTATGGGTCCCACACACACTGACTCTCACTGGGGTACGGGTCCCACACACACTGACTCTCACTGGGGAACAGGTCCAACACACACTGACTCTCACTGGGGTACGGGCCCCACACACACTGACCCTTACAGGGGTACGGGAGCCACACACACTGACTCTCACTGGGGTACGTGTACCATACACAATGACTCTTACTGGGGTACGGGTCTCACACACACTGACTCTCACTGGGGTACTGGTGCCACACACACTGACTCTCACTGGGCTACGGTTCCCACACAAACTGACTCTCACTGAGTTAGAGGTCCCACACACACTGACTCTCACTTGCGTATGGGTCCCACACGCACTGACTCTCACTGGGGTACGGGACCCACACACACCACACGAACTCGGGTGCAGGTCCCACACACACTGACTCTTACTGGGGTACGGGTCCCACACACACTGACTCTCAGTGAGGTATGGATCCCACATGCACTGACTCTCACTGGGGTACGGGAGCCAAACACACTGACTCTCACTGGGGTACGTGTACCATACACAAGGACTCTTACTGGGTTACGGGACCCACACACACTGACTCTCACTGGGGTATTGGTCCCACACATCTGACTCTCACTGGGGAATGGGTCCCACACACACTGAATCTCACTGGGGTACTGGTGCCACACACACTGACTGTTACTGGGGTACGGCTCATACACACAATGACTCTCACTGGGGTATGGGCTCCACAGACCCTGACTCTCACAGGGGTACGGGAGCCACACGCACTGACTCTCACTGGGATTCGGCTCATACACACAATGACTCTACCTGGGGTATGGGTCCCACACACGCTGACTCTCACTGGGCTACGGTTCCCACACAAACTGACTCTCACTGGGTTAGAGATCCCACACACACTGACTCTCACTTGCATATGGGTACCACATGCACTGACTCTCACTGGAGTACGGGTCCCACACACACCACACTAAGTCGGGTGCAGATCCCACACACACTGACTCTAACTGGGGTACGGGTCCCACACAAACTGACTGTCAGTGGGGTATGGATCCAACACTCACTGACTCTCACTGGGGTACGGGACCCACACACACTGACTCTCCCTCGGGTATGGGTCCCACACACACTGACTCTCACTGGGGTACGGGACCCACACACAATGACTCTCACTGGGGTATAGGTACGACACACACTGACTCACACTGCGTGATGGGTTCCACACACACTGATTCTCACTGGGAAGGGGCCCCACACATACTGAATCTCACTGGGGTACGAGTCCTTCACACACTGACTCTCATTGGGCTACGGTTCCCACACAAACTGTCTCTCACTGGGGAATGGGTCCCACACACACTGAATCTCAGTGCGGTATGGGTCCTTCACACACTGACTCTCACTGAGGTATGGGTCCCACACACACTGACTCTCACTGGGGTACGGGTCCCACACACACTGACTCTCACTGGGGTACAGGTCCCACACACACTGAATCTCACTGCGGTATGGGTCCTTCACACACTGTCTCTCACTGAGGTATGGGTCCCACACACACTGACTCTCACTGGAGTACGGGTCCCACACAGACTGACTCTCACTGGGGTACAGGTCCCACACACACTGACCCTCACTGGGGTACGGGCCCCACACACACTGACCCTTACAGGGGTACGGGAGCCACACACACTGACTCTCACTGGGGTACGTGTACCATACACAATGACTCTTACTGGGGTACGGGTCTCACACACACTGACTCTCACTGGGGTACGGGTCCCAGACACACTGACTCTCACTGGGGAATGGGTCCCACAGACACTGACTCTCACTGGGGTACTGGTGCCACACACACTGACTCTCACTGGGGTACGGCTCATACACACAATGACTCTCTCTGGGGTATGGGTCCCACACACTTTGACTCTCACTTGCGTATGGGTACCGTAAACACTGACTCTCTGGGGTATGGTTTCAATACACACTGACTCTCACTGGGGTATGGGTTCAATACACACTGACTCTCACTGGGGTACAGGTTCCACACACACTGACTCTCACTGGGGTAGAGGTCCCACACAAACACTGACTCTCACTGGGGTACGGGCCCCACACACACTGACCCTTACAGGGGTACGGGAGCCACACACACTGACTCTCACTGGGGTACATGTACCATACACAATAACTCTTACTGGGGTACGGGTCTCACACACACTGACTCTCACTGGGGTACGGGTCCCACACACACTGACACTCACTGGGGTACGGGCCCCACAGACCCTGACTCTCACAGGGGTACGGGAGCTACACACACTGACTCTCACAGGGATACGGCTCATACACACAATGACTCTCACTGGGGTATGGGTCACACACACACTGACTCTCACTTGCGTATGGGTACCACAAACATTGTCTCTCACTGGGGTATGGGTCCCACACACACCACATTAACTCGGGTGCAGGTCCCACACACACTGACTCTTAAAGGGGTACGGGTCCCACACACACTGAATCTCAGTGGGGTATGGATCCCACACTCACTGACTCTCACTGGGGTAGGGCTCCCACACATAATGACTCTCACTGGGGAATGGGTCCCACACACACTGACTCTCACTGGGGTACTGATGCCACACACACTGACTCTCACTGGGGTACGGCTCATACACAAAATGACTCTCACTGGGGTATGGGACGCACACACACTGACTCTCACTGGGGAATGGGTCCCACACACACTGACTCTCACTGGGGTACTGGTGCCACACACACTGACTCTCACTGGGGTACGGCTCATACACACAATGACTCTCATTGGGGTATGGGTCCCACACACACTGACTCTCACTGGGGTATGGGTCCTTCACACACTGACTCTCACTGGGCTACGGTTCCCACACAAACTGACTCTCACTGGGTTAGAGGTCCCACGCACACTGACTCTCACTTGCGTATGGGTCCCACAGGCACTGACTCTCACTGGGGTACGGGACCCACACACACCACACGAACTCGGGTGCAGGTCCCACACACACTGACTCTTACTGGGGTACGGGTCCCACACACACTGACTCTCAGTGGGGTATGGATCCCACACTCACTGACTCTCACTGGGGTAGGGCTCCCACACATAATGACTCTCACTGGGGAATGGGTCCCACACACACTGACTCTCACTGGGGTACTGGTGCCACACACACTGACTCTCACTGGGGTACGGCTCATACACACAATGACTCTCACTGGGGTATGGGTCCCACACACACTGACTCTCACTGGGGTCTGGGTCCATCACACACTGACTCTCACTGGGCTACGGTTCCCACACAAACTGACTCTCACTGGGTTAGAGGTCCCACACACACTGACTCTCACTTGCGTATGGGTCCCACACGCACTGACTCTCACTGGGGTACGGATCCCACACACACTGACCCTAACTCAGGTGCAGGTTGCACACACACTGACTCTTACAGGGTACGGGTCCCACACACACTGACTCTCAGTGGGGTATGGATCCCACACTCACTGACTCTCACTGGGGTAAGGGTCCCACACACACTGCCTCACACTGGGTTATGGGTTCCACACACACTGATTCTCACTGGGAAGGGGCCCCAAACACACTGACTCTCACAGGGGTACGGGCCCCACACACACTGACTCTCACAGGGGTACGGGAGCCACCCACACTGACTCTCACTGGGGTACGTGTACCATACACAATGACTCTTACTGGGGTACGGGTCTCACACACACTGAATTTCACTGGGGTACGGGTCCCACACACACTGACTCTCACTGGGGTATTGGTCCCACACACACTGACTCTCACTGGGGTAGGGGCCCCACAGACCCTGACTCTCACAGGGGTACGGGAGCCACACACACTGACTCTCACTGGGATACGGCTCATACACACAATGACTCTACCTGGGGTATGGGTCCCACACACACTGTCTCTCACTGCGGTACGGGTCCTTCGCACACTGACTCTCACTGAGCTACGGTTCCCACACAAACTGACTCTCACTGGGTTAGAGTTCCCACACACACTGACTCTCACTTACGTATGGGTACCACATGCACTGACTCTCACTGGGGTACGTGTACCATACACAAGGACTCTTACTGGGGTACGGGACCCACACACACTGACTCTCACTGGGGTATTGGTCCCACACATCTGACTCTCACTGGGGAATGGGTCCCACACACACTGACTCTCACTGGGGTCCTGGTGCCACACACACTGACTCTTACTGGGGTACGGCTCATACACACAATGACTCGCACTGGGGTATGGGCTTCACACACCCTGACTCTCACAGGTGTACGGGAGCCACACGCACTGACTCTCATTGGGATTCGGCTCATACACACAATGACTCTACCTGGGGTATGGGTCACACACACGCTGACTCTCACTGGGCTACGGTTCCCACACAAACTGACTCTCACTGGGTTAGAGATCCCACACACACTGACTCTCACTTGCATATGGGTACCACATGCACTGACTCTCACTGGAGTACGGGTCCCACACACACCACACTAACTCGGGTGCAGGTCCCACACACACTGACTCTTACTGGGGTACGGATCCCACACACACTGACCCTAACTCGGGTGCAGGTTGCACACACACTGACTCTTACTGGGGTACGCGTCCCACACACACTGACTCTCAGTGGGGTATGGATCCCACACTCACTGACTCTCACTGGGGTACGGGTCCGACACACACTGACTCACACTGGGTTATGGGTTCCACACACACTGATTCTCACTGGGAAGGGGCCCCACACATACTGAATATCACTGGGGTACGGGTCCTTCACACACTGACTCTCACTGGGCTACGGTTCCCACACAAACTGACTCTCACTGGGGAATGGGTCCCACACACACTGAATCTCACTGCGGTATGGGTCCTTCACACACTGTCTCTCACTGAGGTATGGGTCCCACACACAGTGACTCTCACTCGGGTACGGGTCCCACACACACTGACTCTCACTGGGCTACAGGTCCCACTCACACTGACTCTCACAGGGGTACGGGCCCCACACACACTGACTCTCACAGGGGTACGGGAGCCAAACACACTGACTCTCACTGGGGTACGTGTACCATACACAAGGACTCTTACTGGGGTACGGGACCCACACACACTGAATCTCACTGGGGTATTGGTCCCACACATCTGACTCTCACTGTGGAATGGGTCCCACACACACTGACTCTCACTGGGGTCCTGGTGCCACACACACTGACTCTTACTGGGGTACGGCTCATACACACAATGACTCTCACTGGGGTATGGGCTTCACAGACCCTGACTCTCACAGGGGTACGGGAGCCACACGCACTGACTCTCACTGGGATTCAGCTCATACACACAATGACTCTACCTGGGGTATGGGTCACACACACGCTGACTCTCACTGGGCTACGGTTCCCACACAAACTGACTCTCACTGGGTTAGAGATCCCACACACACTGACTCTCACTTGCATATGGGTACCACATGCACTGACTCTCACTGGAGTACGGGTCCCACACACACCACACTAACTCGGGTGCAGGTCCCACACACACTGACTCTCACTGGGGTACGGATCCCACACACACTGACCCTAACTCGGGTGCAGGTTGCACACACACTGACTCTTACTGGGGTACGCGTCCCACACACACTGACTCTCAGTGGGGTATGGATCCCACACTCACTGACTCTCACTGGGGTACGGGTCCGACACACACTGACTCACACTGGGTTATGGGTTCCACGCACACTGATTCTCACTGGGAAGGGGCCCCACACATACTGAATCTCACTGGGGTACGGGTCCTTCACACACTGACTCTCACTGGGCTATGGTTCCCACACAAACTGACTCTCACTGGGGAATGGGTCCCACACACACTGAATCTCACTGCGGTATGGGTCCTTCACACACTGTCTCTCACTGAGGTATGGGTCCCACACACAGTGACTCTCACTCGGGTACGGGTCCCACACACACTGACGCACACTGGGCTACAGGTCCCACACACACTGACTCTCACTGGGGTACGGGCCCCACACACACTGACTCTCACAGGGGTACGGGAGCCAAACACACTGACTCTCACTGGGGTACGTGTACCAGACACAAGGACTCTTACTGGGGTACGGGACCCACACACACTGACTCTCACTGGGGTATTGGTGCCACACATCTGACTCTCACTGGGGAATGGGTCCCACACACACTGACTCTCACTTGGGTACTGGTGCCACACACACTGACTCTCACTGGGGTACGGCTCATACACACAATGACTCTCACTGGGGTATGGGCTCCACAGACCCTGACTCTCACAGGGGTACGGGAGCCATACGCACAGACTCTCACTGGGATTCGGCTCATACACACAATGACTCTACCTGGGGTATGGGTCCCACACACGCTGACTCTCACTGGGCTACAGTTCCCACACAAACTGACTCTCACTGGGTTAGAGATCCCACACACACTGACTCTCACTTGCATATTGGTACCACATGCACTGACTCTCACTGGAGTACGGGTCCCACACACACCACACTAACTCGGGTGCAGGTCCCACACACACTGACTCTTACTGGGGTACGGGTCCCACACACACTGACTCTCCCTCGGGTATGGGTCCCACACAGACTGACTCTCACTGGGGTACGGGACCCACACACAATGACTCTCACTGGGGTATAGGTACGACACACACTGACTCACATTGGGTTATGGGTTCCACACACACTGATTCTCACTGGGAAGGGGCCCCACACACACTGACTCTCACTGGGGTACGGGTCCTTCACACACTGAATCTCTCCGAGCTACAGTTCCCACACAAACTGACTCTCACTGGGGAATGGGTCCTTCACACACTGACTCTCACAGAGGTATGGGGCCCAAACACACAGACTCTCACTGGGGTACGGGTCCCACACACACTGACTCTCACTGGGGTACAGGTCCCACACACACTGACTCTCACTGGGGTACGGGCCCCACACACACTGACTCCCACAGGGGTACGGGAGCCACACACACTGACTCTCACTGCGGTACGTGTACCATACACAATGACTCTTACTGGGGTACGGGTCTCACACACACTGACTCTCACTGGGGTACGGGTCCCAGACACACTGACTCTCACTGGGGTATTGGTCCCACACACACTGACTCTCAATGGGGAACGGGTCCCACACACACTGACTCTCACTGGGGTACGGGTCCCACACACACTGACTTTTACTGGGTTACTGGTCCCACAGACACTGACTCTCCCTCGGGTATGGGTCCCACACACACTGACTCTCACTGGGGTTCGGGACCCACACACAATGACTCACACTGGGGTATGAGTCCCACACACACTGACTCTCACTGGGGTACGGGTCCCACACACACTGACTCTCACTGGGCTACAGGTCCCACTCACACTGACTCTCACAGGGGTACGGGCCCCACACACACTGACTCTCACAGGGGTACGGGAGCCAAACACACTGACTCTCACTGGGGTACGTGTACCATACACAAGGACTCTTACTGGGGTACGGGACCCACACACACTGAATCTCACTGGGGTATTGGTCCCACACATCTGACTCTCACTGTGGAATGGGTCCCACACACACTGACTCTCACTGGGGTCCTGGTGCCACACACACTGACTCTTACTGGGGTACGGCTCATACACACAATGACTCTCACTGGGGTATGGGCTTCACAGACCCTGACTCTCACAGGGGTACGGGAGCCACACGCACTGACTCTCACTGGGATTCGGCTCATACACACAATGACTCTACCTGGGGTATGGGTCACACACACGCTGACTCTCACTGGGGTACGGGACCCACACACAATGACTCTCACTGGGGTATAGGTACGACACACACTGACTCACATTGGGTTATGGGTTCCACACACACTGATTCTCACTGGGAAGGGGCCCCACACACACTGACTCTCACTGGGGTACGGGTCCTTCACACACTGAATCTCTCCGAGCTACAGTTCCCACACAAACTGACTCTCACCGGGGAATGGGTCCTTCACACACTGACTCTCACAGAGGTATGGGGCCCAAACACACAGACTCTCACTGGGGTACGGGTCCCACACACACTGACTCTCACTGGGGTACAGGTCCCACACACACTGACTCTCACTGGGGTACGGGCCCCACACACACTGACTCCCACAGGGGTACGGGAGCCACACACACTGACTCTCACTGCGGTACGTGTACCATACACAATGACTCTTACTGGGGTACGGGTCTCACACACACTGACTCTCACTGGGGTACGGGTCCCAGACACACTGACTCTCACTGGGGTATTGGTCCCACACACACTGACTCTCAATGGGGAACGGGTCCCACACACACTGACTCTCACTGGGGTACGGGTCCCACACACACTGACTTTTACTGGGTTACTGGTCCCACAGACACTGACTCTCCCTCGGGTATGGGTCCCACACACACTGACTCTCACTGGGGTTCGGGACCCACACACAATGACTCACACTGGGGTATGAGTCCCACACACACTGACTCACACTGGGGTATAGGTTCCACATACACTGATTCTCACTGGGAAGGGGCCCCACACACACTGAATCTCACTGGGGTACGGGTCCCACACACACTGACTCTCACTGGGCTACGGTTCCCACACAAACTGACTCTCATTGGGGAATGGGTCCCACACACACTGAATCTCACTGCGGTATGGGTCCTTCACACACTGACTCTCACTGAGGTATGGGTCCCACACACACTGACTCTCACTGGGGTACGGGTCCCACACACACTGACTCTCACTGGGGTACAGGTCCCACAGACACTGACTCTCACAGGGGTACGGGCCCCACAGACCCTGACTCTCACGGGGTACGGGAGCCACACACACTGAATCTCACTGGGGTATTGGTCCCACACATCTGACTCTCACTGTGGAATGGGTCCCACACACACTGACTCTCACTGGGGTCCTGGTGCCACACACACTGACTCTTACTGGGGTACGGCTCATACACACAATGACTCTCACTGGGGTATGGGCTCCACAGACCCTGACTCTCACAGGGGTACGGGAGCCATATGCACAGACTCTCACTGGGATTCGGCTCATACACACAATGACTCTACCTGGGGTATGGGTCCCACACACGCTGACTCTCACTGGGCTATAGTTCCCACACAAACTGACTCTCACTGGGTTAGAGATCCCACACACACTGACTCTCACTGGGCTACGGTTCCCACACACGCTGACTCTCACTGGGTTAGAGATCCCACACACACTGACTCTCACTTGCATATGGGTACCACATGCACTGACTCTCACTGGAGTACGGGTCCCACACACACCACACGAACTCGGGTGCAGGTCCAACACACACTGACTCTTACTGGGGTACGGGTCCCACACAAACTGACTGTCAGTGGGGTATGGATCCAACACTCACTGACTCTCACTGGGGTACGGGACCCACACACACTGACTCTCCCTCGGGTATGGGTCCCACACACACTGACTCTCACTGGGGTACGGGACCCACACACAATGACTCTCACTGGGGTATAGGTACGACACACACTGACTCACACTGGGTTATGGGTTCCACACACACTGATTCTCACTGGGAAGGGGCCCCACACACACTGACTCTCACTGGGGTACGGGTCCTTCACACACTGAATCTCTCCGAGCTACAGTTCCCACACAAACTGACTCTCACTGGGGAATGGGTCCTTCACACACTGACTCTCACAGAGGTATGGGGCCCAAACACACAGACTCTCACTGGGGTACGGGTCCCACACACACTGACTCTCACTGGGGTACAGGTCCCACACACACTGACTCTCACTGGGGTACGGGCCCCACACACACTGACTCCCACAGGGGTACGGGAGCCACACACTGACTCTCACTGCGGTACGTGTACCATACACAATGACTCTTACTGGGGTACGGGTCTCACACACACTGACTCTCACTGGGGTACGGGTCCCAGACACACTGACTCTCACTGGGGTATTGGTCCCACACACACTGACTTTTACTGGGTTACTGGTCCCACACACACTGACTCTCCCTCGGGTATGGGTCCCACACTCACTGACTCTCACTGGGGTTCGGGACCCACACACAATGACTCACACTGGGGTATGAGTCCCACACACACTGACTCACACTGGGGTATAGGTTCCACATACACTGATTCTCACTGGGAAGGGGCCCCACACACACTGACTCTCACTGGGGTACGGGTCCCACACACACTGACTCTCACTGGGCTACGGTTCCCACACAAACTGACTCTCATTGGGGAATGGGTCCCACACACACTGAATCTCACTGCGGTATGGGTCCTTCACACACTGACTCTCACTGAGGTATGGGTCCCACACACACTGACTCTCACTGGCGTACGGGTCCCACACACACTGACTCTCACTGGGGTACGGGCCCCACAGACCCTGACTCTCACAGGGGTACGGGAGCCACACACACTGACTCTCACTGGGATACAGCTCATACACACAATGACTCTACCTGGGGTATGGGTCCCACACACACTGTCTCTCACTGCGGTACGGGTCCTTCACACACTGACTCTCACTGGGCTACGGTTCCCACACAAACTGTCTCTCACTGGGTTAGAGGTCCCACACACACTGACTCTCACTTGCGTATGGGTACCACACGCACTGACTCTCACTCGGGTACGGGTCCCACACACACCACACTAACTCGGGTGCAGGTCCCACACACACAGACTCTTACTTGGATACTGGTCCCACACACACTGACTCTCAGTCGGGTATGGATCCCACACTCACTGACTCTCACTGGGGTACGGATCCCACACACACTGACCCTAACTCGGGTGCAGGTTGCACACACACTGACTCTTACTGGGGTACGGGTCCCACACAAACTGAATCTCAGTGGGGTATGGATCCCACACTCACTGACTCTCACTGGGGTATGGGTCCGACACACACTGACTCACACTGGGTTATGGGTTCCACACACACTGATTCTCACTGGGAAGAGGCCCCACACACACTGAATCTCACTGGGGTACGGGTCCTTCACCCACTGACTCTCACTGGGCTACGGTTCCCACACAAACTGACTCTCACTGGGGAATGGGTCCCACACACACTGAATCTCACTGCGGTATGGGACCTTCACACACTGTCTCTCACTGAGGTATGGGTCCCACACACACTGACTCTCACTGGGCTACAGGTCCCACACACACTGACTCTCACTGGGGTACGGGCCCCACACACACTGACTCTCACAGGCGTACGGGAGCCAAACACACTGACTCTCACTGGGGTACGTGTACCATACACAAGGACTCTTACTGGGGTACGGGACCCACACACACTGAGTCTCACTGGGGTATTGGTCCCACACATCTGACTCTCACTGGGGAATGTGTCCCACACACACTGACTCTCACTGGGGTCCTGGTGCCACACACACTGACTCTTACTGGGGTACGGCTCATACACACAATGACTCTCACTGGGGTATGGGCTCCACAGACCCTGACTCTCACAGGGGTACGGGAGCCACACGCACTGACTCTCACTGGGATTCGGCTCATACACACAATGACTCTACCTGGGGTATGGGTCACACACACGCTGACTCTCACTGGGCTACGGTTCCCGCACAAACTGACTCTCACTGGGTTAGAGATCCCACACACACTGACTCTCACTTGCATATGGGTACCACATGCACTGACTCTCACTGGAGTACGGGTCCCACACACACCACACTAACTCGGGTGCAGGTCCCACATACACTGACTCTTACTGGGGTACGGGTCCCACACAAACTGACTATCAGTGGGGTATGGATCCAACACTCACTGACTCTCACTGGGGTACGGGACCCACACACACTGACTCTCACTGGGGTACAGGACCCACACACAATGACTCTCACTGGGGTTTAGGTACGACACACACTGACTCACACTGGGTTATGGGTTCCACACACACTGATTCTCACTGGGAAGGGGCTCCACACACACTGCATCTCACTGGGGTACGGGTCCTTCACACACTGAATCTCACCGAGCTACAGTTCCCACACAAACTGACTCTCACTGGGGAATTGGTCCTTCACACACTGACTCTCACAGAGGTATGGGTCCCAAACACAGAGACTCTCACTGGGGTACGGGTCCCACACACACTGACTCTCACTGGGGTACAGGTCCCACACACACTGACTCTCACTGGAGTACGGGCCCCACAGACACTGACTCCCACAGGGGTACGGGAGCCACACACACTGACTCTCACTGGGGTACGTGTACCATACACAATGACTCTTACTGGGGTACGAGTCACACACACACTGACTCTCACTGGGGTACGGGTCCCAGACACACTGACTCTCACTGGGGTATTGGTCCCACACACACTGACTCTCAATGGGGAACGGGTCCCACACACACTGACTCTCACTGGGGTACGGGTCCCACACACACTGACTCTTACTGGGTTACTGGTCCCACACACACTGACTCTCCCTCGGGTATGGGTCCCACACACACTGACTCTCACTGGGGTTCGGGACCCACACACAATGACTCTCACTGGGGTATGAGTCCCACACACACTGACTCACACTGGGGTATAGGTTCCACACACACTGATTCTCACTGGGTAGGGGCCCCACACACACTGACTCTCACTGGGGTACGGGTCCCACACACACTGACTCACACTGGGTTATGGGTTCCACACACACTGATTCTCACTGGGAAGGGGCCCCACACACACTGACTCTCACTGGGGTACGGGTCCTTCACACACTGACTCTCACTGGGCTACGGTTCCCACACAAACTGACTCTCATTGGGGAATGGGTCTCACACACACTGCATCTCACTGCGGTATGAGTCCTTCACACACTGACTCTCACTGAGGTATGGGTCCCACACACACTGACTCTCACTGGGGTACGGGTCCCACACACACTGACTCTCACTGGGCTACAGGTCCCACAGACACTGACTCTCACAGGGGTACGGGCCCCACAGACCCTGACTCTCACAGGGGTACGGGAGCCACACACACTGACTCTCACTGGGATACGGCTCATACACACACTGACTCTCACTGGGGTATGGGCTCCACAGACCCTGACTCTCACAGGGGTACGGGAGCCACACGCACTGACTCTCACTGGGATTCGGCTCATACACACAATGACTCTATCTGGGGTATGGGTCCCACACACGCTGACTCTCACTGGTCTACGGTTCCCACACAAACTGACTCTCACTGAGGTATGGGTCCCACACACACTGACTCTCACTGGGGTACGGGTCCCACACACACTGACTCTCACTGGGGTACAGGTCCCACACACACTGACTCTCACTGGGGTACGGGCCCCACACACACTGACCCTTACAGGGGTACGGGAGCCACACACACTGACTCTCACTGGGGTACGTGTACCATACACAATGACTCTTACTGGGGTACGGGTCTCACACACACTGACTCTCACTGAGGTACGGGTCTCACACACACTGACTCTCACTGGGGAATGGGTCCCACAGACACTGACTCTAACTGGGGTACTGGTGCCACACACACTGACTCTCACTGGGGTACGGCTCATACACACAATGACTCTCTCTGGGGTATGGGTCCCACACACTTTGACTTTCACTTGCGTATGGGTACCATAAACACTGACTCTCTGGCGTATGGGTTCAATACACACTGACTCTCACTGGGTTATGGGTTCAATACACACTGACTCTCACTGGGGTACAGGTTCCACACACACTGACTCTCATTGGGCTACGGTTCCCAGACAAACTGTCTCTCACTGGGGAATGGGTCCCACACACACTGAATCTCACTGGGGAATGGGTCCCACACACACTGAATCTCACTGCGGTATGGGTCCTTCACACACTGTCTCTCACTGAGGTATGGGTCCCACACACACTGACTCTCACTGGGGTACGGGCCCCACACACAGTGACCCTTACAGAGGTACGGGAGCCACACACACTGACTCTCACTGGGGTACGTGTACCATACACAATGACTCTTACTGGGGTACGGGTCTCACACACACTGACTCTCACTGGGGTACGGGTCCCAGACACACTGACTCTCACTGGGGAACGTGTACCATACACAATGACTCTCACTGGGGTACTGGTGCCACACACACTGACTCTCACTGGGGTACGGCTCATACACACAATGACTCTCTCTGGGGTATGGGTCCCACACACTATGACTCTCACTTGCGTATGGGTACCATAAACACTGACTCTCTGGGGTATGGGTTCAATACACACTGACTCTCACTGGGGTATGGGTTCAATGCACACTGACTCTCACTGGGGTACAGGTTCCACACACACTGACTCTCACTGGTGTAGAGGTCCCACACACACTGACTCTCACTGGGGTACGGGTCCCACACACACTGACACTCACTGGGGTACAGGCCCCACAGACCCTGACTCTCACAGGGGTACGGGAGCTACACACACTGACTCTCACTGGGATACGGGCTCATACACACATTGACTCTCACTGGGGTATGGGTCACACACACACTGACTCTCACTTGCGTATGGGTACCACAAAAATTGTCTCTCACTGGGGTATGGGTCCCACACACACCACATTAACTCGGGTGCAGGTCCCACACACACTGACTCTTAAAGCGGTACGGGTCCCACACACACTGAATCTCAGTGGGGTATGGATCCCACACTCACTGACTCTCACTGGGGTAGGGCTCCCACACATAATGACTCTAACTGGGGAATGGGTCCCACACACACTGACTCTCACTGCGGTACGGCTCATACACAAAATGACTCTCACTGGGGTATGGGACGCACACACACTGACTCTCACTGGGGAATGGGTCCCACACACACTGACTCTCACTGGGGTACTGGTGCCACACACACTGACTCTCACTGGGGTACGGCTCATACACACAATGACTCTCACTGGGGTATGGGTCCCACACACACTGACTCTCACTGGGGTATGGGTCCTTCACGCACTGACTCTAACTGGACTACGGTTCCCACACAAACTGACTCTCACTGGGTTAGAGGTCCCACACACACTGACTCTCACTTGCGTATGGGTCCCACACGCACTGACTCTCACTGGGGTACGGGACCCACACACTCCACACGAACTCGGGTGCAGGTCCCACAAACACTGACTCTTACTGGGGTACGGGTCCCACACACACTGACTCTCAGTGGGGTATGGATCCCACACTCACTGACTCTCACTGGGGTACGGATTCCACACACACTGACCCTAACTCGGGTGCAGGTTGCACACACACTGACTCTTACTGGGGTACGGGTCCCACACACACTGACTCTCTGTGGGGTATGGATCCCACACTCACTGACTCTCACAGGGGTACGGGTCCCACACACACTGTCTCACACTGGGTTATGGGTTCCACACACACTGATTCTCACTGGGAAGGTGCCCCACACACACTGACTCTCACTGGGGTACGGGTCCGACACACAGTGGCTTTCACTGGGGTACGGGTCCCACACACACTGACTCACACTGGGTTATGGGTTCCACACACACTGATTCTCACTGGGAAGGGGCCCCACACACACTGACTCTTACTGGGGTACGGGTCCTTCACACACTGACTCTCACTGGGCTACGGTTCCCACACAAACTGACTCTCATTGGGGAATGGGTCCCACACACACTGAATCTCACTGCGGTATGGGTCCTTCACACACTGACTCTCACTGGGGTACAGGTCCCACACACACTGACTCTCCAGGGGTACGGGCCCCACACACACTGACTCTCACAGGGGTACGGGAGCCACCCACACTGACTCTCACTGGGGTACGTGTACCATACACAATGTCTCTTACTGGGGTACGGGTCTCACACACACTGACTCTCACTGGGGTACGGGTCCCACACACACTGACTCTCACTGGGGTACGGGACTCACACACACTGACTCTCACAGGGGTACGGGTCTCACAAACACTGACTCTCACTGGGGTACGTGTACCATACACAATGACTCTTACTGGGGTACGGGTCTCACACACACTGACTCTCACTGGGGAATGGGTCCCACACACACTGACTCTCACTGGGGTACTGGTGCCACACACACTGACTCTCACTGGGGTACGGCTCATACACACAATGACTCTCACTGGGGTATGGGTCCCACATACTTTGACTCTCACTGGGGTAGGGGCCCCACAGACCCTGACTCTCACAGGGGTACGGGAGCAACACACACTGACTCTCACTGGGATACGGCTCATACACACAATGACTCTACCTGGGGTATGGGTCCCACCCACACTGTCTCTCACTGCGGTATGGGTCCTTCACACACTGACTCTCACTGGGCTACGGTTCCCACACAAACTGACTCTCACTGGGTTAGAGGTCCCACACACACTGACTCTCACTGGGGTACGGGCCCCACACACACTGACCCTTACAGGGGTATGGGAGCCACACACACTGACTCTCACTGGGGTACGTGTACCATACACAATGACTCTCACTGGGGTACGGGTCTCACACACACTGACTCTCGCTGGGGTACGGGTCCCACACACACTGACACTCACTGGGGTACGAGCCCCACAGACCCTGACTCTCACAGGGGTACGGGAGCCACACACACTGACTCTCACTGGGATACGGCTCATACACACAATGACTCTCACTGGGGTATGCATCACACACACACTGACTCTCAGTTGCGTATGGGTACTACAAACATTGTCTCTCACTGGGGTATGGGTCCCACACACACCACATTAACTCGGGTGCAGGTCCCACACAAACTGACTCTTAAAGGGGTACGGGAGCCACACACACTGACTCTCACTGGGGTACGTGTACCATACACAATGACTCTTACTGGGGTACGGGACTCACACACACTGACTCTCACAGGGGTACGGGTCTCACAAACACTGACTCTCACTGGGGTACGTGTACCATACACAATGACTCTTACTGGGGTACGGGTCTCACACACACTGACTCTCACTGGGGAATGGGTCCCACACACACTGACTCTCACTGGGGTACTGGTGCCACACACACTGACTCTCACTGGGGTACGGCTCATACACACAATGACTCTCACTGGGGTATGGGTCCCACATACTTTGACTCTCACTGGCGTACGGGCCCCACAGACCCTGACTCTCACAGGGGTATGGGCGCCACACACACTGACTCTCACTGGGATACGGCTCATACACACAATGACTCTACCAGGGGTATGGGTCCACACACACTGATTCTCACTGCGGTATGGGTCCTTCACACACTGACTCTCACTGGGCTACTGTTCCCACACACACTGACTCTCACTGGGTTATAGGTCCGACACACACTGACTCTCACTTGCATATGGGTACCACACGCACTGACTCTCACTGGGGTACGGGTCCCACACACACCACACTAACTCGGGTGCAGGTCCCACACACACTGACTCTTACTGGGGAATGGGTCCCACACACACTGACTCTCAGTGGGGTATGGATCCCACACGCTCTGACTCTCACTGGGGTACGGGTCCCACACACACTGACTCACACTGGGTTATGGGTTCCACACACATTGATTCTCACTGGGAAGGGGCCCCACACACACTGACTCTCACTGGGGTACGGGTCCTTCACACACTGACTCTCACTGGGCTACGGTTCCCACACAAACTGACTCTCACTGGGGAATGGGTCCCACACACACTGAATCTCACTGCGGTATGGGACCTTCACACACTGTCTCTCACTGAGGTATGGGTCCCACACACACTGACTCTCACTGGGGTACGGATCCCACACACACTGACCCTAACTCGGGTGCAGGTTGCACACACACTGACTCTTACTGGGGTACGGGTCCCACACAAACTGAATCTCAGTGGGGTATGGATCCCACACTCACTGACTCTCACTGGGGTATGGGTCCGACACACACTGACTCACACTGGGTTATGGGTTCCACACACACTGATTCTCACTGGGAAGAGGCCCCACACACACTGAATCTCACTGGGGTACGGGTCCTTCACCCACTGACTCTCACTGGGCTACGGTTCCCACACAAACTGACTCTCACTGGGGAATGGGTCCCACACACACTGAATCTCACTGCGGTATGGGACCTTCACACACTGTCTCTCACTGAGGTATGGGTCCCACACACACTGACTCTCACTGGGCTACAGGTCCCACACACACTGACTCTCACTGGGGTACGGGCCCCACACACACTGACTCTCACAGGCGTACGGGAGCCAAACACACTGACTCTCACTGGGGTACGTGTACCATACACAAGGACTCTTACTGGGGTACGGGACCCACACACACTGAGTCTCACTGGGGTATTGGTCCCACACATCTGACTCTCACTGGGGAATGTGTCCCACACACACTGACTCTCACTGGGGTCCTGGTGCCACACACACTGACTCTTACTGGGGTACGGCTCATACACACAATGACTCTCACTGGGGTATGGGCTCCACAGACCCTGACTCTCACAGGGGTACGGGAGCCACACGCACTGACTCTCACTGGGATTCGGCTCATACACACAATGACTCTACCTGGGGTATGGGTCACACACACGCTGACTCTCACTGGGCTACGGTTCCCGCACAAACTGACTCTCACTGGGTTAGAGATCCCACACACACTGACTCTCACTTGCATATGGGTACCACATGCACTGACTCTCACTGGAGTACGGGTCCCACACACACCACACTAACTCGGGTGCAGGTCCCACATACACTGACTCTTACTGGGGTACGGGTCCCACACAAACTGACTATCAGTGGGGTATGGATCCAACACTCACTGACTCTCACTGGGGTACGGGACCCACACACACTGACTCTCACTGGGGTACAGGACCCACACACAATGACTCTCACTGGGGTTTAGGTACGACACACACTGACTCACACTGGGTTATGGGTTCCACACACACTGATTCTCACTGGGAAGGGGCTCCACACACACTGCGTCTCACTGGGGTACGGGTCCTTCACACACTGAATCTCACCGAGCTACAGTTCCCACACAAACTGACTCTCACTGGGGAATTGGTCCTTCACACACTGACTCTCACAGAGGTATGGGTCCCAAACACAGAGACTCTCACTGGGGTACGGGTCCCACACACACTGACTCTCACTGGGGTACAGGTCCCACACACACTGACTCTCACTGGAGTACGGGCCCCACAGACACTGACTCCCACAGGGGTACGGGAGCCACACACACTGACTCTCACTGGGGTACGTGTACCATACACAATGACTCTTACTGGGGTACGAGTCACACACACACTGACTCTCACTGGGGTACGGGTCCCAGACACACTGACTCTCACTGGGGTATTGGTCCCACACACACTGACTCTCAATGGGGAACGGGTCCCACACACACTGACTCTCACTGGGGTACGGGTCCCACACACACTGACTCTTACTGGGTTACTGGTCCCACACACACTGACTCTCCCTCGGGTATGGGTCCCACACACACTGACTCTCACTGGGGTTCGGGACCCACACACAATGACTCTCACTGGGGTATGAGTTCCACACACACTGACTCACACTGGGGTATAGGTTCCACACACACTGATTCTCACTGGGTAGGGGCCCCACACACACTGACTCTCACTGGGGTACGGGTCCCACACACACTGACTCACACTGGGTTATGGGTTCCACACACACTGATTCTCACTGGGAAGGGGCCCCACACACACTGACTCTCACTGGGGTACGGGTCCTTCACACACTGACTCTCACTGGGCTACGGTTCCCACACAAACTGACTCTCATTGGGGAATGGGTCTCACACACACTGCATCTCACTGCGGTATGAGTCCTTCACACACTGACTCTCACTGAGGTATGGGTCCCACACACACTGACTCTCACTGGGGTACGGGTCCCACACACACTGACTCTCACTGGGCTACAGGTCCCACAGACACTGACTCTCACAGGGGTACGGGCCCCACAGACCCTGACTCTCACAGGGGTACGGGAGCCACACACACTGACTCTCACTGGGATACGGCTCATACACACACTGACTCTCACTGGGGTATGGGCTCCACAGACCCTGACTCTCACAGGGGTACGGGAGCCACACGCACTGACTCTCACTGGGATTCGGCTCATACACACAATGACTCTATCTGGGGTATAGGTCCCACACACGCTGACTCTCACTGGTCTACGGTTCCCACACAAACTGACTCTCACTGAGGTATGGGTCCCACACACACTGACTCTCACTGGGGTACGGGTCCCACACACACTGACTCTCACTGGGGTACAGGTCCCACACACACTGACTCTCACTTGGGTACGGGCCCCACACACACTGACCCTTACAGGGGTACGGGAGCCACACACACTGACTCTCACTGGGGTACGTGTACCATACACAATGACTCTTACTGGGGTACGGGTCTCACACACACTGACTCTCACTGAGGTACGGGTCTCACACACACTGACTCTCACTGGGGAATGGGTCCCACAGACACTGACTCTAACTGGGGTACTGGTGCCACACACACTGACTCTCACTGGGGTACGGCTCATACACACAATGACTCTCTCTGGGGTATGGGTCCCACACACTTTGACTTTCACTTGCGTATGGGTACCATAAACACTGACTCTCTGGCGTATGGGTTCAATACACACTGACTCTCACTGGGTTATGGGTTCAATACACACTGACTCTCACTGGGGTACAGGTTCCACACACACTGACTCTCATTGGGCTACGGTTCCCAGACAAACTGTCTCTCACTGGGGAATGGGTCCCACACACACTGAATCTCACTGGGGAATGGGTCCCACACACACTGAATCTCACTGCGGTATGGGTCCTTCACACACTGTCTCTCACTGAGGTATGGGTCCCACACACACTGACTCTCACTGGGGTACGGGCCCCACACACAGTGACCCTTACAGAGGTACGGGAGCCACACACACTGACTCTCACTGGGGTACGTGTACCATACACAATGACTCTTACTGGGGTACGGGTCTCACACACACTGACTCTCACTGGGGTACGGGTCCCAGACACACTGACTCTCACTGGGGAACGTGTACCATACACAATGACTCTCACTGGGGTACTGGTGCCACACACACTGACTCTCACTGGGGTACGGCTCATACACACAATGACTCTCTCTGGGGTATGGGTCCCACACACTATGACTCTCACTTGCGTATGGGTACCATAAACACTGACTCTCTGGGGTATGGGTTCAATACACACTGACTCTCACTGGGGTATGGGTTCAATGCACACTGACTCTCACTGGGGTACAGGTTCCACACACACTGACTCTCACTGGTGTAGAGGTCCCACACACACTGACTCTCACTGGGGTACGGGTCCCACACACACTGACACTCACTGGGGTACAGGCCCCACAGACCCTGACTCTCACAGGGGTACGGGAGCTACACACACTGACTCTCACTGGGATACGGGCTCATACACACACTGACTCTCACTTGCGTATGGGTACCACAAAAATTGTCTCTCACTGGGGTATGGGTCCCACACACACCACATTAACTCGGGTGCAGGTCCCACACACACTGACTCTTAAAGCGGTACGGGTCCCACACACACTGAATCTCAGTGGGGTATGGATCCCACACTCACTGACTCTCACTGGGGTAGGGCTCCCACACATAATGACTCTAACTGGGGAATGGGTCCCACACACACTGACTCTCACTGCGGTACGGCTCATACACAAAATGACTCTCACTGGGGTATGGGACGCACACACACTGACTCTCACTGGGGAATGGGTCCCACACACACTGACTCTCACTGGGGTACTGGTGCCACACACACTGACTCTCACTGGGGTACGGCTCATACACACAATGACTCTCACTGGGGTATGGGTCCCACACACACTGACTCTCACTGGGGTATGGGTCCTTCACGCACTGACTCTAACTGGACTACGGTTCCCACACAAACTGACTCTCACTGGGTTAGAGGTCCCACACACACTGACTCTCACTTGCGTATGGGTCCCACACGCACTGACTCTCACTGGGGTACGGGACCCACACACTCCACACGAACTCGGGTGCAGGTCCCACAAACACTGACTCTTACTGGGGTACGGGTCCCACACACACTGACTCTCAGTGGGGTATGGATCCCACACTCACTGACTCTCACTGGGGTACGGATTCCACACACACTGACCCTAACTCGGGTGCAGGTTGCACACACACTGACTCTTACTGGGGTACGGGTCCCACACACACTGACTCTCTGTGGGGTATGGATCCCACACTCACTGACTCTCACAGGGGTACGGGTCCCACACACACTGTCTCACACTGGGTTATGGGTTCCACACACACTGATTCTCACTGGGAAGGTGCCCCACACACACTGACTCTCACTGGGGTACGGGTCCGACACACAGTGGCTTTCACTGGGGTACGGGTCCCACACACACTGACTCACACTGGGTTATGGGTTCCACACACACTGATTCTCACTGGGAAGGGGCCCCACACACACTGACTCTTACTGGGGTACGGGTCCTTCACACACTGACTCTCACTGGGCTACGGTTCCCACACAAACTGACTCTCATTGGGGAATGGGTCCCACACACACTGAATCTCACTGCGGTATGGGTCCTTCACACACTGACTCTCACTGGGGTACAGGTCCCACACACACTGACTCTCCAGGGGTACGGGCCCCACACACACTGACTCTCACAGGGGTACGGGAGCCACCCACACTGACTCTCACTGGGGTACGTGTACCATACACAATGTCTCTTACTGGGGTACGGGTCTCACACACACTGACTCTCACTGGGGTACGGGTCCCACACACACTGACTCTCACTGGGGTACGGGACTCACACACACTGACTCTCACAGGGGTACGGGTCTCACAAACACTGACTCTCACTGGGGTACGTGTACCATACACAATGACTCTTACTGGGGTACGGGTCTCACACACACTGACTCTCACTGGGGAATGGGTCCCACACACACTGACTCTCACTGGGGTACTGGTGCCACACACACTGACTCTCACTGGGGTACGGCTCATACACACAATGACTCTCACTGGGGTATGGGTCCCACATACTTTGACTCTCACTGGGGTAGGGGCCCCACAGACCCTGACTCTCACAGGGGTACGGGAGCAACACACACTGACTCTCACTGGGATACGGCTCATACACACAATGACTCTACCTGGGGTATGGGTCCCACCCACACTGTCTCTCACTGCGGTATGGGTCCTTCACACACTGACTCTCACTGGGCTACGGTTCCCACACAAACTGACTCTCACTGGGTTAGAGGTCCCACACACACTGACCCTCACTGGGGTACGGGCCCCACACACACTGACCCTTACAGGGGTATGGGAGCCACACACACTGACTCTCACTGGGGTACGTGTACCATACACAATGACTCTCACTGGGGTACGGGTCTCACACACACTGACTCTCGCTGGGGTACGGGTCCCACACACACTGACACTCACTGGGGTACGAGCCCCACAGACCCTGACTCTCACAGGGGTACGGGAGCCACACACACTGACTCTCACTGGGATACGGCTCATACACACAATGACTCTCACTGGGGTATGCATCACACACACACTGACTCTCAGTTGCGTATGGGTACTACAAACATTGTCTCTCACTGGGGTATGGGTCCCACACACACCACATTAACTCGGGTGCAGGTCCCACACAAACTGACTCTTAAAGGGGTACGGGAGCCACACACACTGACTCTCACTGGGGTACGTGTACCATACACAATGACTCTTACTGGGGTACGGGACTCACACACACTGACTCTCACAGGGGTACGGGTCTCACAAACACTGACTCTCACTGGGGTACGTGTACCATACACAATGACTCTTACTGGGGTACGGGTCTCACACACACTGACTCTCACTGGGGAATGGGTCCCACACACACTGACTCTCACTGGGGTACTGGTGCCACACACACTGACTCTCACTGGGGTACGGCTCATACACACAATGACTCTCACTGGGGTATGGGTCCCACATACTTTGACTCTCACTGGCGTACGGGCCCCACAGACCCTGACTCTCACAGGGGTATGGGCGCCACACACACTGACTCTCACTGGGATACGGCTCATACACACAATGACTCTACCTGGGGTATGGGTCCACACACACTGATTCTCACTGCGGTATGGGTCCTTCACACACTGACTCTCACTGGGCTACTGTTCCCACACACACTGACTCTCACTGGGTTATAGGTCCGACACACACTGACTCTCACTTGCATATGGGTACCACACGCACTGACTCTCACTGGGGTACGGGTCCCACACACACCACACTAACTCGGGTGCAGGTCCCACACACACTGACTCTTACTGGGGAATGGGTCCCACACACACTGACTCTCAGTGGGGTATGGATCCCACACGCTCTGACTCTCACTGGGGTACGGGTCCCACACACACTGACTCACACTGGGTTATGGGTTCCACACACATTGATTCTCACTGGGAAGGGGCCCCACACACACTGACTCTCACTGGGGTACGGGTCCTTCACACACTGACTCTCACTGGGCTACGGTTCCCACACAAACTGACTCTCACTGGGGAATGGGTCCCACACACACTGAATCTCACTGCGGTATGGGTCCTTCACACACTGTCTCTCACTGAGGTATGGGTCCCACACACACTGACTCTTACTGGGGTAAGGGTCCCACACACACTGACTCTCACTGGGGAATGGGTCCCACAGACACTGACTCTCACTGGGATACTGGTGCCACACACACTGACTCTCACTGGGGTACGGCTCATACACACAATGACTCTCTCTGGGGTATGGGTCCCGCACACTTTGACTCTCACTTGCGTATGGGTACCACAAACACTGACTCTCTGGGGTATGGGTTCAATACACACTGACTCTTACTGGGGTATGCGTTCAATACACACTGACTCTCACTGGGGTACAGGTTCCACACACACTGACTCTCACTGGGGTAGAGGTCCCACACACACTGACTCTCACTGGGGTACGGGCCCCACACACACTGACCCTTACAGGGGTATGGGAGCCACACACACTGACTCTCACTGGGGTACGTGTACCATAAACAATGACTCTCACTGGGGTACGGTTCCCACACACACTGACACTCACTGGGGTACGGGCCCCACAGACCCTGACGCTCACAGGGGTACGGGAGCCACACACACTGACTCTCACTGGGATACGGCTCATACACACAATGAATCTCACAGGGCTTTGGGTCACACACACACTGACTCTCAGTTGCATATGGGTACTACAAACATTGTCTCTCACTGGGGTATGGGTCCCACACACACCACATTAACTCGGGTGCAGGTCCCACACACACTGACTCTTAAAGGGGTACGGGAGCCACACACACTGACTCTCACTGGGGTACGTGTACCATACACAATGACTCTTACTGGGGAATGGGACTCACACACACTGACTCTCACAGGGGTACGGGTCTCACAAACACTGACTCTCACTGGGGTACGTGTACCATACACAATGACTTTTACTGGGGTACGGGTCTCACACACACTGACTCTCACTGGGGAATGGGTCCCACACACACTGACTCTCACTGGGTTACGGCTCATACACACAATGACTCTCACTGGGGTATGGGTCCCACATACTTTGACTCTCACTGGCGTACGGGCCCCACAGACCCTGACTCTCACAGGGGTACGGGCGCCACACACACTGACTCTCACTGGGATACGGCTCATACACACAATGACACTACCTGGGGTATGGGTCCACACACACTGATTCTCACTGCGGTATGGGTCCTTCACACACTGACTCTCACTGGGCTACTGTTCCCACACACACTGACTCTCACTGGGTTATAGGTCCGACACACACTGACTCTCACTTGCGTATGGGTACCACACGCACTGACTCTCACTGGGGTACGGGTCCCACACACACCACACTAACTCGGGTGCAGGTCCCACACACACTGACTCTTACAGGGGTACGGGTCCCACACACACTGACTCTCAGTGGGGTACGGATCCCACACACACTGACCCTATCTCGGGTGCAGGTTGCACACACGCTGACTCTTACTGGGGTATGGATCCCACACACCCTGACTCTCAGTGGGGTATGGATCCCACACTCACTGACTCTCACTGGGGTACGGGTCCCACACACACTGACTCACACTGGGTTATGGGTTCCACACACATTGATTCTCACTGGGAAAGGGCCCCACACACACTGACTCTCACTGGGAAGGGGCCCCACACACACTGACTCTCACTGGGGTCCGGGTCCTTCACACACTGACTCTCACTGGGCTACGGTTCCCACACAAACTGACTCTCACTGGGGAATGGGTCCCACACTCACTGAATCTCACTGCGGTATGGGTCCTTCACACACTGTCTCTCACTGAGGTATGGGTCCCACACACACTGACTCTCACTGGGGTAAGGGTCCCACACACACTGACTCTCACTGGGCTACAGGTCCCACACACAATGACTCTCACTGGGGTACGGGCCACACACACACTGACTCTCACAGGGGTACGGGAGCCAAACACACTGACTCTCACTGGGGTACGTGTACCATACACAATGACTCTTACTGGGGTACGGGTCTCACACACACTGACTCTCACTGGGGTACGTGTACCATACACAATGACTCTCACTGGGGTATGGGTCGCACACACACTGACTCTCGCTGGGGTACAGGTCCCACATACAATGACTCTCACTGGGGAACGCGACCCACACACACTGACTCTCACTGGGGAACGCGTTCCACACATGGTGTCTCGAACTGGGATACGGGTCCCAGAAACACTGACTCAAACTGCGGTATGTGTACCACACTTAATGGCTCTCACTGGGGTACGTGACCCACACTCACTGACTCTCACTGGGGAACGGGTTCCACTCACGCTGACTCTCACTGGGGTATGTGTAACACACATAATGTCTCTCACTGGGGTACGGGTCCCACACACACTGACTCTCACTGGGGTACGGGTCGTACACACACTGACTCTCACTGGGATTCATGTCCCACACACACTGACTCTCACTGGGGAAGGATCCCCACACACACAGACTCTCACTGGTGTACGGGACCCACACACATTGACTCTCACTCTGGCATGGGTCCCACACACATTGACTCTCACTGGTGTACGGGTTCCACACACATTGACTCTCACTGGGGTACGGGTACCACACACATTGACGCTCACTGGGGTCCGGTTCCCACACTCACTGACTCTTACTGGGGTACGGGTCCCACACACACTGACTCTCAGTGGGGTATGGATCCCACACTCACTGACTCTCACTGGGGTACGGGTCCGACACACACTGACTCACACTGGGTTATGGGTTCCACACACACTGATTCTCACTGGGAAGGGACCCCACACATACTGAATCTCACTGGGGTACGGGTCCTTCACACACTGACTCTCATTGGGCTACGGTTCCCACACAAACTGACTCTCACTGGGGAATGGGTCCCACACACACTGAATCTCACTGCGGTATGGGTCCTTCACACACTGTCTCTCACTGAGGTATGGGTCCCACACACACTGACTCTCACTGGGGTACGGGTCCCACACACACTGACTCTCACTGGGGTACGGCTCATACACACAATGACTCTCTCTGGGGTATGGGTCCCACACACTTTGACTTTCACTTGCGTATGGGTACCATAAACACTGACTCTCTGGCGTATGGGTTCAATACACACTGACTCTCACTGGGTTATGGGTTCAATACACACTGACTCTCACTGGGGTACAGGTTCCACACACACTGACTCTCATTGGGCTACGGTTCCCAGACAAACTGTCTCTCACTGGGGAATGGGTCCCACACACACTGAATCTCACTGGGGAATGGGTCCCACACACACTGAATCTCACTGCGGTATGGGTCCTTCACACACTGTCTCTCACTGAGGTATGGGTCCCACACACACTGACTCTCACTGGGGAATGGGTCCCACACACACTGAATCTCACTGCGGTATGGGTCCTTCACACACTGTCTCTCACTGGGGTACTGGTGCCACACACAATGACTCTTACTGGGGTACGGGTCTCACACACATTGACTCTCACTGGGGTACGGGTCCCAGACACACTGACTCTCACTGGGGAATGGGTCCCACAGACACTGACTCTCACTGGGGTACTGGTGCCACACACACTGACTCTCACTGGGGTACGGCTCATACACACAATGACTCTCTCTGGGGTATGGGTCCCACACACTTTGACTCTCACTTGCGTATGGGTACCACAAACACTGACTCTCTGGGGTATGGGTTCTATACACACTGACTCTGACTGGGGTATGGGTTCAATACACACTGACTCTCACTGGGGTACAGGTTCCACACAAACTGACTCTCACTGGGGTAGAGGTCCCACACACACTGACTCTCACTGGGGTACGGGCCCCACACACACTGACCCTTACAGGGGTATGGGAGCCACACACATTGACTCTCACTGGGGTACGTGTACCATACACAATGACTCTCACTGGGGTACGGGTCTCACACACACTGACTCTCACTGGGGTACGGGTCCCACACACACTGACACTCACTGGGGTTCGGGCCCCACAGACCCTGACTCTCACAGGGGTACGGGAGCCACACGCACTGACTCTCACTGGGATACGGATCATACACACAATGACTCTCACTGGTGTACGGGTCCCACACACACTGACTCTCACTGGGGTACAGGTCCCACACACACTGACTCTCACTGGGGTACGGGCCCCACACACACTGACCCTTACAGGGGTACGGGAGCCACACACATTGACTCTCACTGAGGTACGTGTACCATACACAATGACTCTTACTGGGGTACGGGTCTCACACACATTGACTCTCACTGGGGTACGGGTCCCAGACACACTGACTCTCACTGGGGAATGGGTCCCACAGACACTGACTCTCACTGGGGTACTGGTGCCACACACACTGACTCTCACTGGGGTACGTCTCATACACACAATGACTCTCTCTGTTTTATGGGTCCCACACACTTTGACTCTCACTTGCGTATGGGTACCACAAACACTGACTCTCTGGGGTATGGGTTCAATGCACACTGACTCTCACTGGGGTATGGGTTCAATACACACTGACTCTCACTGGGGTACAGGTTCCACACACACTGACTCTCACTGGGGTAGAGGTCCCACACACACTGACTCTCACTGGGGTACGGGCCCCACACACACTGACCCTTATAGGGGTATGGGAGACACACACATTGACTCTCACTGAGGTACGTGTACCATACACAATGACTCTCACTGGGGTACGGGTCTCACACACACTGACTCTCACTTGGGTACGGGTCCCACACACACTGACACTCACTGGGGTACGGGCCCCACAGACCCTGACTCTCACAGGGGTACGGGAGCCACACACACTGACTCTCACTGGGATACGGCTCATACACACAATGACTCTCACTGGGGTATGCGTCACACACACACTGACTCTCAGTTGCGTATGGGTACTACAAACATTGTCTCTCACTGGGGTATGGGTCCCACACACACCACATTAACTCGGGTGCAGGTCCCACACACACTGACTCTTAAAGGGGTACAGGTCCCACACACACTGACTCTCAGTGGGGTATGGATCCCACACTCACTGACTCTCACTGGTGTAGGTCTCCCACACATAATGACTCTCACTGGGGAATGGGTCCCACGCACATTGACTCTCACTGGGGTACTGATGCCACACACTCTGACTCTCACTTGGTTACGGCTCATGCACAAAATGAGTCTCACTAGGGTATGGGACCCACACACACCACATTAACTCGGGTGCAGGACCCACACACACTGACTCTTAAAGGGGTACAGGTCCCACACACACTGACTCTCAGTGGGGTATGGACCCACACTCACTGACTCTCACTGGGGTAGGGCTCCCACACATAATGACTCTCACTGGGGAATGGGTCCCACACACACTGACTCTCACTGGGGTACTGATGCCACACACACTGACTCTCACTGGGGTACGGCTCATACACAAAATGCCTCACACTGGGGTATGGGACCCACACACACTGACTCTCACTGGGGAATGGGTCCCACACACACTGACTCTCACTGGGGTACTGGTGCCACACACACTGACTCTCACTGGGGTATGGGTCCTTCACACACTGACTCTCACTGGGCTACGGTTCCCACACAAACTGACTCTCACTGGGTTAGAGGTCCCACACACACTGACTCTCACTTGCGTATGGGTCCCACACGCACTGACTCTCACTGAGGTACGGGACCCACACACACCACACGAACTCGGGTGCAGGTCCCACACACACTGACTCTTACTGGGGTACGGGTCCCACACACACTGACTCTCAGTGGGGTATGGATCCCACACTCACTGACTCTCACAGGGGTACGGATCCCACAGACACTGACCCTAACTCGGGTGCAGGTTGCACACACACTGACTCTTAAAGGGTACGGGTCCCACCCACACTGACTCTCAGTGGGGTATGGATCCCACACTCACTGACTCGCACTGGGGTACGGGTCCCACACACACTGCCTCCCACTGGGTTATGGGTTCCACACACACTGATTCTCACTGGGAAGGGGCCCCACACACACTGACTCTCACTGGGGTACGGGTCTGACACACAGTGGCTCTCACTGGGGTACGGGTCCCACACACACTGACTCACACTGGGTTATGGGTTCCACACACACTGATTCTCACTGGGAAGGGGCCCCACACACACTGACTGTCACTGGGGTACGGGTCCTTCACACACTGACTCTCACTGGACTACGGTTCCCACACAAACTGACTCTCACTGGGTTAGAGGTCCCACACACACTGACTCTCACTTGCGTATGGGTACCACACGCACTGACTCTCACTGGGGTACGTGTACCATACACAATGACTCTTACTGGGGTACGGGACTCACACACACTGACTCTCACAGGGGTACTGGTCTCACAAACACTGACTCTCACTGGGGTACGTGTACCATACACAATGACTCTTACTGGGGTACGGGTCTCACACACACTGACTCTCACTGGGGAATGGGTCCCACACACACTGACTCTCACTGGGGTACTGGTGCCACACACACTGACTCTCACTGGGGTACAGCTCATACACACAATGACTCTCACTGGGGTATGGGTCCCACATACTTTGACTCTCACTGGCGTACGGGCCCCACAGACCCTGAGTCTCACAGGGGTACGGGCGCCACACACACTGACTCTCACTGGGATACGGCTCATACACACAATGACTCTACCTGGGGTATGGGTCCACACACACTGATTCTCACTGCGGTATGGGTCCTTCACACACTGACTCTCACTGGGCTACTGTTCCCACACACACTGACTCTCACTGGGTTATAGGTCCGACACACACTGACTCTCACTTGCGTATGGGTACCACACGCACTGACTCTCACTGGGGTACGGGTCCCACACACACCACACTAACTCGGGTGCAGGTCCCACACACACTGACTCTTACTGGGGTACGGGTCCCACACACACTGACTCTCAGTGGGGTACGGATCCCACACACACTGACCCTATCTCGGGTGCAGGTTGCACACACGCTGACTCTTACTGGGGTATGGATCCCACACACACTGACTCTCACTGGGGTACGGGTCCCACACACACTGACTCACACTGGGTTATGGGTTCCACACACATTGATTCTCACTGGGAAGGGGCCCCACACATACTGAATCTCACTGGGGTACGGGTCCTTCACACACTGACTCTCACTGGGCTACGGTTCCCACACAAACTGACTCTCACTGGGGAATGGGTCCCACACACACTGAATCTCACTGCGGTATGGGTCCTTCACACACTGTCTCTCACTGAGGTATGGGTCCCACACACACTGACTCTCACTGGGGTAAGGGTCACACACACAATGACTCTCACTGGGGAATGGGTCCCACAGACACTGACTCTCACTGGGGTACTGGTGCCACACACACTGACTCTCACTGGGGTACGGCTCATACACACAATGACTCTCTCTGGGGTATGGGTCCCACACACTTTGACTCTCACTTGCGTATGGGTACCACAAACACTGACTCTCTGGGGTATGGGTTCAATACACACTGACTCTCACTGGGGTATGGGTTCAATACACACTGACTCTCACTGGGGTACAGGTTCCACACAAACTGACTCTCACTGGGGTAGAGGTCCCACACACACTGACTCTCACTGGGGTACGGGTCCGACACACACTGACTCACACTGGATTATGGGTTCCACACACACTGATTCTCACTGGGAAAGGGCCCCACACATACTGAATCTCACTGGGGTACGGGTCCTTCACACACTGACTCTCATTGGGCTACGGTTCCCACACAAACTGACTCTCACTGGGGAATGGGTCCCACACACACTGAATCTCACTGCGGTATGGGTCCTTCACACACTGTCTCTCACTGAGGTATGGGTCCCACACACACTGACTCTCACTGGGGTAAGGGTCCCACACACACTGACTCTCACTGGGCTACAGGTCCCACACAATGACTCTCACTGGGGTACGGGCCACACACACACTGTCTCTCACAGGGGTACGGGAGCCAAACACACTGACTCTCACTGGGGTACGTGTACCATACACAATGACTCTTACTGGGGTACGGTCTCACACACACTGACTCTCACTGGGGTACGTGTACCATACACAATGACTCTTACTGGGGTACGGGTCTCACACACACTGACTCTCACTGGGGTACGGGTCGCACACACACTGACTCTTGCTGGGGTACAGGTCCCACATACAATGACTCTCACTGGGGAACGCGACCCACACACACTGACTCTCAATGGGAAACGCGTTCCACACATGGTGTCTCGAACTGGGATACGGGTCCCAGAAACACTGACTCAAACTGCGGTATGTGTACCACACTTAATGGCTCTCACTGGGGTACGTGACCCACACTCACTGACTCTCACTGGGGAACGGGTTCCACTCACACTGACTCTCACTGGGGTATGTGTAACACACATAATGTCTCTCACTGGGGTACGGGTCCCACACACTCTGACTCTCACTGGGGTACGGGTCGTACACACACTGACTCTCACTGGGGTTCATGTCCCACACACACTGACTCTCACTGGGGAAGGGTCCCCACACACACTGACTCTCACTGGTGTACGGGACCCACACACATTGACTCTCACTGGGGTACGGGTACCACACACACTGACTCTCACTATGGCATGGGTCCCACACACATTGACTCTCACTGGTGTACGGGTTCCACACACATTGACTCTCACTGGGATACGGGTACCACACACATTGACTCTCACTGGGGTCCGGTTCCCACACTCACTGACTCTTACTGGGGTACGGGTCCCACACACACTGACTCTCAGTGGGGTATGGATCCCACACTCACTGACTCTCACTGGGGTACGGGTCCGACACACACTGACTCACACTGGGTTATGGGTTCCACACACACTGATTCTCACTGGGAAGGGGCCCGACACATACTGAATCTCACTGGGGTACGGGTCCTTCACACACTGACTCTCATTGGGCTACGGTTCCCACACAAACTGACTCTCACTGGGGAATGGGTCCCACACACACTGAATCTCACTGCGGTATGGGTCCTTCACGCACTGTCTCTCACTGAGGTATGGGTCCCACACACACTGACTCTCACTGGGGTACGGGTCCCACACACACTGACTCTCACTGGGGTACAGGTCCCACACACACTGACTCTCACTGGGGTACGGGCCCCACACACACTGACCCTTACAGGGGTACGGGAGCCACACACACTGACTCTCACTGGGGTACGTGTACCATACACAATGACTCTCTCTGGGGTATGGGTCCCACACACTTTGACTCTCACTTGCGTATGGGTACCACAAACACTGACTCTCTGGGGTATGGGTTCAATACACACTGACTCTCACTGGGGTATGGGTTCAATACACACTGACTCTCACTGGGGTACAGGTTCCACACACACTGACTCTCACTGGGGTAGTGGTCCCACACACACTGACTTTTACTGGGGTACGGGCCCCACACACACTGACCCTTACAGGGGTATGGGAGCCACACACATTGACTCTCACTGGGGTACGTGTACCATACACAATGACTCTCACTGGGGTACGGGTCTCACACACACTGACTCTCACTGGGATACGGGTCCCACACACACTGACACTCAGTGGGGTACAGGCCCCACAGAACCTGACTCTCACAGGGGTACGGGAGCCACACACACTGACTCTCACTGGGATACGGCTCATACACACAATGACTCTCACTGGGGTATGCGTCACACACACACTGACTCTCAGTTGCGTATGGGTACTACAAACATTGTCTCTCACTGGGGTATGGGTCCCACAGACACCACATTAACTCGGGTGCAGGTCCCACACACACTGACTCTTAAAGGGGTACAGGTCCCACACTCACTCTCAGTGGGGTATGGATCCCACACTCACTGACTCTCACTGGGGTAGGTCTCCCACACATAATGACTCTCACTGGGGAATGGGTCCCACACACATTGACTCTCACTGGGGTACTGATGCCACACACTCTGACTCTCACTGGGGTACGGCTCATACACAAAATGACTCTCACTAGGGTGTGGGACCCACACACACCACATTAACTCGGGTGCAGGTCCCACACACACTGACTCTTAAAGGGGTACAGGTCCCACACACACTGACTCTCAGTGGGGTATGGATCCCACACTCACTGACTCTCACTGGGGTAGGGCTCCCACACATAATGACTCTCACTGGGGAATGGGTCCCACACACACTGACTCTCACTGGGGTACTGATGCCACACACACTGACTCTCACTGGGGTATGGCTCATACACAAAATGCCTCACACTGGGGTATGGGACCCACACACACTGACTCTCACTGGGGAATGGGTCCCACACACACTGACTCTCACTGGGGTACTGGTGCCACACACACTGACTCTCACTGGGGTATGGGTCCTTCACACACTGACTCTCACTGGGCTACGGTTCCCACACAAACTGACTCTCACTGGGTTAGAGGTCCCACACACACTGACTCTCACTTGCGTATGGGTCCCACACGCACTGACTCTCACTGGGGTACGGGACCCACACACACCACACGAACTCGGGTGCAGGTCCCACACACACTGACTCTTACTGGGGTACGGGTCCCACACACACTGACTCTCAGTGGGGTATGGATCCCACACTCACTGACTCTCACTAGGGTACGGATCCCACAGACACTGACCCTAACTCGGGTGCAGGTTGCACACACACTGACTCTTAAAGGGTACGGGTCCCACCCACACTGACTCTCAGTGGGGTATGGATCCCACACTCACTGACTCGCACTGGGGTACGGGTCCCACACACACTGCCTCCCACTGGGTTATGGGTTCCACACACACTGATTCTCACTGGGAAGGGGCCCCACACACACTGACTCTCACTGGGGTACGGGTCTGACACACAGTGGCTCTCACTGGGGTACGGGTCCCACACACACTGACTCACACTGGGTTATGGGTTCCACACACACTGATTCTCACTGGGAAGGGGCCCCACACACACTGACTGTCACTGGGGTACGGGTCCTTCACACACTGACTCTCACTGGACTACGGTTCCCACACAAACTGACTCTCACTGGGTTAGAGGTCCCACACACACTGACTCTCACTTGCGTATGGGTACCACACGCACTGACTCTCACTGGGGTACGTGTACCATACACAATGACTCTTACTGGGGTACGGGACTCACACACACTGACTCTCACAGGGGTACGGGTCTCACAAACACTGACTCTCACTGGGGTACGTGTACCATACACAATGACTCTTACTGGGGTACGGGTCTCACACACACTGACTCTCACTGGGGAATGGGTCCCACACACACTGACTCTCACTGGGGTACTGGTGCCACACACACTGACTCTCACTGGGTTACGGCTCATACACACAATGACTCTCACTGGGGTATGGGTCCCACATACTTTGACTCTCACTGGCGTACGGGCCCCACAGACCCTGAGTCTCACAGGGGTACGGGCGCCACACACACTGACTCTCACTGGGATACGGCTCATACACACAATGACTCTACCTGGGGTATGGGTCCACACACACTGATTCTCACTGCGGTATGGGTCCTTCACACACTGACTCTCACTGGGCTACTGTTCCCACACACACTGACTCTCACTGGGTTATAGGTCCGACACACACTGACTCTCACTTGCGTATGGGTACCACACGCACTGACTCTCACTGGGGTACGGGTCCCACACACACCACACTAACTCGGGTGCAGGTCCCACACACACTGACTCTTACTGGGGTACGAGTCCCACACACACTGACTCTCAGTGGGGTACGGGTCCCACACACATTGACACTCACTGGGGTACGGGTCCCACACACACTGACTCTCACTGGGGTACGAGTCCCACACACACTGACTCTCACTGGGGTACGAGTCCCACACACACTGACTCTCAGTGGGGTACGGATCCCACACACACTGACTCTCACTGGGGTATGGATCCCACACTCACTGACTCTCACTGGGGTACGGGTCCCACACACACTGAATCTCACTGCGGTATGGGTCCTTCACACACTGTCTCTCACTGAGGTATGGGTCGCACACACAGTGACTCTCACTCGGGTACGGGTCCCACACACACTGACTCTCACTGGGGTACGGGTCCTTCACACACTCACTCTCACTGGGGTACGGGCCCCACACACACTGACCCTTACAGGGGTACGGGAGCCAAACACATTGACTCTCACTGAGGTACGTGTACCATACACAATGACTCTTACTGGGGTACGGGTCTCACACACATTGACTCTCACTGGGGTACGGGTCCCAGACACACTGACTCTCACTGGGGAATGGGTCCCACAGACACTGACTCTCACTGGGGTACTGGTGCCACACACACTGACTCTCACTGGGGTACGGCTCATACACACAATGACTCTCTCTGTGGTATGGGTCCCACACACTTTGACTCTCACTTGCGTATGGGTACCACAAACACTGACTCTCTGGGGTATGGGTTCAATGCACACTGACTCTCACTGGGGTATGGGTTCAATACACACTGACTCTCACTGGGGTACAGGTTCCACACACACTGACTCTCACTGGGGTAGAGGTCCCACACACACTGACTCTCACTGGGGTACGGGCCCCACACACACTGACCCTTATAGGGGTATGGGAGCCACTCACATTGACTCTCACTGAGGTACGTGTACCATACACAATGACTCTCACTGGGGTACGGGTCTCACACACACTGACTCTCACTTGGGTACGGGTCCCACACACACTGACACTCACTGGGGTACGGGCCCCACAGACCCTGACTCTCACAGGGGTACGGGAGCCACACACACTGACTCTCACTGGGATACGGCTCATACACACAATGACTCTCACTGGGGTATGCGTCACACACACACTGACTCTCAGTTGCGTATGGGTACTACAAACATTGTCTCTCACTGGGGTATGGGTCCCACACACACCACATTAACTCGGGTGCAGGTCCCACACACACTGACTCTTAAAGGGGTACAGGTCCCACACACACTGACTCTCAGTGGGGTATGGATCCCACACTCACTGACTCTCACTGGTGAAGGTCTCCCACACATAATGACTCTCACTGGGGAATGGGTCCCACGCACATTGACTCTCACTGGGGTACTGATGCCACACACTCTGACTCTCACTGGGTTACGGCTCATGCACAAAATGAGTCTCACTAGGGTATGGGACCCACACACACCACATTAACTCGGGTGCAGGACCCACACACACTGACTCTTAAAGGGGTACAGGTCCCACACACACTGACTCTCAGTGGGGTATGGACCCACACTCACTGACTCTCACTGGGGTAGGGCTCCCACACATAATGACTCTCACTGGGGAATGGGTCCCACACACACTGTCTCTCACTGGGGTACTGATGCCACACACACTGACTCTCACTGGGGTACGGCTCATACACAAAATGCCTCACACTGGGGTATGGGACCCACACACACTGACTCTCACTGGGGAATGGGTCCCACACACACTGACTCTCACTGGGGTACTGGTGCCACACACACTGACTCTCACTGGGGTATGGGTCCTTCACACACTGACTCTCACTGGGCTACGGTTCCCACACAAACTGACTCTCACTGGGTTAGAGGTCCCACACACACTGACTCTCACTTGCGTATGGGTCCCACACGCACTGACTCTCACTGAGGTACGGGACCCACACACACCACACGAACTCGGGTGCAGGTCCCACACACACTGACTCTTACTGGGGTACGGGTCCCACACACACTGACTCTCAGTGGGGTATGGATCCCACACTCACTGACTCTCACAGGGGTACGGATCCCACAGACACTGACCCTAACTCGGGTGCAGGTTGCACACACACTGACTCTTAAAGGGTACGGGTCCCACCCACACTGACTCTCAGTGGGGTATGGATCCCACACTCACTGACTCGCACTGGGGTACGGGTCCCACACACACTGCCTCCCACTGGGTTATGGGTTCCACACACACTGATTCTCACTGGGAAGGGGCCCCACACACACTGACTCTCACTGGGGTACGGGTCTGACACACAGTGGCTCTCACTGGGGTACGGGTCCCACACACACTGACTCACACTGGGTTATGGGTTCCACACACACTGATTCTCACTGGGAAGGGGCCCCACACACACTGACTGTCACTGGGGTACGGGTCCTTCACACACTGACTCTCACTGGACTACGGTTCCCACACAAACTGACTCTCACTGGGTTAGAGGTCCCACACACACTGACTCTCACTTGCGTATGGGTACCACACGCACTGACTCTCACTGGGGTACGTGTACCATACACAATGACTCTTACTGGGGTACGGGACTCACACACACTGACTCTCACAGGGGTACGGGTCTCACAAACACTGACTCTCACTGGGGTACGTGTACCATACACAATGACTCTTACTGGGGTACGGGTCTCACACACACTGACTCTCACTGGGGAATGGGTCCCACACACACTGACTCTCACTGGGGTACTGGTGCCACACACACTGACTCTCACTGGGGTACAGCTCATACACACAATGACTCTCACTGGGGTATGGGTCCCACATACTTTGACTCTCACTGGCGTACGGGCCCCACAGACCCTGAGTCTCACAGGGGTACGGGCGCCACACACACTGACTCTCACTGGGATACGGCTCATACACACAATGACTCTACCTGGGGTATGGGTCCACACACACTGATTCTCACTGCGGTATGGGTCCTTCACACACTGACTCTCACTGGGCTACTGTTCCCACACACACTGACTCTCACTGGGTTATAGGTCCGACACACACTGACTCTCACTTGCGTATGGGTACCACACGCACTGACTCTCACTGGGGTACGGGTCCCACACACACCACACTAACTCGGGTGCAGGTCCCACACACACTGACTCTTACTGGGGTACGGGTCCCACACACACTGACTCTCAGTGGGGTACGGATCCCACACACACTGACCCTATCTCGGGTGCAGGTTGCACACACGCTGACTCTTACTGGGGTATGGATCCCACACACACTGACTCTCACTGGGGTACGGGTCCCACACACACTGACTCACACTGGGTTATGGGTTCCACACACATTGATTCTCACTGGGAAGGGGCCCCACACATACTGAATCTCACTGGGGTACGGGTCCTTCACACACTGACTCTCACTGGGCTACGGTTCCCACACAAACTGACTCTCACTGGGGAATGGGTCCCACACACACTGAATCTCACTGCGGTATGGGTCCTTCACACACTGTCTCTCACTGAGGTATGGGTCCCACACACACTGACTCTCACTGGGGTAAGGGTCACACACACAATGACTCTCACTGGGGAATGGGTCCCACAGACACTGACTCTCACTGGGGTACTGGTGCCACACACACTGACTCTCACTGGGGTACGGCTCATACACACAATGACTCTCTCTGGGGTATGGGTCCCACACACTTTGACTCTCACTTGCGTATGGGTACCACAAACACTGACTCTCTGGGGTATGGGTTCAATACACACTGACTCTCACTGGGGTATGGGTTCAATACACACTGACTCTCACTGGGGTACAGGTTCCACACAAACTGACTCTCACTGGGGTAGAGGTCCCACACACACTGACTCTCACTGGGGTACGGGTCCGACACACACTGACTCACACTGGGTTATGGGTTCCACACACACTGATTCTCACTGGGAAGGGGCCCCACACATACTGAATCTCACTGGGGTACGGGTCCTTCACACACTGACTCTCATTGGGCTACGGTTCCCACACAAACTGACTCTCACTGGGGAATGGGTCCCACACACACTGAATCTCACTGCGGTATGGGTCCTTCACACACTGTCTCTCACTGAGGTATGGGTCCCACACACACTGACTCTCACTGGGCTACAGGTCCCACACAATGACTCTCACTGGGGTACGGGCCACACACACACTGTCTCTCACAGGGGTACGGGAGCCAAACACACTGACTCTCACTGGGGTACGTGTACCATACACAATGACTCTTACTGGGGTACGGGTCTCACACAAACTGACTCTCACTGGGGTACGTGTACCATACACAATGACTCTTACTGGGGTACGGGTCTCACACACACTGACTCTCACTGGGGTACGGGTCGCACACACACTGACTCTCACTGGGGTACAGGTCCCACATACAATGACTCTCACTGGGGAACGCGACCCACACACACTGACTCTCAATGGGAAACGCGTTCCACACATGGTGTCTCGAACTGGGATACGGGTCCCAGAAACACTGACTCAAACTGCGGTATGTGTACCACACTTAATGGCTCTCACTGGGGTACGTGACCCACACTCACTGACTCTCACTGGGGAACGGGTTCCACTCACACTGACTCTCACTGGGGTATGTGTAACACACATAATGTCTCTCACTGGGGTACGGGTCCCACACACTCTGACTCTCACTGGGGTACGGGTCGTACACACACTGACTCTCACTGGGGTTCATGTCCCACACACACTGACTCTCACTGGGGAAGGGTCCCCACACACACTGACTCTCACTGGTGTACGGGACCCACACACATTGACTCTCACTGGGCTACGGGTACCACACACACTGACTCTCACTCTGGCATGGGTCCCACACACATTGACTCTCACTGGTGTACGGGTTCCACACACATTGACTCTCACTGGGATACGGGTACCACACACATTGACTCTCACTGGGGTCCGGTTCCCACACTCACTGACTCTTACTGGGGTACGGGTCCCACACACACTGACTCTCAGTGGGGTATGGATCCCACACTCACTGACTCTCACTGGGGTACGGGTCCGACACACACTGACTCACACTGGGTTATGGGTTCCACACACACTGATTCTCACTGGGAAGGGACCCCACACATACTGAATCTCACTGGGGTACGGGTCCTTCACACACTGACTCTCATTGGGCTACGGTTCCCAAACAAACTGACTCTCACTGGGGAATGGGACCCACACACACTGAATCTCACTGCGGTATGGGTCCTTCACACACTGTCTCTCACTGAGGTATGGGTCCCACACACACTGACTCTCACTGAGGTACGGGTCCCACACACACTGACTCTCACTGGGGTACAGGTCCCACACACACTGACTCTCACTGGGGTGCAGGCCCCACACACACTGACCCTTACAGGGGTACGGGAGCCACACACACTGACTCTCACTGGGGTACGTGTACCATACACAATGACTCTTACTGGGGTACGGGTCTCACACACATTGACTCTCACTGGGGTACGGGTCCCAGACACACTGACTCTCACTGGGGAATGGGTCCCACAGACACTGACTCTCACTGGGGTACTGGTGCCACACACACTGACTCTCACTGGGGTACGGCTCATACACACAATGACTCTCTCTGGGGTATGGGTCCCACACACTTTGACTCTCACTTGCGTATGGGTACCACAAACACTGACTCTCTGGGGTATGGGTTCAATACACACTGACTCTGACTGGGGTATGGGTTCAATACACACTGACTCTCACTGGGGTACAGGTTCCACACAAACTGACTCTCACTGGGGTAGAGGTCCCACACACACTGACTCTCACTGGGGTACGGGCCCCACACACACTGACCCTTACAGGGGTATGGGAGCCACACACATTGACTCTCACTGGGGTACGTGTACCATACACAATGACTCTCACTGGGGTACGGGTCTCACACACACTGACTCTCACTGGGGTACGGGTCCCACACACACTGACACTCACTGGGGTTCGGGCACCACAGACCCTGACTCTCACAGGGGTACGGGAGCCACACACACTGACTCTCACTGGGATACGGCTCATACACACAATGACTCTCACTGGTGTACGGGTCCCACACACACTGACTCTCACTGGGGTACAGGTCCCACACACACTGACTCTCACTGGGGTACGGGCCCCACACACACTGACCCTTACAGGGGTACGGGAGCCACACACATTGACTCTCACTGAGGTACGTGTACCATACACAATGACTCTTACTGGGGTACGGGTCTCACACACATTGACTCTCACTGGGGTACGGGTCCCAGACACACTGACTCTCACTGGGGAATGGGTCCCACAGACACTGACTCTCACTGGGGTACTGGTGCCACACACACTGACTCTCACTGGGGTACGGCTCATACACACAATGACTCTCTCTGGGGTATGGGTCCCACACACTTTGACTCTCACTTGCGTATGGGTACCACAAACACTGACTCTCTGGGGTATGGGTTCAATACACACTGACTCTCACTGGGGTATGGGTTCAATACACACTGACTCTCACTGGGCTACAGGTTCCACACACACTGACTCTCACTGGGGTAGAGGTCCCACACACACTGACTCTCACTGGGGTACGGGCCCCACACACACTGACCCTTATAGGGGTATGGGAGCCACACACATTGACTCTCACTGAGGTACGTGTACCATACACAATGACTCTCACTGGGGTACGGGTCTCACACACACTGACTCTCACTTGGGTACGGGTCCCACACACACTGACACTCACTGGGGTACGGGCCCCACAGACCCTGACTCTCACAGGGGTACGGGAGACACACTCACTGACTCTCACTGGGATACGGCTCATACACACAATGACTCTCACTGGGGTATGCGTCACACACACACTGACTCTCAGTTGCGTATGGGTACTACAAACATTGTCTCTCACTGGGGTATGGGTCCCACACACACCACATTAACTCAGGTGCAGGTCCCACATACACTGACTCTTAAAGGGGTACAGGTCCCACACACACTGACTCTCAGTGGGGTATGGATCCCACACTCACTGACTCTCACTGGTGTAGGTCTCCCACACATAATGTCTCTCACTGGGGTACGGGTCCCACACACTCTGACTCTCACTGGGGTACGGGTCGTACACACACTGACTCTCACTGGGGTTCATGTCCCACACACACTGACTCTCACTGGGGAAGGGTCCCCACACACACTGACTCTCACTGGTGTACGGGACCCACACACATTGACTCTCACTGGGGTACGGGTACCACACACACTGACTCTCACTCTGGCATGGGTCCCACACACATTGACTCTCACTGGTGTACGGGTTCCACACACATTGACTCTCACTGGGATACGGGTACCACACACATTGACTCTCACTGGGGTCCGGTTCCCACACTCACTGACTCTTACTGGGGTACGGGTCCCACACACACTGACTCTCAGTGGGGTATGGATCCCACACTCACTGACTCTCACTGGGGTACGGGTCCGACACACACTGACTCACACTGGGTTATGGGTTCCACACACACTGATTCTCACTGGGAAGGGACCCCACACATACTGAATCTCACTGGGGTACGGGTCCTTCACACACTGACTCTCATTGGGCTACGGTTCCCACACAAACTGACTCTCACTGGGGAATGGGTCCCACACACACTGAATCTCACTGCGGTATGGGTCCTTCACACACTGTCTCTCACTGAGGTATGGGTCCCACACACACTGACTCTCACTGGGGTACGGGTCCCACACACACTGACTCTCACTGGGGTACGGGTCCCACACACACTGACTCTCACTGGGGTACGGGCCCCACACACACTGACCCTTACAGGGGTACGGGAGCCACACACCCTGACTCTCACTGGGGTACGTGTACCATACACAATGACTCTTACTGGGGTACGGGTCTCACACACATTGACTCTCACTGGGGTACGGGTCCCAGACACACTGACTCTCACTGGGGAATGGGTCCCACAGACACTGACTCTCACTGGGGTACTGGTGCCACACACACTGACTCTCACTGGGGTACGGCTCATACACACAATGACTCTCTCTGGGGTATGGGTCCCACACACTTTGATTCTCACTTGCGTATGGGTACCACAAACACTGACTCTCTGGGGTATGGGTTCAATACACACTGACTCTCACTGGGGTATGGGTTCAATACACACTGACTCTCACTGGGGTACAGGTTCCCCACAAACTGACTCTCACTGGGGTAGAGGTCCCACACACACTGACTCTCACTGGGGTACGGGCCCCACACACACTGACCCTTACAGGGGTATGGGAGCCACACACATTGACTCTCACTGGGGTACGTGTACCATACACAATGACTCTCACTGGGGTACGGGTCTCACACACACTGACTCTCACTGGGGTACGGGTCCCACACACACTGACACTCACTGGGGTTCGGGCCCCACAGACCCTGACTCTCACAGGGGTACGGGAGCCACACACACTGACTCTCACTGGGATACGGCTCATACACACAATGACTCTCACTGGGGTATGCGTCACACACACACTGACTCTCAGTTGCGTATGGGTACTACAAACATTGTCTCTCACTGGGGTATGGGTCCCACACACACCACATTAACTCGGGTGCAGGTCTCACACACACTGACTCTTAAAGGAGTACAGGTCCCACACACACTGACTCTCAGTGGGGTATGGATCCCACACTCACTGACTCTCACTGGTGAAGGTCTCCCACACATAATGACTCTCACTGGGGAATGGGTCCCACGCACATTGACTCTCACTGGGGTACTGATGCCACACACTCTGACTCTCACTGGGTTACGGCTCATGCACAAAATGAGTCTCACTAGGGTATGGGACCCACACACAACACATTAACTCGGGTGCAGGACCCACACACACTGACTCTTAAAGGGGTACAGGTCCCACACACACTGACTCTCAGTGGGGTATGGACCCACACTCACTGACTCTCACTGGGGTAGGGCTCCCACACATAATGACTCTCACTGGGGAATGGGTCCCACACACACTGACTCTCACTGGGGTACTGATGCCACACACACTGACTCTCACTGGGGTACGGCTCATACACAAAATGCCTCACACTGGGGTATGGGACCCACACACACTGACTCTCACTGGGGAATGGGTCCCACACACACTGACTCTCACTGGGGTACTGGTGCCACACACACTGACTCTCACTGGGGTATGGGTCCTTCACACACTGACTCTCACTGGGCTACGGTTCCCACACAAACTGACTCTCACTGGGTTAGAGGTCCCACACACACTGACTCTCACTTGCGTATGGGTCCCACACGCACTGACTCTCACTGAGGTACGGGACCCACACACACCACACGAACTCGGGTGCAGGTCCCACACACACTGACTCTTACTGGGGTACGGGTCCCACACACACTGACTCTCAGTGGGGTATGGATCCCACACTCACTGACTCTCACTGGGGTACGGATCCCACAGACACTGACCCTAACTCGGGTGCAGGTTGCACACACACTGACTCTTAAAGGGTACGGGTCCCACCCACACTGACTCTCAGTGGGGTATGGATCCCACACTCACTGACTCGCACTGGGGTACGGGTCCCACACACACTGCCTCCCACTGGGTTATGGGTTCCACACACACTGATTCTCACTGGGAAGGGGCCCCACACACACTGACTCTCACTGGGGTACGGGTCTGACACACAGTGGCTCTCACTGGGGTACGGGTCCCACACACACTGACTCACACTGGGTTATGGGTTCCACACACACTGATTCTCACTGGGAAGGGGCCCCACACACACTGACTGTCACTGGGGTACGGGTCCTTCACACACTGACTCTCACTGGACTACGGTTCCCACACAAACTGACTCTCACTGGGTTAGAGGTCCCACACACACTGACTCTCACTTGCGTATGGGTACCACACGCACTGACTCTCACTGGGGTACGTGTACCATACACAATGACTCTTACTGGGGTACGGGACTCACACACACTGACTCTCACAGGGGTACGGGTCTCACAAACACTGACTCTCACTGGGGTACGTGTACCATACACAATGACTCTTACTGGGGTACGGGTCTCACACACACTGACTCTCACTGGGGAATGGGTCCCACACACACTGACTCTCACTGGGGTACTGGTGCCACACACACTGACTCTCACTGGGGTACAGCTCATACACACAATGACTCTCACTGGGGTATGGGTCCCACATACTTTGACTCTCACTGGCGTACGGGCCCCACAGACCCTGAGTCTCACAGGGGTACGGGCGCCACACACACTGACTCTCACTGGGATACGGCTCATACACACAATGACTCTACCTGGGGTATGGGTCCACACACACTGATTCTCACTGCGGTATGGGTCCTTCACACACTGACTCTCACTGGGCTACTGTTCCCACACACACTGACTCTCACTGGGTTATAGGTCCGACACACACTGACTCTCACTTGCGTATGGGTACCACACGCACTGACTCTCACTGGGGTACGGGTCCCACACACACCACACTAACTCGGGTGCAGGTCCCACACACACTGACTCTTACTGGGGTACGGGTCCCACACACACTGACTCTCAGTGGGGTACGGATCCCACACACACTGACCCTATCTCGGGTGCAGGTTGCACACACGCTGACTCTTACTGGGGTATGGATCCCACACACACTGACTCTCACTGGGGTACGGGTCCCACACACACTGACTCACACTGGGTTATGGGTTCCACACACATTGATTCTCACTGGGAAGGGGCCCCACACATACTGAATCTCACTGGGGTACGGGTCCTTCACACACTGACTCTCACTGGGCTACGGTTCCCACACAAACTGACTCTCACTGGGGAATGGGTCCCACACACACTGAATCTCACTGCGGTATGGGTCCTTCACACACTGTCTCTCACTGAGGTATGGGTCCCACACACACTGACTCTCACTGGGGTAAGGGTCACACACACAATGACTCTCACTGGGGAATGGGTCCCACAGACACTGACTCTCACTGGGGTACTGGTGCCACACACACTGACTCTCACTGGGGTACGGCTCATACACACAATGACTCTCTCTGGGGTATGGGTCCCACACACTTTGACTCTCACTTGCGTATGGGTACCACAAACACTGACTCTCTGGGGTATGGGTTCAATACACACTGACTCTCACTGGGGTATGGGTTCAATACACACTGACTCTCACTGGGGTACAGGTTCCACACAAACTGACTCTCACTGGGGTAGAGGTCCCACACACACTGACTCTCACTGGGGTACGGGTCCGACACACACTGACTCACACTGGGTTATGGGTTCCACACACACTGATTCTCACTGGGAAGGGGCCCCACACATACTGAATCTCACTGGGGTACGGGTCCTTCACACACTGACTCTCATTGGGCTACGGTTCCCACACAAACTGACTCTCACTGGGGAATGGGTCCCACACACACTGAATCTCACTGCGGTATGGGTCCTTCACACACTGTCTCTCACTGAGGTATGGGTCCCACACACACTGACTCTCACTGGGCTACAGGTCCCACACAATGACTCTCACTGGGGTACGGCCCCACACACACTGTCTCTCACAGGGGTACGGGAGCCAAACACACTGACTCTCACTGGGGTACGTGTACCATACACAATGACTCTTACTGGGGTACGGGTCTCACACACACTGACTCTCACTGGGGTACGTGTACCATACACAATGACTCTTACTGGGGTACGGGTCTCACACACACTGACTCTCACTGGGGTACGGGTCGCACACACACTGACTCTCACTGGGGTACAGGTCCCACATACAATGACTCTCACTGGGGAACGCGACCCACACACACTGACTCTCAATGGGAAACGCGTTCCACACATGGTGTCTCGAACTGGGATACGGGTCCCAGAAACACTGACTCAAACTGCGGTATGTGTACCACACTTAATGGCTCTCACTGGGGTACGTGACCCACACTCACTGACTCTCACTGGGGAACGGGTTCCACTCACACTGACTCTCACTGGGGTATGTGTAACACACATAATGTCTCTCACTGGGGTACGGGTCCCACACACTCTGACTCTCACTGGGGTACGGGTCGTACACACACTGACTCTCACTGGGGTTCATGTCCCACACACACTGACTCTCACTGGAGAAGGGTCCCCACACACACTGACTCTCACTGGTGTACGGGACCCACACACATTGACTCTCACTGGGCTACGGGTACCACACACACTGACTCTCACTCTGGCATGGGTCCCACACACATTGACTCTCACTGGTGTACGGGTTCCACACACATTGACTCTCACTGGGATACGGGTACCACACACATTGACTCTCACTGGGGTCCGGTTCCCACACTCACTGACTCTTACTGGGGTACGGGTCCCACACACACTGACTCTCAGTGGGGTATGGATCCCACACTCACTGACTCTCACTGGGGTACGGGTCCGACACACACTGACTCACACTGGGTTATGGGTTCCACACACACTGATTCTCACTGGGAAGGGACCCCACACATACTGAATCTCACTGGGGTACGGGTCCTTCACACACTGACTCTCATTGGGCTACGGTTCCCACACAAACTGACTCTCACTGGGGAATGGGACCCACACACACTGAATCTCACTGCGGTATGGGTCCTTCACACACTGTCTCTCACTGGGGTACGGGTCCCACACACACTGACTCTCACTGGGGTACAGGTCCCACACACACTGACTCTCACTGGGGTACAGGCCCCACACACACTGACCCTTACAGGGGTACGGGAGCCACACACACTGACTCTCACTGGGGTACGTGTACCATACACAATGACTCTTACTGGGGTACGGGTCTCACACACATTGACTCTCACTGGGGTACGGGTCCCTGACACACTGACTCTCACTGGGGAATGGGTCCCACAGACACTGACTCTCACTGGGGTACTGGTGCCACACACACTGACTCTCACTGGGGTACGGCTCATACACACAATGACTCTCTCTGGGGTATGGGTCCCACACACTTTGACTCTCACTTGCGTATGGGTACCACAAACACTGACTCTCTGGGGTATGGGTTCAATACACACTGACTCTGACTGGGGTATGGGTTCAATACACACTGACTCTCACTGGGGTACAGGTTCCACACAAACTGACTCTCACTGGGGTAGAGGTCCCACACACACTGACTCTCACTGGGGTACGGGCCCCACACACACTGACCCTTACAGGGGTATGGGAGCCACACACATTGACTCTCACTGGGGTACGTGTACCATACACAATGAATCTCACTGGGGTACGGGTCTCACACACACTGACTCTCACTGGGGTACGGGTCCCACACACACTGACACTCACTGGGGTTCGGGCACCACAGACCCTGACTCTCACAGGGGTACGGGAGCCACACACATTGACTCTCACTGGGATACGGCTCATACACACAATGACTCTCACTGGTGTACGGGTCCCACACACACTGACTCTCACTGGGGTACAGGTCCCACACACACTGACTCTCACTGGGGTACGGGCCCCACACACACTGACCCTTACAGGGGTACGGGAGCCACACACATTGGCTCTCACTGAGGTACGTGTACCATACACAATGACTCTCACTGGGGTATGCGTCACACACACACTGACTCTCAGTTGCGTATGGGTACTACAAACATTGTCTCTCACTGGGGTATGGGTCCCTCACACACCACATTAACTCAGGTGCAGGTCCCACATACACTGACTCTTAAAGGGGTACAGGTCCCACACACACTGACTCTCAGTGGGGTATGGATCCCACACTCACTGACTCTCACTGGTGTAGGTCTCCCACACATAATGTCTCTCACTGGGGTACGGGTCCCACACACTCTGACTCTCACTGGGGTACGGGTCGTGCACACACTGACTCTCACTGGGGTTCATGTCCCACACACACTGACTCTCACTGGGGAAGGGTCCCCACACACACTGACTCTCACTGGTGTACGGGACCCACACACATTGACTCTCACTGGGGTACGGGTACCACACACACTGACTCTCACTCTGGCATGGGTCCCACACACATTGACTCTCACTGGTGTACGGGTTCCACACACATTGACTCTCACTGGGATACGGGTACCACACACATTGACTCTCACTGGGGTCCGGTTCCCACACTCACTGACTCTTACTGGGGTACGGGTCCCACACACACTGACTCTCAGTGGGGTATGGATCCCACACTCACTGACTCTCACTGGGGTACGGGTCCGACACACACTGACTCACACTGGGTTATGGGTTCCACACACACTGATTCTCACTGGGAAGGGACCCCACACATACTGAATCTCACTGGGGTACGGGTCCTTCACACACTGACTCTCATTGGGCTACGGTTCCCACACAAACTGACTCTCACTGGGGAATGGGTCCCACACACACTGAATCTCACTGCGGTATGGGTCCTTCACACACTGTCTCTCACTGAGGTATGGGTCCCACACACACTGACTCTCACTGAGGTACGTGTACCATACACAATGACTCTTACTGGGGTACGGGTCTCACACACATTGACTCTCACTGGGGTACGGGTCCCAGACACACTGACTCTCACTGGGGAATGGGTCCCACAGACACTGACTCTCACTGGGGTACTGGTGCCACACACACTGACTCTCACTGGGGTACGGCTCATACACACAATGACTCTCTCTGGGGTATGGGTCCCACACACTTTGACTCTCACTTGCGTATGGGTACCACAAACACTGACTCTCTGGGGTATGGGTTCAATACACACTGACTCTCACTGGGGTATGGGTTCAATACACACTGACTCTCAACTGGGGTACAGGTTCCACACACACTGACTCTCACTGGGGTAGAGGTCCCACACACACTGACTCTCACTGGGGTACGGGCCCCACACACACTGACCCTTATAGGGGTATGGGAGCCACACACATTGACTCTCACTGAGGTACGTGTACCATACACAATGACTCTCACTGGGGTACGGGTCTCACACACACTGACTCTCACTTGGGTACGGGTCCCACACACACTGACACTCACTGGGGTACGGGCCCCACAGACCCTGGCTCTCACAGGGGTACGGGAGCCACACACACTGACTCTCACTGGGATACGGCTCATACACACAATGACTCTCACTGGAGTATGCGTCACACACACACTGACTCTCAGTTGCGTATGGGTACTACAAACATTGTCTCTCACTGGGGTATGGGTCCCACACACACCACATTATCTCGGGTGCAGGTCCCACACACACTGACTCTTAAAGGGGTACAGGTCCCACACACACTGACTCTCAGTGGGGTATGGATCCCACACTCACTGACTCTCACTGGTGTAGGTCTCCCACACATAATGACTCTCACTGGGGAATGGGTCCCACACACATTGACTCTCACTGGGGTACTGATGCCACACACTCTGACTCTCACTGGGTTACGGCTCATGCACAAAATGACTCTCACTAGGGTATGGGACCCACACACACCACATTAACTCGGGTGCAGGTCCCACACACACTGACTCTTAAAGGGGTACAGGTCCCACACACACTGTCTCTCAGTGGTGTATGGACCCACACTCACTGACTCTCACTGGGGTAGGGCTCCCACACATAATGACTCTCACTGGGGAATGGGTCCCACACACACTGACTCTCACCTGGGTACTGATGCCACACACACTGACTCTCACTGGGGTACGGCTCATACACAAAATGCCTCACACTGGGGTATGGGACCCACACACACTGACTCTCACTGGGGAATGGGTCCCACACACACTGACTCTCACTGGGGTACTGGTGCCACACACACTGACTCTCACTGGGGTATGGGTCCTTCACACACTGACTCTCACTGGGCTACGGTTCCCACACAAACTGACTCTCACTGGGTTAGAGGTCCCACACACACTGACTCTCACTTGCGTATGGGTCCCACACGCACTGACTCTCACTGGGGTACGGGACCCACACACACCACACGATCTCGGGTGCAGGTCCCACACACACTGACTCTTACTGGGGTACGGGTCCCACACACACTGACTCTCAGTGGGCTATGGATCCCACACTCACTGACTCTCACTGGGGTACGGATCCCACAGACACTGACCCTAACTCGGGTGCAGGTTGCACACACACTGACTCTTAAAGGGTACGGGTCCCACCCACACTGACTCTCAGTGGGGTATGGATCCCACACTCACTGACTCGCACTCGGGTACGGGTCCCACACACACTGCCTCCCACTGGGTTATGGGTTCCACACACACTGATTCTCACTGGGAAGGGGCCCCACACACACTGACTCTCACTGGGGTACGGGTCTGACACACAGTGGCTCTCACTGGGGTACGGGTCCCACACACACTGACTCACACTGGGTTATGGGTTCCACACACACTGATTCTCACTGGGAAGGGGCCCCACACACACTGACTGTCACTGGGGTACGGGTCCTTCACACACTGACTCTCACTGGACTACGGTTCCCACACAAACTGACTCTCACTGGGTTAGAGGTCCCACACACACTGACTCTCACTTGCGTATGGGTACCACACGCACTGACTCTCACTGGGGTACGTGTACCATACACAATGACTCTTACTGGGGTACGGGACTCACACACACTGACTCTCACAGGGGTACGGGTCTCACAAACACTGACTCTCACTGGGGTACGTGTACCATACACAATGACTCTTACTGGGGTACGGGTCTCACACACACTGACTCTCACTGGGGAATGGGTCCCACACACACTGACTCTCACTGGGGTACTGGTGCCACACACACTGACTCTCACTGGGGTACAGCTCATACACACAATGACTCTCACTGGGGTATGGGTCCCACATACTTTGACTCTCACTGGCGTACGGGCCCCACAGACCCTGAGTCTCACAGGGGTACGGGCGCCACACACACTGACTCTCACTGGGATACGGCTCATACACACAATGACTCTACCTGGGGTATGGGTCCACACACACTGATTCTCACTGCGGTATGGGTCCTTCACACACTGACTCTCACTGGGCTACTGTTCCCACACACACTGACTCTCACTGGGTTATAGGTCCGACACACACTGACTCTCACTTGCGTATGGGTACCACACGCACTGACTCTCACTGGGGTACGGGTCCCACACACACCACACTAACTCGGGTGCAGGTCCCACACACACTGACTCTGACTGGGGTATGGGTTCAATACACACTGACTCTCACTGGGGTACAGGTTCCACACAAACTGACTCTCACTGGGGTAGAGGTCCCACACACACTGACTCTCACTGGGGTACGGGCCCCACACACACTGACCCTTACAGGGGTATGGGAGCCACACACATTGACTCTCACTGGGGTACGTGTACCATACACAATGACTCTCACTGGGGTACGGGTCTCACACACACTGACTCTCACTGGGGTACGGGTCCCACACACACTGACACTCACTGGGGTTCGGGCACCACAGACCCTGACTCTCACAGGGGTACGGGAGCCACACACACTGACTCTCACTGGGATACGGCTCATACACACAATGACTCTCACTGGTGTACGGGTCCCACACACACTGACTCTCACTGGGGTACAGGTCCCACACACACTGACTCTCACTGGGGTACGGGCCCCACACACACTGACCCTTACAGGGGTACGGGAGCCACACACATTGACTCTCACTGAGGTACGTGTACCATACACAATGACTCTTACTGGGGTACGGGTCTCACACACATTGACTCTCACTGGGGTACGGGTCCCAGACACACTGACTCTCACTGGGGAATGGGTCCCACAGACACTGACTCTCACTGGGGTACTGGTGCCACACACACTGACTCTCACTGGGGTATGGCTCATACACACAATGACTCTCTCTGGGGTATGGGTCCCACACACTTTGACTCTCACTTGCGTATGGGTACCACAAACACTGACTCTCTGGGGTATGGGTTCAATACACACTGACTCTCACTGGGGTATGGGTTCAATACACACTGACTCTCACTGGGCTACAGGTTCCACACACACTGACTCTCACTGGGGTAGAGGTCCCACACACACTGACTCTCACTGGGGTACGGGCCCCACACACACTGACCCTTATAGGGGTATGGGAGCCACACACATTGACTCTCACTGAGGTACGTGTACCATACACAATGACTCTCACTGGGGTACGGGTCTCACACACACTGACTCTCACTTGGGTACGGGTCCCACACACACTGACACTCACTGGGGTACGGGCCCCACAGACCCTGACTCTCACAGGGGTACGGGAGACACACTCACTGACTCTCACTGGGATACGGCTCATACACACAATGACTCTCACTGGGGTATGCGTCACACACACACTGACTCTCAGTTGCGTATGGGTACTACAAACATTGTCTCTCACTGGGGTATGGGTCCCACACACACCACATTAACTCAGGTGCAGGTCCCACATACACTGACTCTTAAAGGGGTACAGGTCCCACACACACTGACTCTCAGTGGGGTATGGATCCCACACTCACTGACTCTCACTGGTGTAGGTCTCCCACACATAATGTCTCTCACTGGGGTACGGGTCCCACACACTCTGACTCTCACTGGGGTACGGGTCGTACACACACTGACTCTCACTGGGGTTCATGTCCCACACACACTGACTCTCACTGGGGAAGGGTCCCCACACACACTGACTCTCACTGGTGTACGGGACCCACACACATTGACTCTCACTGGGGTACGGGTACCACACACACTGACTCTCACTCTGGCATGGGTCCCACACACATTGACTTCACTGGTGTACGGGTTCCACACACATTGACTCTCACTGGGATACGGGTACCACACACATTGACTCTCACTGGGGTCCGGTTCCCACACTCACTGACTCTTACTGGGGTACGGGTCCCACACACACTGACTCTCAGTGGGGTATGGATCCCACACTCACTGACTCTCACTGGGGTACGGGTCCGACACACACTGACTCACACTGGGTTATGGGTTCCACACACACTGATTCTCACTGGGAAGGGACCCCACACATACTGAATCTCACTGGGGTACGGGTCCTTCACACACTGACTCTCATTGGGCTACGGTTCCCACACAAACTGACTCTCACTGGGGAATGGGTCCCACACACACTGAATCTCACTGCGGTATGGGTCCTTCACACACTGGCTCTCACTGAGGTATGGGTCCCACACACACTGACTCTCACTGGGGTACGGGTCCCACACACACTGACTCTCACTGGGGTACAGGTCCCACACACACTGACTCTCACTGGGGTACGGGCCCCACACACACTGACCCTTACAGGGGTACGGGAGCCACACACCCTGACTCTCACTGGGGTACGTGTACCATACACAATGACTCTTACTGGGGTACGGGTCTCACACACATTGACTCTCACTGGGGTACGGGTCCCAGACACACTGACTCTCACTGGGGAATGGGTCCCACAGACACTGACTCTCACTGGGGTACTGGTTCCACACACACTGACTCTCACTGGGGTACGGCTCATACACACAATGACTCTCTCTGGGGTATGGGTCCCACACACTTTGACTCTCACTTGCGTATGGGTACCACAAACACTGACTCTCTGGGGTATGGGTTCAATACACACTGACTCTCACTGGGGTATGGGTTCAATACACACTGACTCTCACTGGGGTACAGGTTCCCCACAAACTGACTCTCACTGGGGTAGAGGTCCCACACACACTGACTCTCACTGGGGTACGGGCCCCACACACACTGACCCTTACAGGGGTATGGGAGCCACACACATTGACTCTCACTGGGGTACGTGTACCATACACAATGACTCTCACTGGGGTACGGGTCTCACACACACTGACTCTCACTTGGGTACGGGTCCCACACACACTGACACTCACTGGGGTTCGGGCCCCACAGACCCTGACTCTCACAGGGGTACGGGAGCCACACACACTGACTCTCACTGGGATACGGCTCATACACACAATGACTCTCACTGGTGTACGGGTCCCACACACACTGACTCTCACTAGGGTACAGGTCCCACACACACTGACTCTCACTGGGGTACGGGCCCCACACACACTGACCCTTACAGGGGTACGGGAGCCACACACATTGACTCTCACTGAGGTACGTGTACCATACACAATGACTCTTACTGGGGTACGGGTCTCACACACATTGACTCTCACTGGGGTACGGGTCCCAGACACACTGACTCTCACTGGGGAATGGGTCCCACAGACACTGACTCTCACTGGGGTACTGGTGCCACACACACTGACTCTCACTGGGGTACGGCTCATACACACAATGACTCTCTCTGGGGTATGGGTCCCACACACTTTGACTCTCACTTGCGTATGGGTACCACAAACACTGACTCTCTGGGGTATGGGTTCAATACACACTGACTCTCACTGGGGTATGGGTTCAATACACACTGACTCTCAACTGGGGTACAGGTTCCACACACACTGACTCTCACTGGGGTAGAGGTCCCACACACACTGACTCTCACTGGGGTACGGGCCCCACACACACTGACCCTTATAGGGGTATGGGAGCCACACACATTGACTCTCACTGAGGTACGTGTACCATACACAATGACTCTCACTGGGGTACGGGTCTCACACACACTGACTCTCACTTGGGTACGGGTCCCACACACACTGACACTCACTGGGGTACGGGCCCCACAGACCCTGGCTCTCACAGGGGTACGGGAGCCACACACACTGACTCTCACTGGGATACGGCTCATACACACAATGACTCTCACTGGAGTATGCGTCACACACACACTGACTCTCAGTTGCGTATGGGTACTACAAACATTGTCTCTCACTGGGGTATGGGTCCCACACACACCACATTATCTCGGGTGCAGGTCCCACACACACTGACTCTTAAAGGGGTACAGGTCCCACACACACTGACTCTCAGTGGGGTATGGATCCCACACTCACTGACTCTCACTGGTGTAGGTCTCCCACACATAATGACTCTCACTGGGGAATGGGTCCCACACACATTGACTCTCACTGGGGTACTGATGCCACACACTCTGACTCTCACTGGGTTACGGCTCATGCACAAAATGACTCTCACTAGGGTATGGGACCCACACACACCACATTAACTCGGGTGCAGGTCCCACACACACTGACTCTTAAAGGGGTACAGGTCCCACACACACTGTCTCTCAGTGGTGTATGGACCCACACTCACTGACTCTCACTGGGGTAGGGCTCCCACACATAATGACTCTCACTGGGGAATGGGTCCCACACACACTGACTCTCACCTGGGTACTGATGCCACACACACTGACTCTCACTGGGGTACGGCTCATACACAAAATGCCTCACACTGGGGTATGGGACCCACACACACTGACTCTCACTGGGGAATGGGTCCCACACACACTGACTCTCACTGGGGTACTGGTGCCACACACACTGACTCTCACTGGGGTATGGGTCCTTCACACACTGACTCTCACTGGGCTACGGTTCCCACACAAACTGACTCTCACTGGGTTAGAGGTCCCACACACACTGACTCTCACTTGCGTATGGGTCCCACACGCACTGACTCTCACTGGGGTACGGGACCCACACACACCACACGATCTCGGGTGCAGGTCCCACACACACTGACTCTTACTGGGGTACGGGTCCCACACACACTGACTCTCAGTGGGGTATGGATCCCACACTCACTGACTCTCACTGGGGTACGGATCCCACAGACACTGACCCTAACTCGGGTGCAGGTTGCACACACACTGACTCTTAAAGGGTACGGGTCCCACCCACACTGACTCTCAGTGGGGTATGGATCCCACACTCACTGACTCGCACTCGGGTACGGGTCCCACACACACTGCCTCCCACTGGGTTATGGGTTCCACACACACTGATTCTCACTGGGAAGGGGCCCCACACACACTGACTCTCACTGGGGTACGGGTCTGACACACAGTGGCTCTCACTGGGGTACGGGTCCCACACACACTGACTCACACTGGGTTATGGGTTCCACACACACTGATTCTCACTGGGAAGGGGCCCCACACACACTGACTGTCACTGGGGTACGGGTCCTTCACACACTGACTCTCACTGGACTACGGTTCCCACACAAACTGACTCTCACTGGGTTAGAGGTCCCACACACACTGACTCTCACTTGCGTATGGGTACCACACGCACTGACTCTCACTGGGGTACGTGTACCATACACAATGACTCTTACTGGGGTACGGGACTCACACACACTGACTCTCACAGGGGTACGGGTCTCACAAACACTGACTCTCACTGGGGTACGTGTACCATACACAATGACTCTTACTGGGGTACGGGTCTCACACACACTGACTCTCACTGGGGAATGGGTCCCACACACACTGACTCTCACTGGGGTACTGGTGCCACACACACTGACTCTCACTGGGGTACAGCTCATACACACAATGACTCTCACTGGGGTATGGGTCCCACATACTTTGACTCTCACTGGCGTACGGGCCCCACAGACCCTGAGTCTCACAGGGGTACGGGCGCCACACACACTGACTCTCACTGGGATACGGCTCATACACACAATGACTCTACCTGGGGTATGGGTCCACACACACTGATTCTCACTGCGGTATGGGTCCTTCACACACTGACTCTCACTGGGCTACTGTTCCCACACACACTGACTCTCACTGGGTTATAGGTCCGACACACACTGACTCTCACTTGCGTATGGGTACCACACGCACTGACTCTCACTGGGGTACGGGTCCCACACACACCACACTAACTCGGGTGCAGGTCCCACACACACTGACTCTTACTGGGGTACGGGTCCCACACACACTGACTCTCAGTGGGGTACGGATCCCACACACACTGACCCTATCTCGGGTGCAGGTTGCACACACGCTGACTCTTACTGGGGTATGGATCCCACACACACTGACTCTCACTGGGGTACGGGTCCCACACACACTGACTCACACTGGGTTATGGGTTCCACACACATTGATTCTCACTGGGAAGGGGCCCCACACATACTGAATCTCACTGGGGTACGGGTCCTTCACACACTGACTCTCACTGGGCTACGGTTCCCACACAAACTGACTCTCACTGGGGAATGGGTCCCACACACACTGAATCTCACTGCGGTATGGGTCCTTCACACACTGTCTCTCACTGAGGTATGGGTCCCACACACACTGACTCTCACTGGGGTAAGGGTCACACACACAATGACTCTCACTGGGGAATGGGTCCCACAGACACTGACTCTCACTGGGGTACTGGTGCCACACACACTGACTCTCACTGTGGTACGGCTCATACACACAATGACTCTCTCTGGGGTATGGGTCCCACACACTTTGACTCTCACTTGCGTATGGGTACCACAAACACTGACTCTCTGGGGTATGGGTTCAATACACACTGACTCTCACTGGGGTATGGGTTCAATACACACTGACTCTCACTGGGGTACAGGTTCCCCACAAACTGACTCTCACTGGGGTAGAGGTCCCACACACACTGACTCTCACTGGGGTACGGGTCCGACACACACTGACTCACACTGGGTTATGGGTTCCACACACACTGATTCTCACTGGGAAGGGGCCCCACACATACTGAATCTCACTGGGGTACGGGTCCTTCACACACTGACTCTCATTGGGCTACGGTTCCCACACAAACTGACTCTCACTGGGGAATGGGTCCCACACACACTGAATCTCACTGCGGTATGGGTCCTTCACACACTGTCTCTCACTGAGGTATGGGTCCCACACACACTGACTCTCACTGGGGTAAGGGTCCCACACACACTGACTCTCACTGGGCTACAGGTCCCACACAATGACTCTCACTGGGGTACGGGCCACACACACACTGTCTCTCACAGGGGTACGGGAGCCAAACACACTGACTCTCACTGGGGTACGTGTACCATACACAATGACTCTTACTGGGGTACGGGTCTCACACACACTGACTCTCACTGGGGTACGTGTACCATACACAATGACTCTTACTGGGGTACGGGTCTCACACACACTGACTCTCACTGGGGTACGGGTCGCACACACACTGACTCTTGCTGGGGTACAGGTCCCACATACAATGACTCTCACTGGGGAACGCGACCCACACACACTGACTCTCAATGGGGTATGTGTAACACACATAATGTCTCTCACTGGGGTACGGGTCCCACACACTCTGACTTTCACTGGGGTACGGGTCGTACACACACTGACTCTCACTGGGGTTCATGTCCCACACACACTGACTCTCACTGGGGAAGGGTCCCCACACACACTGACTCTCACTGGTGTACGGGACACACACACATTGACTCTCACTGGGGTACGGGTACCACACACACTGACTCTCACTCTGGCATGGGTCCCACACACATTGACTCTCACTGGTGTACGGGTTCCACACACATTGACTCTCACTGGGATACGGGTACCACACATATTGACTCTCACTGGGGTCCGGTTCCCACACTCACTGACTCTTACTGGGGTACGGGTCCCACACACACTGACTCTCAGTGGGGTATGGATCCCACACTCACTGACTCTCACTGGGGTACGGGTCCGACACACACTGACTCACACTGGGTTATGGGTTCCACACACACTGATTCTCACTGGGAAGGGGCCCGACACATACTGAATCTCACTGGGGTACGGGTCCTTCACACACTGACTCTCATTGGGCTACGGTTCCCACACAAACTGACTCTCACTGGGGAATGGGTCCCACACACACTGAATCTCACTGCGGTATGGGTCCTTCACGCACTGTCTCTCACTGAGGTATGGGTCCCACACACACTGACTCTCACTGGGGTACGGGTCCCACACACACTGACTCTCACTGGGGTACAGGTCCCACACACACTGACTCTCACTGGGGTACGGGCCCCACACACACTGACCCTTACAGGGGTACGGGAGCCACACACACTGACTCTCACTGGGGTACGTGTACCATACACAATGACTCTCTCTGGGGTATGGGTCCCACACACTTTGACTCTCACTTGCGTATGGGTACCACAAACACTGACTCTCTGGGGTATGGGTTCAATACACACTGACTCTCACTGGGGTATGGGTTCAATACACACTGACTCTCACTGGGGTACAGGTTCCACACACACTGACTCTCACTGGGGTAGTGGTCACACACACTGACTTTTACTGGGGTACGGGCCCCACACACACTGACCCTTACAGGGGTATGGGAGCCACACACATTGACTCTCACTGGGGTACGTGTACCATACACAATGACTCTCACTGGGGTACGGGTCTCACACACACTGACTCTCACTGGGATACGGGTCCCACACACACTGACACTCAGTGGGGTACAGGCCCCACAGAACCTGACTCTCACAGGGGTACGGGAGCCACACACACTGACTCTCACTGGGATACGGCTCATACACACAATGACTCTCACTGGGGTATGCGTCACACACACACTGACTCTCAGTTGCGTATGGGTACTACAAACATTGTCTCTCACTGGGGTATGGGTCCCACAGACACCACATTAACTCGGGTTCAGGTCCCACACACACTGACTCTTAAAGTGGTACAGGTCCCACACTCACTCTCAGTGGGGTATGGATCCCACACTCACTGACTCTCACTGGGGTAGGTCTCCCAAACATAATGACTCTCACTGGGGAATGGGTCCCACACACATTGACTCTCACTGGGGTACTGATGCCACACACTCTGACTCTCACTGGGGTACGGCTCATACACAAAATGACTCTCACTAGGGTGTGGGACCCACACACACCACATTAACTCGGGTGCAGGTCCCACACACACTGACTCTTAAAGGGGTACAGGTCCCACACACACTGACTCTCAGTGGGGTATGGATCCCACACTCACTGACTCTCACTGGGGTAGGGCTCCCACACATAATGACTCTCACTGGGGAATGGGTCCCACACACACTGACTCTCACTGGGGTACTGATGCCACACACACTGACTCTCACTGGGGTATGGCTCATACACAAAATGCCTCACACTGGGGTATGGGACCCACACACACTGACTCTCACTGGGGAATGGGTCCCACACACACTGACTCTCACTGGGGTACTGGTGCCACACACACTGACTCTCACTGGGGTATGGGTCCTTCACACACTGACTCTCACTGGGCTACGGTTCCCACACAAACTGACTCTCACTGGGTTAGAGGTCCCACACACACTGACTCTCACTTGCGTATGGGTCCCACACGCACTGACTCTCACTGGGGTACGGGACCCACACACACCACACGAACTCGGGTGCAGGTCCCACACACACTGACTCTTACTGGGGTACGGGTCCCACACACACTGACTCTCAGTGGGGTATGGATCCCACACTCACTGACTCTCACTAGGGTACGGATCCCACAGACACTGACCCTAACTCGGGTGCAGGTTGCACACACACTGACTCTTAAAGGGTACGGGTCCCACCCACACTGACTCTCAGTGGGGTATGGATCCCACACTCACTGACTCGCACTGGGGTACGGGTCCCACACACACTGCCTCCCACTGGGTTATGGGTTCCACACACACTGATTCTCACTGGGAAGGGGCCCCACACACACTGACTCTCACTGGGGTACGGGTCTGACACACAGTGGCTCTCACTGGGGTACGGGTCCCACACACACTGACTCACACTGGGTTATGGGTTCCACACACACTGATTCTCACTGGGAAGGGGCCCCACAAACACTGACTGTCACTGGGGTACGGGTCCTTCACACACTGACTCTCACTGGACTACGGTTCCCACACAAACTGACTCTCACTGGGTTAGAGGTCCCACACACACTGACTCTCACTTGCGTATGGGTACCACACGCACTGACTCTCACTGGGGTACGTGTACCATACACAAAGACTCTTACTGGGGTACGGGACTCACACACACTGACTCTCACAGGGGTACGGGTCTCACAAACACTGACTCTCACTGGGGTACGTGTACCATACACAATGACTCTTACTGCGGTACGGGTCTCACACACACTGACTCTCACTGGGGAATGGGTCCCACACACACTGACTCTCACTGGGGTACTGGTGCCACACACACTGACTCTCACTGGGGTACGGCTCATACACACAATGACTCTCACTGGGGTATGGGTCCCACATACTTTGACTCTCACTGGCGTACGGGCCCCACAGACCCTGAGTCTCACAGGGGTACGGGCGCCACACACACTGACTCTCACTGGGGTACTGGTGCCACACACACTGACTCTCACTGGGGTATGGGTCCTTCACACACTGACTCTCACTGGGCTACGGTTCCCACACAAACTGACTCTCACTGGGTTAGAGGTCCCACACACACTGACTCTCACTTGCGTATGGGTCCCACACGCACTGACTGTCACTGGGGTACGGGACCCACACACACCACACGATCTCGGGTGCAGGTCCCACACACACTGACTCTTACTGGGGTACGGGTCCCACACACACTGACTCTCAGTGGGGTATGGATCCCACACTCACTGACTCTCACTGGGGTACGGATCCCACAGACACTGACCCTAACTCGGGTGCAGGTTGCACACACACTGACTCTTTAAGGGTACGGGTCCCACCCACACTGACTCTCAGTGGGGTATGGATCCCACACTCACTGACTCGCACTCGGGTACGGGTCCCACACACACTGCCTCCCACTGGGTTATGGGTTCCACACACACTGATTCTCACTGGGAAGGGGCCCCACAAACACTGACTCTCACTGGGGTACGGGTCTGACACACAGTGGCTCTCACTGGGGTACGGGTCCCACACACACTGACTCACACTGGGTTATGGGTTCCACACACACTGATTCTCACTGGGAAGGGGCCCCACACACACTGACTGTCACTGGGGTACGGGTCCTTCACACACTGACTCTCACTGGACTACGGTTCCCACACAAACTGACTCTCACTGGGTTAGAGGTCCCACACACACTGACTCTCACTTGCGTATGGGTACCACACGCACTGACTCTCACTGGGGTACGTGTACCATACACAATGACTCTCACAGGGGTACGGGTCTCACAAACACTGACTCTCACTGGGGTACGTGTACCATACACAATGACTCTTACTGGGGTACGGGTCTCACACACACTGACTCTCACTGGGGAATGGGTCCCACACACACTGACTCTCACTGGGGTACTGGTGCCACACACACTGACTCTCACTGGGGTACAGCTCATACACACAATGACTCTCACTGGGGTATGGGTCCCACATACTTTGACTCTCACTGGCGTACGGGCCCCACAGACCCTGAGTCTCACAGGGGTACGGGCGCCACACACACTGACTCTCACTGGGATACGGCTCATACACACAATGACTCTACCTGGGGTATGGGTCCACACACACTGATTCTCACTGCGGTATGGGTCCTTCACACACTGACTCTCACTGGGCTACTGTTCCCACACACACTGACTCTCACTGGGTTATAGGTCCGACACACACTGACTCTCACTTGCGTATGGGTACCACACGCACTGACTCTCACTGGGGTACGGGTCCCACACACACCACACTAACTCGGGTGCAGGTCCCACACACACTGACTCTTACTGGGGTACGGGTCCCACACACACTGACTCTCAGTGGGGTACGGATCCCACACACACTGACCCTATCTCGGGTGCAGGTTGCACACACGCTGACTCTTACTGGGGTATGGATCCCACACACACTGACTCTCACTGGGGTACGGGTCCCACACACACTGACTCACACTGGGTTATGGGTTCCACACACATTGATTCTCACTGGGAAGGGGCCCCACACATACTGAATCTCACTGGGGTACGGGTCCTTCACACACTGACTCTCACTGGGCTACGGTTCCCACACAAACTGACTCTCACTGGGGAATGGGTCCCACACACACTGAATCTCACTGCGGTATGGGTCCTTCACACACTGTCTCTCACTGAGGTATGGGTCCCACACACACTGACTCTCACTGGGGTAAGGGTCACACACACAATGACTCTCACTGGGGAATGGGTCCCACAGACACTGACTCTCACTGGGGTACTGGTGCCACACACACTGACTCTCACTGGGGTACGGCTCATACACACAATGACTCTCTCTGGGGTATGGGTCCCACACACTTTGACTCTCACTTGCGTATGGGTACCACAAACACTGACTCTCTGGGGTATGGGTTCAATACACACTGACTCTCACTGGGGTATGGGTTCAATACACACTGACTCTCACTGGGGTACAGGTTCCACACAAACTGACTCTCACTGGGGTAGAGGTCCCACACACACTGACTCTCACTGGGGTACGGGTCCGACACACACTGACTCACACTGGGTTATGGGTTCCACACACACTGATTCTCACTGGGAAGGGGCCCCACACATACTGAATCTCACTGGGGTACGGGTCCTTCACACACTGACTCTCATTGGGCTTCGGTTCCCACACAAACTGACTCTCACTGGGGAATGGGTCCCACACACACTGAATCTCACTGCGGTATGGGTCCTTCACACACTGTCTCTCACTGAGGTATGGGTCCCACACACACTGACTCTCACTGGGGTAAGGGTCCCACACACACTGACTCTCACTGGGCTACAGGTCCCACACAATGACTCTCACTGGGGTACGGGCCACACACACACTGTCTCTCACAGGGGTACGGGAGCCAAACACACTGACTCTCACTGGGGTACGTGTACCATACACAATGACTCTTACTGGGGTACGGGTCTCACACACACTGACTCTCACTGGGGTACGTGTACCATACACAATGACTCTTACTGGGGTACGGGTCTCACACACACTGACTCTCACTGGGGTACGGGTCGCACACACACTGACTCTTGCTGGGGTACAGGTCCCACATACAATGACTCTCACTGGGGAACGCGACCCACACACACTGACTCTCAATGGGAAACGCGTTCCACACATGGTATCTCGAACTGGGATACGGGTCCCAGAAACACTGACTCAAACTGCGGTATGTGTACCACACTTAATGGCTCTCACTGGGGTACGTGACCCACACTCACTGACTCTCACTGGGGAACGGGTTCCACTCACACTGACTCTCACTGGGGTATGTGTAACACACATAATGTCTCTCACTGGGGTACGGGTCCCACACACTCTGACTCTCACTGGGGTACGGGTCGTACACACACTGACTCTCACTGGGGTTCATGTCCCACACACACTGACTCTCACTGGGGAAGGGTCCCCACACACACTGACTCTCACTGGTGTACGGGACCCACACACATTGACTCTCACTGGGCTACGGGTACCACACACACTGACTCTCACTCTGGCATGGGTCCCACACACATTGACTCTCACTGGTGTACGGGTTCCACACACATTGACTCTCACTGGGATACGGGTACCACACACATTGACTCTCACTGGGGTCCGGTTCCCACACTCACTGACTCTTACTGGGGTACGGGTCCCACACACACTGACTCTCAGTGGGGTATGGATCCCACACTCACTGACTCTCACTGGGGTACGGGTCCGACACACACTGACTCACACTGGGTTATGGGTTCCACACACACTGATTCTCACTGGGAAGGGGCCCGACACATACTGAATCTCACTGGGGTACGGGTCCTTCACACACTGACTCTCATTGGGCTACGGTTCCCACACAAACTGACTCTCACTGGGGAATGGGTCCCACACACACTGAATCTCACTGCGGTATGGGTCCTTCACGCACTGTCTCTCACTGAGGTATGGGTCCCACACACACTGACGCTCACTGGGGTACGGGTCCCACACACACTGACTCTCACTGGGGTACAGGTCCCACACACACTGACTCTCACTGGGGTACGGGCCCCACACACACTGACCCTTACAGGGGTACGGGAGCCACACACACTGACTCTCACTGGGGTACGTGTACCATACACAATGACTCTCTCTGGGGTATGGGTCCCACACACTTTGACTCTCACTTGCGTATGGGTACCACAAACACTGACTCTCTGGGGTATGGGTTCAATACACACTGACTCTCACTGGGGTATGGGTTCAATACACACTGACTCTCACTGGGGTACAGGTTCCACACACACTGACTCTCACTGGGATAGTGGTCCCACACACACTGACTTTTACTGGGGTACGGGCCCCACACACACTGACCCTTACAGGGGTATGGGAGCCACACACATTGACTCTCACTGGGGTACGTGTACCATACACAGTGACTCTCACTGGGGTACGGGTCTCACACACACTGACTCTCACTGGGATACGGGTCCCACACACACTGACACTCAGTGGGGTACAGGCCCCACAGAACCTGACTCTCACAGGGGTACGGGAGCCACACACACTGACTCTCACTGGGATACGGCTCATACACACAATGACTCTCACTGGGGTATGCGTCACACACACACTGACTCTCAGTTGCGTATGGGTACTACAAACATTGTCTCTCACTGGGGTATGGGTCCCACACACACCACATTAACTCGGGTGCAGGTCCCACACACACTGACTCTTAAAGGGGTACAGGTCCCACACTCACTCTCAGTGGGGTATGGATCCCACACTCACTGACTCTCACTGGGGTAGGTCTCCCACACATAATGACTCTCACTGGGGAATGGGTCCCACACACATTGACTCTCACTGGGGTACTGATGCCACACACTCTGACTCTCACTGGGGTACGGCTCATACACAAAATGACTCTCACTAGGGTGTGGGACCCACACACACCACATTAACTCGGGTGCAGGTCCCACACACACTGACTCTTAAAGGGGTACAGGTCCCACACACACTGACTCTCAGTGGGGTATGGATCCCACACTCACTGACTCTCACTGGGGTAGGGCTCCCACACATAATGACTCTCACTGGGGAATGGGTCCCACACACACTGACTCTCACTGGGGTACTGATGCCACACACACTGACTCTCACTGGGGTATGGCTCATACACAAAATGCCTCACACTGGGGTATGGGACCCACACACACTGACTCTCACTGGGGAATGGGTCCCACACACACTGCCTCTCACTGGGGTACTGGTGCCACACACACTGACTCTCACTGGGGTATGGGTCCTTCACACACTGACTCTCACTGGGTTACGGTTCCCACACAAACTGACTCTCACTGGGTTAGAGGTCCCACACACACTGACTCTCACTTGCGTATGGGTCCCACACGCACTGACTCTCACTGGGGTACGGGACCCACACACACCACACGAACTCGGGTGCAGGTCCCACACACACTGACTCTTACTGGGGTACGGGTCCCACACACACTGACTCTCAGTGGGGTATGGATCCCACACTCACTGACTCTCACTAGGGTACGGATCCCACAGACACTGACCCTAACTCGGGTGCAGGTTGCACACACACTGACTCTTAAAGGGTACGGGTCCCACCCACACTGACTCTCAGTGGGGTATGGATCCCACACTCACTGACTCGCACTGGGGTACGGGTCCCACACACACTGCCTCCCACTGGGTTATGGGTTCCACACACACTGATTCTCACTGGGAAGGGGCCCCACACACACTGACTCTCACTGGGGTACGGGTCTGACACACAGTGGCTCTCACTGGGGTACGGGTCCCACACACACTGACTCACACTGGGTTATGGGTTCCACACACACTGATTCTCACTGGGAAGGGGCCCCACACACACTGACTGTCACTGGGGTACGGGTCCTTCACACACTGACTCTCACTGGACTACGGTTCCCACACAAACTGACTCTCACTGGGTTAGAGGTCCCACACACACTGACTCTCACTTGCGTATGGGTACCACACGCACTGACTCTCACTGGGGTACGTGTACCATACACAATGACTCTTACTGGGGTACGGGACTCACACACACTGACTCTCACAGGGGTACGGGTCTCACAAACACTGACTCTCACTGGGGTACGTGTACCATACACAATGACTCTTACTGGGGTACGGGTCTCACACACACTGACTCTCACTGGGGAATGGGTCCCACACACACTGACTCTCACTGGGGTACTGGCGCCACACACACTGACTCTCACTGGGGTACGGCTCATACACACAATGACTCTCACTGGGGTATGGGTCCCACATACTTTGACTCTCACTGGCGTACGGGCCCCACAGACCCTGAGTCTCACAGGGGTACGGGCGCCACACACACTGACTCTCACTGGGATACGGCTCATACACACAATGACTCTACCTGGGGTATGGGTCCACACACACTGATTCTCACTGCGGTATGGGTCCTTCACACACTGACTCTCACTGGGCTACTGTTCCCACACACACTGACTCTCACTGGGTTATAGGTCCGACACACACTGACTCTCACTTGCGTATGGGTACCACACGCACTGACTCTCACTGGGGTACGGGTCCCACACACACCACACTAACTCGGGTGCAGGTCCCACACACACTGACTCTTACTGGGGTACGGGTCCCACACACACTGACTCTCAGTGGGGTACGGATCCCACACACACTGACCCTATCTCGGGTGCAGGCTGCACACATGCTGACTCTTACTGGGGTATGGATCCCACACACCCTGACTCTCAGTGGGGTATGGATCCCACACTCACTGACTCTCACTGGGGTACGGGTCCCACACACACTGACTCACACTGGGTTATGGGTTCCACACACATTGATTCTCACTGGGAAGGGGCCCCACACACACTGACTGTCACTGGGGTACGGGTCCTTCACACACTGACTCTCACTGGGCTACGGTTCCCACACAAACTGACTCTCACTGGGGAATGGGTCCCACACACACTGAATCTCACTGCGGTATGGGTCCTTCACACACTGTCTCTCACTGAGGTATGGGTCCCACACACACTGACTCTCACTGGGGTAAGGGTCCCACACACACTGACTCTCACTGGGCTACAGGTCCCACACACCAATGACTCTCACAGGGGTACGGGCCACACACACACTGACTCTCACAGGGGTACGGGAGCCAAACACACTGACTCTCACTGGGGTACGTGTACCATACACAATGACTCTTACTGGGGTACGGGTCTCACACACACTGACTCTCACTGGGGTACGTGTACCATACACAATGACTCTTACTGGGGTACGGGTCCCACACACACTGACTCTCACTGGGGTAAGGGTCCCACACACACTGACTCTCACTGGGCTACAGGTCCCACACACCAATGACTCTCACTGGGGTACGGGCCACACACACACTGACTCTCACAGGGGTACGGGAGCCAAACACACTGACTCTCACTGGGGTACGTGTACCATACACAATGACTCTTACTGGGGTACGGGTCTCACACACACTGACTCTCACTGGGGTACGTGTCCCATACACAATGACTCTTACTGGGGTACGGGTCTCACACACACTGACTCTCACTGGGGTACGGGTCGCACACACACTGACTCTTGCTGGGGTACAGGTCCCACATACAATGACTCTCACTGGGGAACGCGACCCACACACACTGACTCTCACTGGGAAACGCGTTCCACACATGGTGTCTCGAACTGGGATACGGGTCCCAAAAACACTGACTCAAACTGCGGTATCTGTACCACACTTAATGGCTCTCACTGGGGTACGTGACCCACACTCACTGACTCTCACTGGGGAACGGGTTCCACTCACACTGACTCTCACTGGGGTATGTGTAACAAACATAATGTCTCTCACTGGGGTACGGGTCCCACACACACTGACTCTCACTGGGGTACGGGTCGTACACACACTGACTCTCACTGGGGTTCATGTCCCACACACACTGACTCTCACTGGGGAAAGGTCCCCACACACACTGACTCTCACTGGTGTACGGGACCCACACACATTGACTCTCACTGGGGTACGGGTACCACACACACTGACTCTCACTCTGGCATGGGTCCCACACACATTGACTCTCACTGGTGTACGGGTTCCACACACATTGACTCTCACTGGGGTACGGGTACCACACACACTGACTCTCAGTGGGGTATGGATCCCACACTCACTGACTCTCACTGGGATACGGGTCCGACACACACTGACTCACACTGGGTTATGGGTTCCACACACACTGATTCTCACTGGGAAGGGGCCCCACACATACTGAATCTCACTGGGGTACGGGTCCTTCACACACTGACTCTCATTGGGCTACGGTTCCCACACAAACTGACTCTCACTGGGGATTGGGTCCCACACACACTGAATCTCACTGCGGTATGGGTCCTTCACACACTGTCTCTCACTGAGGTATGGGTCCCACACACACTGACTCTCACTGGGGTACGGGTCCCACACACACTGACTCTCACTGGGGTACAGGTCCCACACACACTGACTCTCACTGGGGTACGGGCCCCACACACACTGACACTCACTGGGGTACGGGCCCCACAGACCCTGACTCTCACAGGGGTACGGCAGCCACACACACTGACTCTCACTGGGATACGGCTCATACACACAATGACTCTCACTGGGGTATGGGTCACACACACACTGACTCTCAGTTGCGTATGGGTACTACAAACATTGTCTCTCACTGGGGTATGGGTCCCACACACACCACATTAACTCGGGGGCAGGTCCCACACACACTGACTCTTAAAGGGGTACGGGAGCCACACACACTGACTCTCACTGGGGTACGTGTACCTTACACAATGACTCTTACTGGGGCACGGGACTCACACACATTGACTCTCACAGGGGTACGGGTCTCACAAACACTGACTCTCACTGGGGTACGTGTACCATGCACAATGACTCTTACTGGGGTACGGGTCTCACACACACTGACTCTCACTGGGGAATGGGTCCCACACACACTGACTCTCACTGGGGTACGGCTGATACACACAATGACTCTCACTGGGGTATGGGTCCCACATACTTTGAATCTCACTGGCGTACGGGCCCCACAGACCCTGACTCTCACAGGGGTACGGGCGCCACACACACTGACTTTCACTGGGATACGGCTCATACACACAATGAATCTACCTGGGGTATGGGTCCACACACACTGATTCTCACTGCGGTATGGGTCCTTCACACACTGACTCTCACTGGCTACTGTTCCCACACACACTGACTCTCACAGGGTTATAGGTCCGACACACACTGACTCTCACTTGCGTATGGGTACCACACGCACTGACTCTCACTGGGGTACGGCTCATACACACAATGACTCTCTCTGGGGTATGGGTCCCACACACTTTGACTCTCACTTGCGTATGGGTACCACAAACACTGACTCTCTGGGGTATGGGTTCAATACACACTGACTCTCACTGGGGTATGGGTTCAATACACACTGACTCTCACTGGGGTACAGGTTCCACACAAACTGACTCTCACTGGGGTAGAGGTCCCACACACACTGACTCTCACTGGGGTACGGGTCCGACACACACTGACTCACACTGGGTTATGGGTTCCACACACACTGATTCTCACTGGGAAAGGGCCCCACACATACTGAATCTCACTGGGGTACGGGTCCTTCACACACTGACTCTCATTGGGCTACGGTTCCCACACAAACTGACTCTCACTGGGGAATGGGTCCCACACACACTGAATCTCACTGCGGTATGGGTCCTTCACACACTGTCTCTCACTGAGGTATGGGTCCCACACACACTGACTCTCACTGGGGTAAGGGTCCCACACACACTGACTCTCACTGGGCTACAGGTCCCACACAATGACTCTCACTGGGGTACGGGCCACACACACACTGTCTCTCACAGGGGTACGGGAGCCAAACACACTGACTCTCACTGGGGTACGTGTACCATACACAATGACTCTTACTGGGGTACGGGTCTCACACACACTGACTCTCACTGGGGTACGTGTACCATACACAATGACTCTTACTGGGGTATGGGTCTCACACACACTGACTCTCACTGGGGTACGGGTCGCACACACACTGACTCTTGCTGGGGTACAGGTCCCACATACAATGACTCTCACTGGGGAACGCGACCCACACACACTGACTCTCAATGGGAAACGCGTTCCACACATGGTGTCTCGAACTGGGATACGGGTCCCAGAAACACTGACTCAAACTGCGGTATGTGTACCACACTTAATGGCTCTCACTGGGGTACGTGACCCACACTCACTGACTCTCACTGGGGAACGGGTTCCACTCACACTGACTCTCACTGGGGTATGTGTAACACACATAATGTCTCTCACTGGGGTACGGGTCCCACACACTCTGACTCTCACTGGGGTACGGGTCGTACACACACTGACTCTCACTGGGGTTCATGTCCCACACACACTGACTCTCACTGGGGAAGGGTCCCCACACACACTGACTCTCACTGGTGTACGGGACCCACACACATTGACTCTCACTGGGCTACGGGTACCACACACACTGACTCTCACTCTGGCATGGGTCCCACACACATTGACTCTCACTGGTGTACGGGTTCCACACACATTGACTCTCACTGGGATACGGGTACCACACACATTGACTCTCACTGGGGTCCGGTTCCCACACTCACTGACTCTTACTGGGGTACGGGTCCCACACACACTGACTCTCAGTGGGGTATGGATCCCACACTCACTGACTCTCACTGGGGTACGGGTCCGACACACACTGACTCACACTGGGTTATGGGTTCCACACACACTGATTCTCACTGGGAAGGGGCCCGACACATACTGAATCTCACTGGGGTACGGGTCCTTCACACACTGACTCTCATTGGGCTACGGTTCCCACACAAACTGACTCTCACTGGGGAATGGGTCCCACACACACTGAATCTCACTGCGGTATGGGTCCTTCACGCACTGTCTCTCACTGAGGTATGGGTCCCACACACACTGACTCTCACTGGGGTACGGGTCCCACACACACTGACTCTCACTGGGGTACAGGTCCCACACACACTGACTCTCACTGGGGTACGGGCCCCACACACACTGACCCTTACAGGGGTACGGGAGCCACACACACTGACTCTCACTGGGGTACGTGTACCATACACAATGACTCTCTCTGGGGTATGGGTCCCACACACTTTGACTCTCACTTGCGTATGGGTACCACAAACACTGACTCTCTGGGGTATGGGTTCAATACACACTGACTCTCACTGGGGTATGGGTTCAATACACACTGACTCTCACTGGGGTACAGGTTCCACACACACTGACTCTCACTGGGATAGTGGTCCCACACACACTGACTTTTACTGGGGTACGGGCCCCACACACACTGACCCTTACAGGGGTATGGGAGCCACAGACATTGACTCTCACTGGGGTACGTGTACCATACACAGTGACTCTCACTGGGGTACGGGTCTCACACACACTGACTCTCACAGGGATACGGGTCCCACACACACTGACACTCAGTGGGGTACAGGCCCCACAGAACCTGACTCTCACAGGGGTACGGGAGCCACACACACTGACTCTCACTGGGATACGGCTCATACACACAATGACTCTCACTGGGGTATGCGTCACACACACACTGACTCTCAGTTGCGTATGGGTACTACAAACATTGTCTCTCACTGGGGTATGGGTCCCACACACACCACATTAACTCGGGTGCAGGTCCCACACACACTGACTCTTAAAGGGGTACAGGTCCCACACTCACTCTCAGTGGGGTATGGATCCCACACTCACTGACTCTCACTGGGGTAGGTCTCCCACACATAATGACTCTCACTGGGGAATGGGTCCCACACACATTGACTCTCACTGGGGTACTGATGCCACACACTCTGACTCTCACTGGGGTATGGCTCATACACAAAATGACTCTCACTAGGGTGTGGGACCCACACACACCACATTAACTCGGGTGCAGGTCCCACACACACTGACTCTTAAAGGGGTACAGGTCCCACACACACTGACTCTCAGTGGGGTATGGATCCCACACTCACTGACTCTCACTGGGGTAGGGCTCCCACACATAATGACTCTCACTGGGGAATGGGTCCCACACACACTGACTCTCACTGGGGTACTGATGCCACACACACTGACTCTCACTGGGGTATGGCTCATACACAAAATGCCTCACACTGGGGTATGGGACCCACACACACTGACTCTCACTGGGGAATGGGTCCCACACACACTGACTCTCACTGGGGTACTGGTGCCACACACACTGACTCTCACTGGGGTATGGGTCCTTCACACACTGACTCTCACTGGGCTACGGTTCCCACACAAACTGACTCTCACTGGGTTAGAGGTCCCACACACACTGACTCTCACTTGCGTATGGGTCCCACACGCACTGACTCTCACTGGGGTACGGGACCCACACACACCACACGAACTCGGGTGCAGGTCCCACACACACTGACTCTTACTGGGGTACGGGTCCCACACACACTGACTCTCAGTGGGGTATGGATCCCACACTCACTGACTCTCACTAGGGTACGGATCCCACAGACACTGACCCTAACTCGGGTGCAGGTTGCACACACACTGACTCTTAAAGGGTACGGGTCCCACCCACACTGACTCTCAGTGGGGTATGGATCCCACACTCACTGACTCGCACTGGGGTACGGGTCCCACACACACTGCCTCCCACTGGGTTATGGGTTCCACACACACTGATTCTCACTGGGAAGGGGCCCCACACACACTGACTCTCACTGGGGTACGGGTCTGACACACAGTGGCTCTCACTGGGGTACGGGTCCCACACACACTGACTCACACTGGGTTATGGGTTCCACACACACTGATTCTCACTGGGAAGGGGCCCCACACACACTGACTGTCACTGGGGTACGGGTCCTTCACACACTGACTCTCACTGGACTACGGTTCCCACACAAACTGACTCTCACTGGGTTAGAGGTCCCACACACACTGACTCTCACTTGCGTATGGGTACCACACGCACTGACTCTCACTGGGGTACGTGTACCATACACAATGACTCTTACTGGGGTACGGGACTCACACACACTGACTCTCACAGGGGTACGGGTCTCACAAACACTGACTCTCACTGGGGAATGGGTCCCACACACACTTACTCTCACTGGGGTACTGGTGCCACACACACTGACTCTCACTGGGGTACGGCTCATACACACAATGACTCTCACTGGGGTATGGGTCCCACATACTTTGACTCTCACTGGCGTACGGGCCCCACAGACCCTGAGTCTCACAGGGGTACGGGCGCCACACACACTGACTCTCACTGGGATACGGCTCATACACACAATGACTCTACCTGGGGTATGGGTCCACACACACTGATTCTCACTGCGGTATGGGTCCTTCACACACTGACTCTCACTGGGCTACTGTTCCCACACACACTGACTCTCACTGGGTTATAGGTCCGACACACACTGACTCTCACTTGCGTATGGGTACCACACGCACTGACTCTCACTGGGGTACGGGTCCCACACGCACCACACTAACTTGGGTGCAGGTCCCACACACACTGACTCCTACTGGGGTACGGGTCCCACACACACTGACCCTATCTCGGGTGCAGGTTGCACACATGCTGACTCTTACTGGGGTATGGATCCCACACACCCTGACTCTCAGTGGGGTATGGATCCCACACTCACTGACTCTCACTGGGGTACGGGTCCCACACACACTGACTCACACTGGGTTATGGGTTCCACACACATTGATTCTCACTGGGAAGGGGCCCCACACACACTGACTCTCACTGGGGTACGGGTCCTTCACACACTGACTCTCACTGGGCTACGGTTCCCACACAAACTGACTCTCACTGGGGAATGGGTCCCACACACACTGAATCTCACTGCGGTATGGGTCCTTCACACACTGTCTCTCACTGAGGTATGGGTCCCACACACACTGACTCTCACTGGGGTAAGGGTCCCACACACACTGACTCTCACTGGGCTACAGGTCCCACACACCAATGACTCTCACAGGGGTACGGGCCACACACACACTGACTCTCACAGGGGTACGGGAGCCAAACACACTGACTCTCACTGGGGTACGTGTACCATACACAATGACTCTTACTGGGGTACGGGTCTCACACACACTGACTCTCACTGGGGTACGTGTACCATACACAATGACTCTTACTGGGGTACGGGTCCCACACACACTGACTCTCACTGGGGTAAGGGTCCCACACACACTGACTCTCACTGGGCTACAGGTCCCACACACCAATGACTCTCACTGGGGTACGGGCCACACACACACTGACTCTCACAGGGGTACGGGAGCCAAACACACTGACTCTCACTGGGGTACGTGTACCATACACAATGACTCTTACTGGGGTACGGGTCTCACACACACTGACTCTCACTGGGGTACGTGTACCATACACAATGACTCTTACTGGGGTACGGGTCTCACACACACTGACTCTCACTGGGGTACGGGTCGCACACACACTGACTCTTGCTGGGGTACAGGTCCCACATACAATGACTCTCACTGGGGAACGCGACCCACACACACTGACTCTCACTGGGAAACGCGTTCCACACATGGTGTCTCGAACTAGGATACGGGTCCCAAAAACACTGACTCAAACTGCGGTATGTGTACCACACTTAATGGCTCTCACTGGGGTACGTGACCCACACTCACTGACTCTCACTGGGGAACGGGTTCCACTCACACTGACTCTCACTGGGGTATGTGTAACACACATAATGTCTCTCACTGTGGTACGGGTCCCACACACTCTGACTCTCACTGGGGTACGGGTCGTACACACACTGACTCTCACTGGGGTTCATGTCCCACACACACTGACTCTCACTGGGGAAAGGTCCCCACACACACTGACTCTCACTGGTGTACGGGACCCACACACATTGACTCTCACTGGGGTACGGGTACCACACACACTGACTCTCACTCTGGCATGGGTCCCACACACATTGACTCTCACTGGTGTACGGGTTCCACACACATTGACTCTCACTGGGGTACGGGTACCACACACATTGACTCTCACTGGGGTCCGGTTCCCACACTCACTGACTCTTACTGGGGTACGGGTCCCACACACACTGACTCTCACTGGGGTAAGGGTCCCACACACACTGACTCTCACTGGGCTACAGGTCCCACACAATGACTCTCACTGGGGTACGGGCCACACACACACTGTCTCTCACGGGGGTACGGGAGCCAAACACACTGACTCTCACTGGGGTACGTGTACCATACACAATGACTCTTACTGGGGTACGGGTCTCACACACACTGACTCTCACTGGGGTACGTGTACCATACACAATGACTCTTACTGGGGTACGGGTCTCACACACACTGACACTCACTGGGGTACGGGTCGCACACACACTGACTCTTGCTGGGGTACAGGTCCCACATACAATGACTCTCACTGGGGAACGCGACCCACACACACTGACTCTCAATGGGAAACGCGTTCCACACATGGTGTCTCGAACTGGGATACGGGTCCCAGAAACACTGACTCAAACTGCGGTATGTGTACCACACTTAATGGCTCTCACTGGGGTACGTGACCCACACTCACTGACTCTCACTGGGGAACGGGTTCCACTCACCCTGACTCTCACTGGGGTATGTGTAACACACATAATGTCTCTCACTGGGGTACGGGTCCCACACACTCTGACTCTCACTGGGGTACGGGTCGTACACACACTGACTCTCACTGGGGTTCATGTCCCACACACACTGACTCTCACTGGGGAAGGGTCCCCACACACACTGACTCTCACTGGTGTACGGGACCCACACACATTGACTCTCACTGGGGTACGGGTACCACACACACTGACTCTCACACTGGCATGGGTCCCACACACATTGACTCTCACTGGTGTACGGGTTCCACACACATTGACTCTCACTGGGATACGGGTACCACACACATTGACTCTCACTGGGGTCCGGTTCCCACACTCACTGACTCTTACTGGGGTACGGGTCCCACACACACTGACTCTCAGTGGGGTATGGATCCCACACTCACTGACTCTCACTGGGGTACGGGTCCGACACACACTGACTCACACTGGGTTATGGGTTCCACACACACTGATTCTCACTGGGAAGGGGCCCGACACATACTGAATCTCACTGGGGTACGGGTCCTTCACACACTGACTCTCATTGGGCTACGGTTCCCACACAAACTGACTCTCACTGGGGAATGGGTCCCACACACACTGAATCTCACTGCGGTATGGGTCCTTCACGCACTGTCTCTCACTGAGGTATGGGTCCCACACACACTGACTCTCACTGGGGTACGGGTCCCACACACACTGACTCTCACTGGGGTACAGGTCCCACACACACTGACTCTCACTGGGGTACGGGCCCCACACACACTGACCCTTACAGGGGTACGGGAGCCACACACACTGACTCTCACTGGGGTACGTGTACCATAAACAATGACTCTCTCTGGGGTATGGGTCCCACACACTTTGACTCTCACTTGCGTATGGGTACCACAAACACTTACTCTCTGGGGTATGGGTTCAATACACACTGACTCTCACTGGGGTATGGGTTCAATACACACTGACTCTCACTGGGGTACAGGTTCCACACACACTGACTCTCACTGGGATAGTGGTCCCACACACACTGACTTTTACTGGGGTACGGGCCCCACACACACTGACCCTTACAGGGGTATGGGAGCCACACACATTGACTCTCACTGGGGTACGTGTACCATACACAATGACTCTCACTGGGGTACGGGTCTCACACACACTGACTCTCACAGGGATACGGGTCCCACACACACTGACACTCAGTGGGGTACAGGCCCCACAGAACCTGACTCTCACAGGGGTACGGGAGCCACACACACTGACTCTCACTGGGATACGGCTCATACACACAATGACTCTCACTGGGGTATGCGTCACACACACACTGACTCTCAGTTGCGTATGGGTACTACAAACATTGTCTCTCACTGGGGTATGGGTCCCACACACACCACATTAACTCGGGTGCAGGTCCCACACACACTGACTCTTAAAGGGGTACAGGTCCCACACTCACTCTCAGTGGGGTATGGATCCCACACTCACTGACTCTCACTGGGGTAGGTCTCCCACACATAATGACTCTCACTGGGGAATGGGTCCCACACACATTGACTCTCACTGGGGTACTGATGCCACACACTCTGACTCTCACTGGGGTATGGCTCATACACAAAATGACTCTCACTAGGGTGTGGGACCCACACACACCACATTAACTCGGGTGCAGGTCCCACACACACTGACTCTTAAAGGGGTACAGGTCCCACACACACTGACTCTCAGTGGGGTATGGATCCCACACTCACTGACTCTCACTGGGGTAGGGCTCCCACACATAATGACTCTCACTGGGGAATGGGTCCCACACACACTGACTCTCACTGGGGTACTGATGCCACACACACTGACTCTCACTGGGGTATGGCTCATACACAAAATGCCTCACACTGGGGTATGGGACCCACACACACTGACTCTCACTGGGGAATGGGTCCCACACACACTGACTCTCACTGGGGTACTGGTGCCACACACACTGACTCTCACTGGGGTATGGGTCCTTCACACACTGACTCTCACTGGGCTACGGTTCCCACACAAACTGACTCTCACTGGGTTAGAGGTCCCACACACACTGACTCTCACTTGCGTATGGGTCCCACACGCACTGACTCTCACTGGGGTACGGGACCCACACACACCACACGAACTCGGGTGCAGGTCCCACACACACTGACTCTTACTGGGGTACGGGTCCCACACACACTGACTCTCAGTGGGGTATGGATCCCACACTCACTGACTCTCACTAGGGTACGGATCCCACAGACACTGACCCTAACTCGGGTGCAGGTTGCACACACACTGACTCTTAAAGGGTACGGGTCCCACCCACACTGACTCTCAGTGGGGTATGGATCCCACACTCACTGACTCGCACTGGGGTACGGGTCCCACACACACTGCCTCCCACTGGGTTATGGGTTCCACACACACTGATTCTCACTGGGAAGGGGCCCCACACACACTGACTCTCACTGGGGTACGGGTCTGACACACAGTGGCTCTCACTGGGGTACGGGTCCCACACACACTGACTCACACTGGGTTATGGGTTCCACACACACTGATTCTCACTGGGAAGGGGCCCCACACACACTGACTGTCACTGGGGTACGGGTCCTTCACACACTGACTCTCACTGGACTACGGTTCCCACACAAACTGACTCTCACTGGGTTAGAGGTCCCACACACACTGACTCTCACTTGCGTATGGGTACCACACGCACTGACTCTCACTGGGGTACGTGTACCATACACAATGACTCTTACTGGGGTACGGGACTCACACACACTGACTCTCACAGGGGTACGGGTCTCACAAACACTGACTCTCACTGGGGAATGGGTCCCACACACACTTACTCTCACTGGGGTACTGGTGCCACACACACTGACTCTCACTGGGGTACGGCTCATACACACAATGACTCTCACTGGGGTATGGGTCCCACATACTTTGACTCTCACTGGCGTACGGGCCCCACAGACCCTGAGTCTCACAGGGGTACGGGCGCCACACACACTGACTCTCACTGGGATACGGCTCATACACACAATGACTCTACCTGGGGTATGGGTCCACACACACTGATTCTCACTGCGGTATGGGTCCTTCACACACTGACTCTCACTGGGCTACTGTTCCCACACACACTGACTCTCACTGGGTTATAGGTCCGACACACACTGACTCTCACTTGCGTATGGGTACCACACGCACTGACTCTCACTGGGGTACGGGTCCCACACGCACCACACTAACTTGGGTGCAGGTCCCACACACACTGACTCCTACTGGGGTACGGGTCCCACACACACTGACCCTATCTCGGGTGCAGGTTGCACACATGCTGACTCTTACTGGGGTATGGATCCCACACACCCTGACTCTCAGTGGGGTATGGATCCCACACTCACTGACTCTCACTGGGGTACGGGTCCCACACACACTGACTCACACTGGGTTATGGGTTCCACACACATTGATTCTCACTGGGAAGGGGCCCCACACACACTGACTCTCACTGGGGTACGGGTCCTTCACACACTGACTCTCACTGGGCTACGGTTCCCACACAAACTGACTCTCACTGGGGAATGGGTCCCACACACACTGAATCTCACTGCGGTATGGGTCCTTCACACACTGTCTCTCACTGAGGTATGGGTCCCACACACACTGACTCTCACTGGGGTAAGGGTCCCACACACACTGACTCTCACTGGGCTACAGGTCCCACACACCAATGACTCTCACAGGGGTACGGGCCACACACACACTGACTCTCACAGGGGTACGGGAGCCAAACACACTGACTCTCACTGGGGTACGTGTACCATACACAATGACTCTTACTGGGGTACGGGTCTCACACACACTGACTCTCACTGGGGTACGTGTACCATACACAATGACTCTTACTGGGGTACGGGTCCCACACACACTGACTCTCACTGGGGTAAGGGTCCCACACACACTGACTCTCACTGGGCTACAGGTCCCACACACCAATGACTCTCACTGGGGTACGGGCCACACACACACTGACTCTCACAGGGGTACGGGAGCCAAACACACTGACTCTCACTGGGGTACGTGTACCATACACAATGACTCTTACTGGGGTACGGGTCTCACACACACTGACTCTCACTGGGGTACGTGTACCATACACAATGACTCTTACTGGGGTACGGGTCTCACACACACTGACTCTCACTGGGGTACGGGTCGCACACACACTGACTCTTGCTGGGGTACAGGTCCCACATACAATGACTCTCACTGGGGAACGCGACCCACACACACTGACTCTCACTGGGAAACGCGTTCCACACATGGTGTCTCGAACTAGGATACGGGTCCCAAAAACACTGACTCAAACTGCGGTATGTGTACCACACTTAATGGCTCTCACTGGGGTACGTGACCCACACTCACTGACTCTCACTGGGGAACGGGTTCCACTCACACTGACTCTCACTGGGGTATGTGTAACACACATAATGTCTCTCACTGTGGTACGGGTCCCACACACTCTGACTCTCACTGGGGTACGGGTCGTACACACACTGACTCTCACTGGGGTTCATGTCCCACACACACTGACTCTCACTGGGGAAAGGTCCCCACACACACTGACTCTCACTGGTGTACGGGACCCACACACATTGACTCTCACTGGGGTACGGGTACCACACACACTGACTCTCACTCTGGCATGGGTCCCACACACATTGACTCTCACTGGTGTACGGGTTCCACACACATTGACTCTCACTGGGGTACGGGTACCACACACATTGACTCTCACTGGGGTCCGGTTCCCACACTCACTGACTCTTACTGGGGTACGGGTCCCACACACACTGACTCTCACTGGGGTAAGGGTCCCACACACACTGACTCTCACTGGGCTACAGGTCCCACACAATGACTCTCACTGGGGTACGGGCCACACACACACTGTCTCTCACGGGGGTACGGGAGCCAAACACACTGACTCTCACTGGGGTACGTGTACCATACACAATGACTCTTACTGGGGTACGGGTCTCACACACACTGACTCTCACTGGGGTACGTGTACCATACACAATGACTCTTACTGGGGTACGGGTCTCACACACACTGACACTCACTGGGGTACGGGTCGCACACACACTGACTCTTGCTGGGGTACAGGTCCCACATACAATGACTCTCACTGGGGAACGCGACCCACACACACTGACTCTCAATGGGAAACGCGTTCCACACATGGTGTCTCGAACTGGGATACGGGTCCCAGAAACACTGACTCAAACTGCGGTATGTGTACCACACTTAATGGCTCTCACTGGGGTACGTGACCCACACTCACTGACTCTCACTGGGGAACGGGTTCCACTCACCCTGACTCTCACTGGGGTATGTGTAACACACATAATGTCTCTCACTGGGGTACGGGTCCCACACACTCTGACTCTCACTGGGGTACGGGTCGTACACACACTGACTCTCACTGGGGTTCATGTCCCACACACACTGACTCTCACTGGGAAAGGGTCCCCACACACACTGACTCTCACTGGTGTACGGGACCCACACACATTGACTCTCACTGGGGTACGGGTACCACACACACTGACTCTCACACTGGCATGGGTCCCACACACATTGACTCTCACTGGTGTACGGGTTCCACACACATTGACTCTCACTGGGATACGGGTACCACACACATTGACTCTCACTGGGGTCCGGTTCCCACACTCACTGACTCTTACTGGGGTACGGGTCCCACACACACTGACTCTCAGTGGGGTATGGATCCCACACTCACTGACTCTCACTGGGGTACGGGTCCGACACACACTGACTCACACTGGGTTATGGGTTCCACACACACTGATTCTCACTGGGAAGGGGCCCGACACATACTGAATCTCACTGGGGTACGGGTCCTTCACACACTGACTCTCATTGGGCTACGGTTCCCACACAAACTGACTCTCACTGGGGAATGGGTCCCACACACACTGAATCTCACTGCGGTATGGGTCCTTCACGCACTGTCTCTCACTGAGGTATGGGTCCCACACACACTGACTCTCACTGGGGTACGGGTCCCACACACACTGACTCTCACTGGGGTACAGGTCCCACACACACTGACTCTCACTGGGGTACGGGCCCCACACACACTGACCCTTACAGGGGTACGGGAGCCACACACACTGACTCTCACTGGGGTACGTGTACCATAAACAATGACTCTCTCTGGGGTATGGGTCCCACACACTTTGACTCTCACTTGCGTATGGGTACCACAAACACTTACTCTCTGGGGTATGGGTTCAATACACACTGACTCTCACTGGGGTATGGGTTCAATACACACTGACTCTCACTGGGGTACAGGTTCCACACACACTGACTCTCACTGGGATAGTGGTCCCACACACACTGACTTTTACTGGGGTACGGGCCCCACACACACTGACCCTTACAGGGGTATGGGAGCCACACACATTGACTCTCACTGGGGTACGTGTACCATACACAATGACTCTCACTGGGGTACGGGTCTCACACACACTGACTCTCACTGGGATACGGGTCCCACACACACTGACACTCAGTGGGGTACAGGCCCCACAGAACCTGACTCTCACAGGGGTACGGGAGCCACACACACTGACTCTCACTGGGATACGGCTCATACACACAATGACTCTCACTGGGGTATGCGTCACACACACACTGACTCTCAGTTGCGTATGGGTACTACAAACATTGTCTCTCACTGGGGTATGGGTCCCACACACACCACATTAACTCGGGTGCAGGTCCCACACACACTGACTCTTAAAGGGGTACAGGTCCCACACTCACTCTCAGTGGGGTATGGATCCCACACTCACTGACTCTCACTGGGGTAGGTCTCCCACACATAATGACTCTCACTGGGGAATGGGTCCCACACACATTGACTCTCACTGGGGTACTGATGCCACACACTCTGACTCTCACTGGGGTACGGCTCATACACAAAATGACTCTCACTAGGGTGTGGGACCCACACACACCACATTAACTCGGGTGCAGGTCCCACACACACTGACTCTTAAAGGGGTACAGGTCCCACACACACTGACTCTCAGTGGGGTATGGATCCCACACTCACTGACTCTCACTGGGGTAGGGCTCCCACACATAATGACTCTCACTGGGGAATGGGTCCCACACACACTGACTCTCACTGGGGTACTGATGCCACACACACTGACTCTCACTGGGGTATGGCTCATACACAAAATGCCTCACACTGGGGTATGGGACCCACACACACTGACTCTCACTGGGGAATGGGTCCCACACACACTGACTCTCACTGGGGTACTGGTGCCACACACACTGACTCTCACTGGGGTATGGGTCCTTCACACACTGACTCTCACTGGGCTACGGTTCCCACACAAACTGACTCTCACTGGGTTAGAGGTCCCACACACACTGACTCTCACTTGCGTATGGGTCCCACACGCACTGACTCTCACTGGGGTACGGGACCCACACACACCACACGAACTCGGGTGCAGGTCCCACACACACTGACTCTTACTGGGGTACGGGTCCCACACACACTGACTCTCAGTGGGGTATGGATCCCACACTCACTGACTCTCACTAGGGTACGGATCCCACAGACACTGACCCTAACTCGGGTGCAGGTTGCACACACACTGACTCTTAAAGGGTACGGGTCCCACCCACACTGACTCTCAGTGGGGTATGGATCCCACACTCACTGACTCGCACTGGGGTACGGGTCCCACACACACTGCCTCCCACTGGGTTATGGGTTCCACACACACTGATTCTCACTGGGAAGGGGCCCCACACACACTGACTCTCACTGGGGTACGGGTCTGACACACAGTGGCTCTCACTGGGGTACGGGTCCCACACACACTGACTCACACTGGGTTATGGGTTCCACACACACTGATTCTCACTGGGAAGGGGCCCCACACACACTGACTGTCACTGGGGTACGGGTCCTTCACACACTGACTCTCACTGGACTACGGTTCCCACACAAACTGACTCTCACTGGGTTAGAGGTCCCACACACACTGACTCTCACTTGCGTATGGGTACCACACGCACTGACTCTCACTGGGGTACGTGTACCATACACAATGACTCTTACTGGGGTACGGGTCTCACACACACTGACTCTCACAGGGGTACGGGTCTCACAAACACTGACTCTCACTGGGGTACGTGTACCATACACAATGATTCTTACTGGGGTACGGGTCTCACACACACTGACTCTCACTGGGGAATGGGTCCCACACACACTGACTCTCACTGGGGTACTGGTGCCACACACACTGACTCTCACTGGGGTACGGCTCATACACACAATGACTCTCACTGGGGTATGGGTCCCACATACTTTGACTCTCACTGACGTACGGGCCCCACAGACCCTGAGTCTCACAGGGGTACGGGCGCCACACACACTGACTCTCACTGGGATACGGCTCATACACACAATGACTCTACCTGGGGTATGGGTCCACACACACTGATTCTCACTGCGGTATGGGTCCTTCACACACTGACTCTCACTGGGCTACTGTTCCCACACACACTGACTCTCACTGGGTTATAGGTCCGACACACACTGACTCTCACTTGCGTATGGGTACCACACGCACTGACTCTCACTGGGGTACGGGTCCCACACACACCACACTAACTCGGGTGCAGGTCCCACACACACTGACTCCTACTGGGGTACGGGTCCCACACACACTGACCCTATCTCGGGTGCAGGTTGCACACATGCTGACTCTTACTGGGGTACTGATCCCACACACCCTGACTCTCAGTGGGGTATGGATCCCACACTCACTGACTCTCACTGGGGTACGGGTCCCACACACACTGACTCACACTGGGTTATGGGTTCCACACACATTGATTCTCACTGGGAAGGGGACCCACACACACTGACTCTCGCTGGGGTACGGGTCCTTCACACACTGACTCTCACTGGGCTACGGTTCCCACACAAACTGACTCTCACTGGGGAATGGGTCCCACACACACTGAATCTCACTGCGGTATGGGTCCTTCACACACTGTCTCTCACTGAGGTATGGGTCCCACACACACTGACTCTCACTGGGGTAAGGGTCCCACACACACTGACTCTCACTGGGCTACAGGTCCCACACACCAATGACTCTCACAGGGGTACGGGCCACACACACACTGACTCTCACAGGGGTACGGGAGCCAAACACACTGACTCTCACTGGGGTACGTGTACCATACACAATGACTCTTACTGGGGTACGGGTCTCACACACACTGACTCTCACTGGGGTACGTGTACCATACACAATGACTCTTACTGGGGTACGGGTCCCACACACACTGACTCTCACTGGGGTAAGGGTCCCACACACACTGACTCTCACTGGGCTACAGGTCCCACACACCAATGACTCTCACTGGGGTACGGGCCACACACACACTGACTCTCACAGGGGTACGGGAGCCAAACACACTGACTCTCACTGGGGTACGTGTACCATACACAATGACTCTTACTGGGGTACGGGTCTCACACACACTGACTCTCACTGGGGTACGTGTCCCATACACAATGACTCTTACTGGGGTACGGGTCTCACACACACTGACTCTCACTGGGGTACGGGTCGCACACACACTGACTCTTGCTGGGGTACAGGTCCCACATACAATGACTCTCACTGGGGAACGCGACCCACACACACTGACTCTCACTGGGAAACGCGTTCCACACATGGTGTCTCGAACTGGGATACGGGTCCCAAAAACACTGACTCAAACTGCGGTATGTGTACCACACTTAATGGCTCTCACTGGGGTACGTGACCCACACTCACTGACTCTCACTGGGGAACGGGTTCCACTCACACTGACTCTCACTGGGGTATGTGTAACACACATAATGTCTCTCACTGGGGTACGGGTCCCACACACACTGACTCTCACTGGGGTACGGGTCGTACACACACTGACTCTCACTGGGGTTCATGTCCCACACACACTGACTCTCACTGGGGAAAGGTCCCCACACACACTGACTCTCACTGGTGTACGGGACCCACACACATTGACTCTCACTGGGGTACGGGTACCACACACACTGACTCTCACTCTGGCATGGGTCCCACACACATTGACTCTCACTGGTGTACGGGTTCCACACACATTGACTCTCACTGGGGTACGGGTACCACACACATTGACTCTCACTGGGGTCCGGTTCCCACACTCACTGACTCTTACTGGGGTACGGGTCCCACACACACTGACTCTCACTGGGGTAAGGGTCCCACACACACTGACTCTCACTGGGCTACAGGTCCCACACAATGACTCTCACTGGGGTACGGGCCACACACACACTGTCTCTCACAGGGGTACGGGAGCCAAACACACTGACTCTCACTGGGGTACGTGTACCATACACAATGACTCTTACTGGGGTACGGGTCTCACACACACTGACTCTCACTGGGGTACGTGTACCATACACAATGACTCTTACTGGGGTACGGGTCTCACACACACTGACTCTCACTGGGGTACGGGTCGCACACACACTGACTCTTGCTGGGGTACAGGTCCCACATACAATGACTCTCACTGGGGAACGCGACCCACACACACTGACTCTCAATGGGAAACGCGTTCCACACATGGTGTCTCGAACTGGGATACGGGTCCCAGAAACACTGACTCAAACTGCGATATGTGTACCACACTTAATGGCTCTCACTGGGGTACGTGACCCACACTCACTGACTCTCACTGGGGAACGGGTTCCACTCACACTGACTCTCACTGGGGTATGTGTAACACACATAATGTCTCTCACTGGGGTACGGGTCCCACACACTCTGACTCTCACTGGGGTACGGGTCGTACACACACTGACTCTCACTGGGGTTCATGTCCCACACACACTGACTCTCACTGGGGAAGGGTCCCCACACACACTGACTCTCACTGGTGTACGGGACCCACACACATTGACTCTCACTGGGGTACGGGTACCACACACACTGACTCTCACTCTGGCATGGGTCCCACACACATTGACTCTCACTGGTGTACGGGTTCCACACACATTGACTCTCACTGGGATACGGGTACCACACACATTGACTCTCACTGGGGTCCGGTTCCCACACTCACTGACTCTTACTGGGGTACGGGTCCCACACACACTGACTCTCAGTGGGGTATGGATCCCACACTCACTGACTCTCACTGGGGTACGGGTCCGACACACACTGACTCACACTGGGTTATGGGTTCCACACACACTGATTCTCACTGGGAAGGGGCCCGACACATACTGAATCTCACTGGGGTACGGGTCCTTCACACACTGACTCTCATTGGGCTACGGTTCCCACACAAACTGACTCTCACTGGGGAATGGGTCCCACACACACTGAATCTCACTGCGGTATGGGTCCTTCACGCACTGTCTCTCACTGAGGTATGGGTCCCACACACACTGACTCTCACTGGGGTACGGGTCCCACACACACTGACTCTCACTGGGGTACAGGTCCCACACACACTGACTCTCACTGGGGTACGGGCCCCACACACACTGACCCTTACAGGGGTACGGGAGCCACACACACTGACTCTCACTGGGGTACGTGTACCATAAACAATGACTCTCTCTGGGGTATGGGTCCCACACACTTTGACTCTCACTTGCGTATGGGTACCACAAACACTGACTCTCTGGGGTATGGGTTCAATACACACTGACTCTCACTGGGGTATGGGTTCAATACACACTGACTCTCACTGGGGTACAGGTTCCACACACACTGACTCTCACTGGGATAGTGGTCCCACACACACTGACTTTTACTGGGGTACGGGCCCACACACACTGACCCTTACAGGGGTATGGGAGCCACACACATTGACTCTCACTGGGGTACGTGTACCATACACAATGACTCTCACTGGGGTACGGGTCTCACACACACTGACTCTCACTGGGATACGGGTCCCACACACACTGACACTCAGTGGGGTACAGGCCCCACAGAACCTGACTCTCACAGGGGTACGGGAGCCACACACACTGACTCTCACTGGGATACGGCTCATACACACAATGACTCTCACTGGGGTATGCGTCACACACACACTGACTCTCAGTTGCGTATGGGTACTACAAACATTGTCTCTCACTGGGGTATGGGTCCCACACACACCACATTAACTCGGGTGCAGGTCCCACACATACTGACTCTTAAAGGGGTACAGGTCCCACACTCACTCTCAGTGGGGTATGGATCCCACACTCACTGACTCTCACTGGGGTAGGTCTCCCACACATAATGACTCTCACTGGGGAATGGGTCCCACACACATTGACTCTCACTGGGGTACTGATGCCACACACTCTGACTCTCACTGGGGTACGGCTCATACACAAAATGACTCTCACTAGGGTGTGGGACCCACACACACCACATTAACTCGGGTGCAGGTCCCACACACACTGACTCTTAAAGGGGTACAGGTCCCACACACACTGACTCTCAGTGGGGTATGGATCCCACACTCACTGACTCTCACTGGGGTAGGGCTCCCACACATAATGACTCTCACTGGGGAATGGGTCCCACACACACTGACTCTCACTGGGGTACTGATGCCACACACACTGACTCTCACTGGGGTATGGCTCATACACAAAATGCCTCACACTGGGGTATGGGACCCACACACACTGACTCTCACTGGGGAATGGGTCCCACACACACTGACTCTCACTGGGGTACTGGTGCCACACACACTGACTCTCACTGGGGTATGGGTCCTTCACACACTGACTCTCACTGGGCTACGGTTCCCACACAAACTGACTCTCACTGGGTTAGAGGTCCCACACACACTGACTCTCACTTGCGTATGGGTCCCACACGCACTGACTCTCACTGAGGTACGGGACCCACACACACCACACGAACTCGGGTGCAGGTCCCACACACACTGACTCTTACTGGGGTACGGGTCCCACACACACTGACTCTCAGTGGGGTATGGATCCCACACTCACTGACTCTCACTAGGGTACGGATCCCACAGACACTGACCCTAACTCGGGTGCAGGTTGCACACACACTGACTCTTAAAGGGTACGGGTCCCACCCACACTGACTCTCAGTGGGGTATGGATCCCACACTCACTGACTCGCACTGGGGTACGGGTCCCACACACACTGCCTCCCACTGGGTTATGGGTTCCACACACACTGATTCTCACTGGGAAGGGGCCCCACACACACTGACTCTCACTGGGGTACGGGTCTGACACACAGTGGCTCTCACTGGGGTACGGGTCCCACACACACTGACTCACACTGGGTTATGGGTTCCACACACACTGATTCTCACTGGGAAGGGGCCCCACACACACTGACTGTCACTGGGGTACGGGTCCTTCACACACTGACTCTCACTGGACTACAGTTCCCACACAAACTGACTCTCACTGGGTTAGAGGTCCCACACACACTGACACTCACTTGCGTATGGGTACCACACGCACTGACTCTCACTGGGGTACGTGTACCATACACAATGACTCTTACTGGGGTACGGGACTCACACACACTGACTCTCACAGGGGTACGGGTCTCACAAACACTGACTCTCACTGGGGTACGTGTACCATACACAATGACTCTTACTGGGGTACGGGTCTCACACACACTGACTCTCACTGGGGAATGGGTCCCACACACACTGACTCTCACTGGGGTACTGGTGCCACACACACTGACTCTCACTGGGGTACGGCTCATACACACAATGACTCTCACTGGGGTATGGGTCCCACATACTTTGACTCTCACTGGCGTACGGGCCCCACAGACCCTGAGTCTCACAGGGGTACGGGCGCCACACACACTGACTCTCACTGGGATACGGCTCATACACACAATGACTCTACCTGGGGTATGGGTCCACACACACTGATTCTCACTGCGGTATGGGTCCTTCACACACTGACTCTCACTGGGCTACTGTTCCCACACACACTGACTCTCACTGGGTTATAGGTCCGACACACACTGACTCTCACTTGCGTATGGGTACCACACGCACTGACTCTCACTGGGGTACGGGTCCCACACACACCACACTAACTCGGGTGCAGGTCCCACACACACTGACTCTTACTGGGGTACGGGTCCCACACACACTGACCCTATCTCGGGTGCAGGTTGCACACATGCTGACTCTTAGTGGGGTATGGATCCCACACACCCTGACTCTCAGTGGGGTATGGATCCCACACTCACTGACTCTCACTGGGGTACGGGTCCCACACACACTGACTCACACTGGGTTATGGGTTCCACACACATTGATTCTCACTGGGAAGGGGCCCCACACACACTGACTGTCACTGGGGTACGGGTCCTTCACACACTGACTCTCACTGGGCTACGGTTCCCACACAAACTGACTCTCACTGGGGAATGGGTCCCACACACACTGAATCTCACTGCGGTATGGGTCCTTCACACACTGTCTCTCACTGAGGTATGGGTCCCACACACACTGACTCTCACTGGGGTAAGGGTCCCACACACACTGACTCTCACTGGGCTACAGGTCCCACACACCAATGACTCTCACAGGGGTACGGGCCACACACACACTGACTCTCACAGGGGTACGGGAGCCAAACACACTGACTCTCACTGGGGTACGTGTACCATACACAATGACTCTTACTGGGGTACGGGTCTCACACACACTGACTCTCACTGGGGTACGTGTACCATACACAATGACTCTTACTGGGGTACGGGTCCCACACACACTGACTCTCACTGGGGTAAGGGTCCCACACACACTGACTCTCACTGGGCTACAGGTCCCACACACCAATGACTCTCACTGGGGTACGGGCCACACACACACTGACTCTCACAGGGGTACGGGAGCCAAACACACTGACTCTCACTGGGGTACGTGTACCATACACAATGACTCTTACTGGGGTACGGGTCTCACACACACTGACTCTCACTGGGGTACGTGTCCCATACACAATGACTCTTACTGGGGTACGGGTCTCACACACACTGACTCTCACTGGGGTACGGGTCGCACACACACTGACTCTTGCTGGGGTACAGGTCCCACATACAATGACTCTCACTGGGGAACGCGACCCACACACACTGACTCTCACTGGGAAACGCGTTCCACACATGGTGTCTCGAACTGGGATACGGGTCCCAAAAACACTGACTCAAACTGCGGTATGTGTACCACACTTAATGGCTCTCACTGGGGTACGTGACCCACACTCACTGACTCTCACTGGGGAACGGGTTCCACTCACACTGACTCTCACTGGGGTATGTGTAACACACATAATGTCTCTCACTGGGGTACGGGTCCCACACACACTGACTCTCACTGGGGTATGGGTCGTACACACACTGACTCTCACTGGGGTTCATGTCCCACACACACTGACTCTCACTGGGGAAAGGTCCCCACACACACTGACTCTCACTGGTGTACGGGACCCACACACATTGACTCTCACTGGGGTACGGGTACCACACACACTGACTCTCACTCTGGCATGGGTCCCACACACATTGACTCTCACTGGTGTACGGGTTCCACACACATTGACTCTCACTGGGGTACGGGTACCACACACATTGACTCTCACTGGGGTCCGGTTCCCACACTCACTGACTCTTACTGGGGTACGGGTCCCACACACACTGACTCTCAGTGGGGTATGGATCCCACACTCACTGACTCTCACTGGGGTACGGGTCGTACACACACTGACTCTCACTGGGGTACGGGTCCCACACACACTGACTCTCACTGGGGTACAGGTCCCACACACACTGACTCTCACTGGGGTACGGGCCCCACACACACTGACACTCACTGGGGTACGGGCCCCACAGACCCTGTCTCTCACAGGGGTACGGCAGCCACACACACTGACTCTCACTGGGATACGGCTCATACACACAATGACTCTCACTGGGGTATGGGTCACACACACACTGACTCTCAGTTGCGTATGGGTACTACAAACATTGTCTCTCACTGGGGTATGGGTCCCACACACACCACATTAACTCGGGTGCAGGTCCCACACACACTGACTCTTAAAGGGGTACGTGACCCACACTCACTGACTCTCACTGGGGAACGGGTTCCACTCACACTGACTCTCACTGGGGTATGTGTAACACACATAATGTCTCTCACTGGGGTACGGGTCCCACACACACTGACTCTCACTGGGGTATGGGTCGTACACACACTGACTCTCACTGGGGTTCATGTCCCACACACACTGACTCTCACTGGGGAAAGGTCCCCACACACACTGACTCTCACTGGTGTACGGGACCCACACACATTGACTCTCACTGGGGTACGGGTACCACACACACTGACTCTCACTCTGGCATGGGTCCCACACACATTGACTCTCACTGGTGTACGGGTTCCACACACATTGACTCTCACTGGGGTACGGGTACCACACACATTGACTCTCACTGGGGTCCGGTTCCCACACTCACTGACTCTTACTGGGGTACGGGTCCCACACACACTGACTCTCAGTGGGGTATGGATCCCACACTCACTGACTCTCACTGGGGTACGGGTCGTACACACACTGACTCTCACTGGGGTACGGGTCCCACACACACTGACTCTCACTGGGGTACAGGTCCCACACACACTGACTCTCACTGGGGTACGGGCCCCACACACACTGACACTCACTGGGGTACGGGCCCCACAGACCCTGTCTCTCACAGGGGTACGGCAGCCACACACACTGACTCTCACTGGGATACGGCTCATACACACAATGACTCTCACTGGGGTATGGGTCACACACACACTGACTCTCAGTTGCGTATGGGTACTACAAACATTGTCTCTCACTGGGGTATGGGTCCCACACACACCACATTAACTCGGGTGCAGGTCCCACACACACTGACTCTTAAAGGGGTACGGGAGCCACACACACTGACTCTCACTGGGGTACGTGTACCTTACACAATGACTCTTACTGGGGCACGGGACTCACACACATTGACTCTCACAGGGGTACGGGTCTCACAAACACTGACTCTCACTGGGGTACGTGTACCATGCACAATGACTCTTACTGGGGTACGGGTCTCACACACACTGACTCTCACTGGGGAATGGGTCCCACACACACTGACTCTCACTGGGGTACGGCTCATACACACAATGACTCTCACTGGGGTATGGGTCCCACATACTTTGACTCTCACTCGCGTACGGGCCCCACAGACCCTGACTCTCACAGGGGTACGGGCGCCACACACACTGACTTTCACTGGGATACGGCTCATACACACAATGACTCTACCTGGGGTATGGGTCCACACACACTGATTCTCACTGCGGTATGGGTCCTTCACACACTGACTCTCACTGGCTACTGTTCCCACACACACTGACTCTCACAGGGTTATAGGTCCGACACACACTGACTCTCACTTGCGTATGGGTACCACACGCACTGACTCTCACTGGGGTACGGGTCCCACACACACCACACTAACTCGGGTGCAGGTCCCACACACACTGACTCTTACTGGGGTACGGATCCCACACACACTGACTCTCAGTGGGGTACAGATCCCACACACACTGACCCTATCTCGGGTGCAGGTTGCACACACGCTGACTCTTACTCAGGATACTGGGGTATGGATCCCACACACCCTGACTCTCAGTGGGGTATGGATCCCACACTCACTGACTCTCACTGGGGTACGGGTCCCACACACACTGACTCACACTGGGTTATGGGTTCCACTCACATTGATTCTCACTGGGAAGCGGCCCCACACACACTGACTCTCACTGGGGTACGGTTCCTTCAGACACTGACTCTCACTGGGCTACGGTTCCCACACAAACTGAGTCTCACTGGGGAATGGGTCCCACACACACTGAATCTCACTGCGGTATGGGTCCTTCACACACTGTCTCTCACTGAGGTATGGGTCCCACACACACTGACTCTCACTGGGGTAAGGGACCCACACACACTGACTCTCACTGGGGAATGGGTCCCACAGACACTGACTCTCACTGGGGTACTGGTGCCACACACACTGACTCTCACTGGGGTACGGCTCATACACACAATGACTCTCTCTGGGGTATGGGTCCCACACACTTTGACTCTCACTTGCGTATGGGTACCACAAACACTGACTCTCTGGGGTATGGGTTCAATACACACTGACTCTCACTGGGGTATGGGTTCAATACACACTGACTCTCACTGGGGTACAGGTTCCACACACACTGACTCTCACTGGGGTAGAGGTCCCACACACACTGACTCTCACTGGGGTAGGGGTCCGACACACACTGACTCACACTGGGTTATGGGTTCCACACACACTGATTCTCACTGGGAAGGGGCCCCACACATACTGAATCTCACTGGGGTACGGGTCCTTCACACACTGACTCTCATTGGGCTACGGTTCCCACACAAACTGACTCTCACTGGGGAATTGGTCCCACACACACTGAATCTCACTGCGGTATGGGTCCTTCACACACTGTCTCTCACTGAGGTATGGGTCCCACACACACTGACTCTCACTGGGGTAAGGGCCCCACACACACTGTCTCTCACTGGGCTACAGGTCCCACACACAATGACTCTCACTGGGGTACGGGCCACACACACACTGACTCTCACAGGGGTACGGGAGCCAAACACACTGACTCTCACTGGGGTACGTGTACCATACACAATGACTCTTACTGGGGTACGGGTCTCACACACACTGACTCTCACTGGGGTACGTGTACCATACACACTGACTCTCACTGGGGTACGTGTACCATACACAATGACTCTTACTGGGGTACGGGTCTCACACACACTGACTCTCACTGGGGTACGTGTACCATACACAATGACTCTCACTGGGGAACGCGACCCACACACACTGACTCTCACTGGGGAACGCGTTCCACACATGGTGTCTCGAACTGGGATACGGGTCCCAGAAACACTGACTCAAACTGCGGTATGTGTACCACACTTAATGGCTCTCACTGGGGTACGTGACCCACATTCACTGACTCTCACTGGGGAACGGGTTCCACTCACACTGACTCTCACTGGGGTATGTGTAACACACATAATGTCTCTCACTGGGGTACGGGTCCCACACACACTGACTCTCACTGGGGTACGGGTCATACACACACTTACTCTCACTGGGGTTCATGTCCCACACACACTGACTCTCACTGGGGAAGGGTCCCCACACACACTGACTCTCACTGGTGTACGGGACCCACACACATTGACTCTCACTGGGGTACGGGTACCACACACACTGACTCTCACTCTGGCATGGGTCCCACACACATTGACTCTCACTGGTGTACGGGTTCCACACACATTGACTCTCACTGGGGTACGGGTACCACACACATTGACTCTCACTGGGGTCCGGTTCCCACACTCACTGACTCTTACTGGGGTACGGGTCCCACACACACTGACTCTCAGTGGGGTATGGTTCCCACACTCACTGACTCTCACTGGGGTATGGGTCCCACACACACTGACTCACACTGGGTTATGGGTTCCACACACACTGATTCTCACTGGGAAGGGGCCCCACACATACTGAATCTCACTAATGTACGGGTCCTTCACACACTGACTCTCATTGGGCTACGGTTCCCACACAAACTGACTCTCACTGGGGAATGGGTCCCACACACACTGAATCTCACTGCGGTATGGGTCCTTCACACACTGTCTCTCAATGAGGTATGGGTCCCACACACACTGACTCTCACTGGGGTACAGGTCCCACACACACTGACTCTCACTGGGGTACGGGCCCCACACACACTGACCCTTACAGGGGTACGGGAGCCACACACACTGACTCTCACTGGGGTACGTGTACCATACACAATGACTCTTACTGGGGTACGGGTCTCACACACACTGACTCTCACTGGGGTACGGGTCCCACACACACTGACTCTCACTGGGGAATGGGTCCCACAGACACTGACTCTCACTGGGGTACTGGTGCCACACACACTGACTCTCACTGGGGTACGGCTCATACACACAATGACTCTCTCTGGGGTATGGGTCCCACACACTTTGACTCTCACTTGCATATGGGTACCACAAACACTGACTCTCTGGGGTATGTGTTCAATATACACTGACTCTCACTGGGGTATGGGTTCAATACACACTGACTCTCACTGGGGTACAGGTTCCACACACACTGACTCTCACTGGGGTAGAGGTCCCACACACACTGACTCTCACTGGGGTACGGGCCCCACACACACTGACCCTTACAGGGGTATGGGAGCCACACACATTGACTCTCACTGGGGTACGTGTACCATACACAATGACTCTCACTGGGGTACGGGTCTCACACACACTGACTCTCACTGGGGTACGGGTCCCACACACACTGACACGCACTGGGGTACGGGCCCCACAGTCCCTGACTCTCACAGGGGTACGGGAGCCACTCACACTGACTCTCACTGGGATACGGCTCATACACACAATGACTCTCACTGGGGTATGCGTCACACACACACTGACTCTCAGTTGCGTATGGGTACTACAAACATTGTCTCTCACTGGGGTATGGGTCCCACACACACCACATTAACTCGGGTGCAGGTCCCACACACACTGACTCTTAAAGGGGTACAGGTCTCACACACACTGACTCTCACTGGGGTACGGGTCCCACACACACTGACACTCACTTGAGTACGGGCCCCACAGTCCCTGACTCTCACAGGGGTACGGGAGCCACACACACTGACTCTCACTGGGATACGGCTCATACACACAATGACTCTCACTGGGGTATGCGTCACACACACACTGACTCTCTGTTGCGTATGGGTACTACAAACATTGTCTCTCACTGGGGTATGGGTCCCACACACACCACATTAACTCGGGTGCAGGTCCCACACACACTGACTCTTAAAGGGGTACAGGTCCCACACACACTGACTCTCAGTGGGGTATGGATCCCACACTCACTGACTCTTACTGGGGTAGGTCTCCCACACATAATGACTCTCAGTGGAGTATGGATCCCACACTCACTGACTCTTACTGGGGTAGGTCTCCCACACACATTGACTCTCACTGGGGTACTGATGCCACACACACTGACTCTCACTGGGGTACGGCTCATACACAAAATGACTCTCACTGGGGTATGGGACCCACACACACCACATTAACTTGGGTGCAGGTCCCACGCACACTGACTCTTTAAGGGGTACAGGTCCCACACACACTGACTCTCAGTGGGGTATGGATCCCACCCTCACTGACTCTCACTGGGGAATGGGTCCCACACACACTGACTCTCTCTGGGGTACTGGTGCCACACACACTGACTCTCACTGGGGTACGGGTCATACACACATTGACTCTCACTGGGGTATGGGTCCCACACACACTGTCTCTCACTGGGGTATGGGTCCTTCACACACTGACTCTCACTGGGCTACGGTTCCCACACAAACTGACTCTCACTGGGTTAGAGGTCCCACACACACTGACTCTCACTTGCGTATGGGTCCCACACGCACTGACTCTCACTGGGGTACGGGACCCACACACACCACACGAACTCGGGTGCAGGTCCCACACACACTGACTCTTACTGGGGTACGGGTCCCACACACACTGACTCTCAGTGGGGTATGGATCCCACACTCACTGACTCTCACTGGGGTACGGATCCCACAGACACTGACCCTAACTCGGGTGCAGGTTGCACACACACTGACTCTTAAAGGGTACGGGTCCCACACACACTGACTCTCAGTGGGGTATGGATCCCACACTCACTGACTCGCACTGGGGTACGGGTCCCACACACACTGCCTCCCACTGGGTTATGGGTTCCACACACACTGATTCTCACTGGGAAGGGGCCCCACACACACTGACTCTCACTGGGGTACGGGTCTGACACACAGTGGCTCTCACTGGGGTACGGGTCCCACACACACTGACTCACACTGGGTTATGGGTTCCACACACATTGATTCTCACTGGGAAGGGGCCCCACACACACTGACTGTCACTGGGGTACGGGTCCTTCACACACTGACTCTCACTGGGTTAGAGGTCCCACACACAGTGACTCTCACTTGCGTATGGGTACCACACGCACTGACTCTCACTGGGGTACGTGTACCATACACAATGACTCTTACTGGGGTACGGGACTCACACACACTGACTCTCACAGGGGTACGGGTCTCACAAACACTGACTCTCACTGGGGTACGTGTACCATACACAATGTCTCTTACTGGGGTACGGGTCTCACACACACTGACTCTCACTGGGGAATGGGTCCCACACACACTGACTCTCACTGGGGTACTGGTGCCACACACACTGACTCTCACTGGGGTACGGCTCATACACACAATGACTCTCACTGGGGTATGGGTCCCACATACTTTGACTCTCACTGGCGTACGGGCCCCACAGACCCTGACTCTCACAGGGGTACGGGCGCCACACACACTGACTCTCACTGGGATACGGCTCATACACACAATGACTCTACCTGGGGTATGGGTCCACACACACTGATTCTCACTGCGGTATGGGTCCTTCACACACTGACTCTCACTGGGCTACTGTTCCCACACACACTGACTCTCACTGGATTATAGGTCCGACACACACTGACTCTCACTTGCGTATGGGTACCACACGTACTGACTCTCACTGGGGTACGGGTCCCACACACACCACACTAACTCGGGTGCAGGTCCCACACACACTGACTCTTACAGGGGTACGGGTCCCACACACACTGACTCTCAGTGGGGTACGGATCCCACACACACTGACCCTATCTCGGGTGCAGGTTCCACACACGCTGACTCTTACTGGGGTATGGATCCCACACACCCTGACTCTCAGTGGGGTATGGATCCCACACTCACTGACTCTCACTGGGGTACGGGTCCCACACACACTGACTCACACTGGGTTATGGGTTCCACACACATTGATTCTCACTGGGAAGGGGCCCCACACACACTGACTCTCACTGGGGTACGGGTCCTTCAGACACTGACTCTCACTGGGCTACGGTTCCCACACAAACTGACTCTCACTGGGGAATGGGTCCCACACACACTGAATCTCACTGCGGTATGGGTCCTTCACACACTGTCTCTCACTGAGGTATGGGTCCCACACACACTGACTCTCACTGGGGTAAGGGTCCCACACACACTGACTCTCACTGGGGAATGGGTCCCACAGACACTGACTCTCACTGGGGTACTGGTGCCACACACACTGACTCTCACTGGGGTACGGCTCATACACACAATGACTCTCTCTGGGGTATGGATCCCACACACTTTGACTCTCACTTGCGTATGGGTACCACAAACACTGACTCTCTGGGGTATGGGTTCAATACACACTGACTCTCACTGGGGTATGGGTTCAATACACACTGACTCTCACTGGGGTACAGGTTCCACACACACTGACTCTCACTGGGGTAGAGGTCCCACACACACTGACTCTCACTGGGGTACGGGCCCCACACACACTGACCCTTACAGGGGTATGGGAGCCACACACACTGACTCTCACTGGGGTACGTGTACCATACACGATGACTCTCACAGGGGTACGGGTCTCACAAACACTGACTCTCACTGGGGTACGTGTACCATACACAATGACTCTTACTGGGGTACAGGTCTCACACACACTGACTCTCACTGGGGAATGGGTCCCACACACACTGACTCTCACTGGGGTACGGCTCATACACACAATGACTCTCACTGGGGTATGGGTCCCACATACTTTGACTCTCACTGGCGTACGGGCCCCACAGACCCTGACTCTCACAGGGGTACGGGCGCCACACACACTGATTCTCACTGCGGGTTGGGTCCTTCACACACTGACTCTCACTGGGCTACTGTTCCCCCACACATACTGAATCTCACTGGGTTATAGGTCCGACACACACTGACTCTCACTTGCGTATGGGTACCACACGCACTGACTCTCACTGGGGTACGGGTCCCACACACACCACACTAACTCGGGTGCAGGTCCCACACACACTGACTCTTACTGGGGTACGGGTCCCACACACACTGACTCTCAGTGGGGTACGGATCCCACACACACTGACCCTATCTCGGGTGCAGGTTGCACACACGCTGACTCTTACTGGGGTATGGATCCCACACACCCTGACTCTCAGTGGGGTATGGATCCCACACTCACTGACTCTCACTGGGGTACGGGTCCCACACACACTGACTCACACTGGGTTATGGGTTCCACACACATTGATTCTCACTGGGAAGGGGCCCCACACACACTGACTGTCACTGGGGTACGGGTCCTTCACACACTGACTCTCACTGGGTTAGAGGTCCCACACACACTGACTCTCACTTGCGTATGGGTACCACACGCACTGACTCTCACTGGGGTACGTGTACCATACACAATGACTCTTACTGGGGTACGGGTCTCACACACACTGACTCTCACTGGGGAATGGGTCCCACACACACTGACTCTCACTGGGGTACTGGTGCCACACACACTGACTCTCACTGGGGTACGGCTCATACACACAATGACTCTCACTGGGGTATGGGTCCCACATACTTTGACTCTCACTGGCGTACGGGCCCCACAGACCCTGAGTCTCACAGGGGTACGGGCGCCACACACACTGACTCTCACTGGGATACGGCTCATACACACAATGACTCTACCTGGGGTATGGGTCCACACACACTGATTCTCACTGCGGTATGGGTGCTTCACACACTGACTCTCACTGGGCTACTGTTCCCACACACACTGACTCTCACTGGATTATAGGTCCGACACACACTGACTCTCACTTGCGTATGGGTACCACACGCACTGACTCTCACTGGGGTACGGGTCCCACACACACCACACTAACTCGGGTGCAGGTCCCACACACACTGACTCTTACTGGGGTACGGGTCCCACACACACTGACTCTCAGTGGGGTACGGATCCCACACACACTGACCCTATCTCGGGTGCAGGTTCCACACACGCTGACTCTTACTGGGGTATGGATCCCACACACCCTGACTCTCAGTGGGGTCTGGATCCCACACTCACTGACTCTCACTGGGGTACGGGTCCCACACACACTGACTCACACAGGGTTATGGGTTCCACACACATTGATTCTCACTGGGAAGGCGCCCCACACACACTGACTCTCACTGGGGTACGGGTCCTTCACACACTGACTCTCACTGGGCTACGGTTCCCCCACAAACTGACTCTCACTGGGGAATGGGTCCGACACACACTGAATCTCACTGTGGTACAGGTCCTTCACACTCTGTCTCTCACTGAGGTATGGGTCCCACACACACTGACTCTCACAGGGGTACGGGTCCCACACACACTGACTCTCTCTGGGGTACAGGTCCCACACACACTGACCCTCACAGGGGTACGGGAGCCAAAGACACTGACTCTCACTGGGGTACGTCTACAATACACAATGACTCTTACTAGGGTACGGATCTCACACACACTGACTCTCACTGAGGTATTGGTCCCACACACACTGACTCTCACTGGGGAATGGGTCCCACACACACTGACTCTCACTGGGGTACTGGTGCCACACACACTGACTCTCACTGGGGTACGGCTCATACACACAATGACTCTCACTGGGGTATGGGTCCCACATACTTTGACTCTCACTGGGGTATGGGCCCCACAGACCCTGACTCTCACAGGGGTACGGGAGCCAAACACACTGACTCTCACTGGGGTACGTGTACAATACACAATGACTCTTACTGGGGTACGGGTCTCACACACACTGAGTCTCACTGGGGTACAGGTCGCACACACACTGACTCTCACTGGGGTATTGGTCCCACACACAATGACTCTCACTGGGGTATGGGTCCCACATACTTTGACTCTCACAGGGGTACGGGCCCCACAGACCCTGACTCTCACAGGGGTACGGGAGCCACACGCACTGACTCTCACTGGGATACGGCTCATATACACAATGACTCTACCTGGGGAATGGGTCCCACACACACTGACTCTTACTGGGCTACGGTTTCCACACAAACTGACTGTCACTGGGGTACGGGTGTTTCACACACACTGATTCTCACTGGAGTAGGGGTCCCACACACACTGACTCTCACTGGGGTATGGGCCCACACATACTGACTCTCACAGGGGTACGGGAGCCACACACACTGACTCTCACTGGGATACGGCTCATACACACAATGACTCTCACTGGGGTATTGCTCCCACACACACTGACTCTCACTGGGCTACGGTTCCAACACAAACTGACTCTCACTGGGTTAGAGGTCCCACACACACTGACTCTCACTGTGGTACGGGTACCACACACACTGACTCTCACTGTGGTACGGGTACCACAGACACTGACTCTCACTGGGGTACAGGTCCCACACACACGTACTCACACTGGGGTACGGGTCCCACACGCACTGACTCTCACTCGGGTACGGGTCCCACACACACTGATTCACACTGGGTTATGGGTTCCACACACACTGATTCTCACTGGGAAGGGGCCCCACACACACTGACTCTCACTGGGGTACGGGTCCTTCACACACTGACTCTCACTGGGCTACGGTTCCCACCCAAACTGACTCTCACTGGGGTAGAGTTCCCACACACACTGACTCTCACTGGGCTACGGTTCCCACACAAATTGACTCTCACTGGGGTAGAGGTCCCACACACACTGACTCTCACTGGGGTACGGGTCCTTCACACACTGACTCTCATTGGGGTACGGGTCCCACACACACTGACTCTCAGTGGGGTATGGATCCCACACTCACTGTCTCTCACTGTGGAACGGGTCCCACACACACTGACCCTAACTCGGGTGTACGTCCCACACACACTGACTCTTACTGGGGTACGAGTCCTTCACCCAATGACTCTCACTTGGGTATGGGTACCACACACACTGACTCTCACTGGGGTACGGGTCCTTCACACACTGACTCTCACTGGAGTACGGGTCCCACACACACTGACTCTCACTGGGGTACGGGTCCTTCACACACTGACTCTCACTGGGGTATGGGTCCCGCACACACTGACTCTCACTGGGGTACGGGTCTCATACACACTGACTCACACTGGGGCATAGGTTCCACACACACTGGTTCTCACTGGGAAGGGTCCCCACACACACTGACTCTCACTGGGGTACGGGACCTTCACACACTAACTCTCACTGGGTTACTGGTCCCACACACACTGACTCTCCCTCGGGTATGGGTCCCACACACACTGACTCTCACTGGGGTACGGGACCCACACACAATGACTGTCACTGGGGTGTGGGTCCCTCACACACTGATTATCACAGGGGTACGGGATCCACACACACTGACTCTCACTGGGATACGGCTCATACACACAATGTCTCTCACTGGGGTACGGGTCCCACACACACTGACTCTCACTGGGGTATGGGTCCTTCACACACTGACTCTCACTGGGGTACGGGACCCACACACAATTACTCTCACTGGGGTATGGGTCCCAGACACACTGACTCTCACTGGGATACGGCTCATACACACAATGACTCTCACTGGGGTATGGGTCCCACACACACTGACTCTCACTGGGGTAGGTACCCCACACACACTGACTCTCACTAGGGTACGGGTCCAACACATATTGACACTTACTTGGTTCCGGGTCCTTCACATACTGATTCTCACTGGGGTACGGGTCCCACACACACTGACTCACACTGGGGTATGGGTTCCACACACACTGAAACTCACTGGGGTAGAGGTCCCACACACACTGACTCTCACTGGGGTACGGGTCCCACACACACTGATTCTCACTGGGAAGGGGCCCCACACACACTGACTCTCACTGGGGTACGGGTCCCACACACACTGACTCTCACTGGGCTACGGTTCCCACACAAACTGACTCTCACTGGGGTAGAGGTCCCACACACACTGACTCTCACTGGGGAACGGGTCCCACACACACTGTCTCTCACTGGGGTATGGATCCCACACTCACTGACTCTCACTGGGGAACGGGTCCCACGCACACTGACCCTAACTCGGGTGCAGGTCCCACACACACTGACTCTTACTAGGGTACGAGTCCTTCACACAATGACTCTCACTTGGGTATGGCTACCACACACACTGACTCTCACTGGGGTTCGGGTCCTTCACACACTGACTCTCACTGGGGTACGGGTCCCACACACACTGACTCTCACTGGGGTACGGGTCCCACACACACACTGACTCTCACTGGGGTACGGGTCCCACACACAATGACTCTCACTGGGGTATGGGTCCCTGACACACTGACTCTCACTGGGATACGGCTCATACACACAATGATTCTCACTGGGGTATGGGTCCCACACACACTGACTCTCACTGGGGTAGGGACCCCACACACACTGACTCTCACTGGGGTACGGGTCCAACACATATTGACACTTACTTGGTTCCGGGTCCTTCACATACTGACTCTCACTGGGGTACGGGTCCCACACACACTGACTCTCACTGGGGTATGGGTCCCACACACACTGACTCACACTGGGGTATGGGTTCCACACACACTGAAACTCACTGGGGTAGAGGTCCCACACACACTGACTCTCACTGGGGTACGGGTCCCACACACACTGACTCTCACTGGGGTATGGGTTCCACACACACTGATTCTCACTGGGAAGGGCCCCCACACACACTGACTCTCACTGGGGTACGGCTCCCACACACACAGACTCTCACTGGGATATGGGTTTCACACACACTGATTCTCACTGGGAAGGGGCCCCACACACAATGACTCTCACTGGGGTACGGGTCCCACACACACTGACTCACGCTGGGTTATGGGTTCCACACACACTGATTCTCACTGGGAAGGGGCCCCACACACACTGACTCTCACTGGGGTACAGGTCCTTCACACACTGACTCTAACTGGGGTACTGGTGCCACACACACTGACTCTCACTGGGGTACTGGTCCCACTCACACTGACTCACACTGGGGTACGGGTCCTTCACACACTTACTCTCACTGGGGAACGGGTCCAACACACACTGAATCTCACTGGGGTACAGGACCCACATACACTGACTCTGACTGGGGTATGCGTCCTTCACACACTGTCTCTCACTGGGGTATGGGTCCCACGCACACTGACCCTCTCTCCGGTACGGATCCCACACACACTGACTCTCACTGGGGAACGGGTCCCACACACACTGACTCTCACTGGGGCACGGGTCCCACACACACTGACTCTCACTGGGTTACGGGACCCTCACACACTGACTCTCACTGGGGTAGGGACCCCACACACACTGACTCTCACTGGGGTATGGGTCCAACACATATTGACACTTACTCGGTTCCAGGTCCTTCACATACTGACTCTCACTGGGTTACGCGTCCCACACACACTGACTCACACTGGGGTATAGGTTCCACACACACTGATTCTCACTGGGAAGGGGCCCCACACACACTGACTCTCACTGGGGTACGGGTCCCACACACACTGACTCACACTGGGTTATGGGTTCCACACACACTGATTCTCACTGGGAAGGGGCCCCACACACACTGACTCTCACTGGGGTACAGGTCCTTCACACACTGACTCTCACTGGGCTACGGTTCCCACACAAACTGACTCTAACTGGGGTAGAGGTCCCACACACACTGACTCTCACTGGAGTACGGATCCTTCACATACTGACTCTCACTGGGGAATGGGTCCCACACTCACTGAATCTCACTGCGTTATGGGTCCTTCACACACTGACTCTCACTGGGGTTCGGGTCCCACACACACTGACTCTCACTGGGGAACGGGTCCCACACACACTGACTCTCAATGGGGAACGGGTCCCACACACACTGACTCTCCCTCGGGTATGGGTCCCACACACACTGACTCTCACTGGGGTACGGGACCCACACACAATGACTCTCACTGGGGTATGGGTCCCACACACACTGACTCACACTGGGGTATAGGTTCCACACACACTGATTCTCACTAGGAAGGGGCCCCACACACACTGACTCTCAATGGTGTACGGGTCCCACTCACACTGACTCACACTGGGTTATGGGTTCCACACACACTGATTCTCACTGGGAAGGGGCCCCACACACACTGACTCTCACTAGGGTACGGGTCCCACACACATTGACTCTCACTGGGCTACGGTTCCCACACAAACTGACTCTCACTGGGGTAGATTTCCCACACACACTGACTCTCACTGGGGTACGGGTCCTTCACAAACTGACTCTCACTGGGGAATGGGTCCCACACACACTGAATCTCACTGTGATATGGGTCCTTCACACACTGACTCTCACTGGTGTTCGGGTCCCACACACACTGACTCTCACTGGGGAACGTGTCCCACACACAATGACTCTCAATGGGGAACGGATCCCACACACACTGACTCTCACTGGGGTACGGGCCCCACACACACTGACTGTCACTGGGGCACGGGTCCCGCACACTCTGACACTGACTCGGGTGCAGGTCCCACACACACTGACTCATACTGGGTTACTGGTCCCACACACACTGACTCTCCCTCGGGTATGGGACCCACACACAATGACTCTCACTGGGGTATGGGTCCCTCACACACTGACTCTCACAGGGGTACGGGAGCCACACACACTGACTCTCACTGGGATACGGCCCATACACAGAATGACTCTCACTGGGGTATGGGTCCCACACACACTGACTCTCACTGGGGTATGGGTCCTTCACACACTGACTCTCACTGGGGTACGGGACCCTCACACAATGACTCTCACTGGGGTATGGGTCCCACACACACTGACTCACACTGGGAAGGGGCTCCACACACACTGACTCTCACTGGGCTACGGTTTCCACACAAACTGACTCTCACTGGGGTACGGGTCCTTCACACACTGATTCTCACTGGAGTAGGGGTCCCACACACTCTGACTCTCACTGGGGTAAGGGTCCCACACACACTGACTCTCACTGGGGTATGGGTCCTTCACACACTGACTCTCACTGGGGTACGGGACCCACATTCAATGACCCTCACTGGGGTATGGGTCCCACACACACTGACTCTCACTGGGATATGGCTCATACACACAATGACTCTCACTGGGGTATGGGTCCCACACTCTGATTCTCACTGGGAAGGGGCTCCACACACACGGACTCTCACTGGGCTACGGTTCCCACACAAACTGTCTCTCACTGGGGTACAGGTCCCGCACACGCTCACTCACACTGGGGTACGGGTCCCACGCACACTGACTCTCACTGGGGTTTGGATCCTTCACACACTAACTCTCACTGGGGAACGGGTCCCACACACACTGAATCTCACTGGGGTACAGGACCCACACACACTGACTCTGACTCGGGTATGGGTCCTTCACACACTGTCTCTCACTGGGGTACGCTTCCCAGGCACACTGACGCTCTCTCCGGTACGGATCCCACACACACTGACTCTCACTGGGGAACGGGTCCCACACACACTGACTCTCACTGGGGCACGGGTCCCACACATACTGACTCTCACTGGGATACGGCTCATACACACAATGACTCTCACTGGGGTATGGGTCCCACACTCTGATTCTCACTGGGAAGGGGCTCCACACACGCTGACTCTCACTGGGGTACGGGTCCTTCACACACTGACTCTCACTGGGCTACGGTTTCCACACAAACTGACTCTCACTGGGGTACGGGTGTTTCACACACTGATTCTCACTGGAGTAGGGGTCCCACACACACTGATTCTCACTGGGAAGGGGCCCCACACACACGGACTCTCACTGGGCTACGGTTACCACACAAACTGTCTCTCACTGGGTACGGGTCCCGCACACACTCACTCACACTGGGGTACGGGTCCCACGCACACTGACTCACACTGGGGTTCGGATCCTTCACACACTAACTCTCACTGGGGAACGGGTCCCACACACACTGAATCTCACTGGGGTACAGGACCCACACACACTGACTCTGACTGGGGTATGGGTCCTTCACACACTGTCTCTCACTGGGGTACGCGTCCCACGCACACTGACCCTCTCTCCGGTACGGATCCCACACACACTGACTCTCACTGGGGAACGGGTCCCACACACACTGACTCTCACTGGGGCACGGGTCCCACACACACTGACTCACACTGGGTTAGGTGTCCTTCACACACTGAATCTCACTGGGGTAGAGGTCCCACACACATTGACTCTCACTGGGGTACGGGTTCCACTCACACTGACTCTCACTGGGGTACAGGTCCTTCACACACTGACTCTCACTGGAGTACGGGTCCCACACACACTGACTCTCACTGGGGTACGGGTCCTTCACACACTGACTCTCACTGGGGTATGGGTCCCACACACACTGACTCTCACTGGGGTACGGGTCCCATACACACTGACTCACACTGGGGCATAGGTTCCACACACACTGATTCTCACTGGGAAGGGTCCCCACACACACTGACTCTCACTGGGGTACGGGACCTTCACACACTAACTCTCACTGGGTTACTGGTCCCACACACACTGACTCTCCCTCGGGTATGGGTCCCACACACACTGACTCTCACTGGGGTACGGGACCCACACACAATGACTCTCACTGGGGCATGGGTCCCTCACACACTGACTATCACAGGGGTACGGGATCCACACACACTGACTCTCACTGGGATACGGCTCATACACACAATGTCTCTCACTGGGGTATGGGTCCCACACACACTGACTCTCACTGGGGTATGGGTCCTTCACACACTGACTCTCACTGGGAAGGGGCCCCACACACACTGACTCTCACTGGGGTATGGGTCCCAGACACACTGACTCTCACTGGGATACGGCTCATACACACAATGACTCTCACTGGGGTATGGGTCCCACACACACTGACTCTCACTGGGGTAGGGACCCCACACACACTGACTCTCACTGGGATACGGGTCCCACACATATTGACACTTACTTGGTTCCGGGTCCTTCACATACTGATTCTCACTGGGGTACGGGTCCCACACACACTGACTCACACTGGGGTACGGGTCCCACACACACTGACTCACACTGGGGTATGGGTTCCACACACATTGACTCTCACTGGGGTACGGGTTCCACACACACTGATTCTCACTGGGAAGGGGCCCCACACACACTGACTCTCACTGGGGTACGGGTCCCACACACACTGACTCTCACTGGGCTACGGTTCCCACACAAACTGACTCTCACTGGGGTAGAAGTCCCACACACACTGACTCTCACTGGGGAACGGGTCCCACACACACTGACTCTCAGTGGGGTCTGGATCCCACACTCACTGACTCTCACTGGGGAACGGGTCCCACACACACTGACCCTAACTCGGGTGCAGGTCCCACACTCACTGACTCTCACTGGGCTACGGTTCCCACACAAACTGACTCTCACTGGGGTAGAAGTCCCACACACACTGACTCTCACTGGGGTTCGGGTCCTTCACACACTGACTCTCACTGGGGTATGGGTCCCACACACACAGACTCTCACTGGGGTACGGGTCCCACACACACTCTGACTCTCACTGGGGTACGGGTCCCACACACAATGACTCTCACTGGGGTATGGGTCCCAGACACACTGACTCTCACTGGGATACGGCTCATACACACAATGACTCTCACTGGGGTATGGGTCCCACACACTCTGACTCTCACTGGGGTAGAGGTCCCACACACACTGATTCTCACTGGGAAGGGGCCCCACACACACTGACTCTCACTGGGGTACGGGTCCTTCACACACTGACTCTCACTGGGCTACGGTTCCTTCACAAACTGACTCTCACTGGGGTAGAGGTCCCACACACACTGACTCTCACTGGGGAACGGGTCCCACACACACTGGCTCTCAGTGGGGTATGGATCCCACACTCACTGACTCTCACTGGGGAACGGGTCCCACACACACTGACCCTAACTCGGGTGCAGGTCCCACACACACTGACTCTTACTACGGTACGAGTCCTTCACACAATGACTCTCACTTGGGTATGGGTACCACACACACTGACTCTCACTGGGGTACGGGTCCTTCACACACTGACTCTCACTGGGTTATGGGTCCCACACACACTGACTCTCATTGGGGTACGGGTACCATACACACTGACTCTCACTGGGGAACGGGAACCACACACACTGAATCTCACTGGGGCACAGGACCCACACACACTGACTCTGACTGGGATATGGGTCCTTCACACACTGTCTCTCACTGGGGTATGGGTCCCTCGCACACTGACCCTCTCTCCGGTACGGATCCCACGCACACTGACTCTCACTGGGGAACGGATCCCACACACACTGACTCTCACTGGGGCACGGGTCCCACACACACTGACTCTCACTGGGTTATGGGACCCTCACACACTGACTCTCACTGGGGTAGGGACCCCACACACACTGACTCTCACTGGGATACGGGTCCCACACATATTGACACTTACTTGGTTCCGGGTCCTTCACATACTGATTCTCACTGGGGTACGGGTCCCACACACACTGACTCACACTGGGGTACGGGTCCCACACACACTGACTCACACTGGGGTATGGGTTCCACACACATTGACTCTCACTGGGGTATGGGTTCCACACACACTGACTCTCACTGGGGTAGGGACCCCACACACACTGACTCTCACTGGGGTACGGGTCCAACACACACTGACTCACACTGGGGTAGGGGTCCTTCACACACTGAATCTCACTGGGGTAGAGGTCCCACACACACTGACTCTCACTGGGGTATGGGTCGCACACACACTGACTCTCACTGGGGTATGGGTTCCACACACACTGATTCTCACTGGGAAGGGGCCCCACACACACTGACTCTCACTGGGGTACGGGTCCTTCACACACTGACTCTCACTGGGCTACGGTTCCCACACAAACTGACTCTCACTGGTGTAGAGGTCCCACACACACTGACTCTCACTGGGGTAGAGGTCCCACACAAACTGTCTCTCACTGGGGTAGAGGTCTCACACACACTGAATCTCACTGGGGTACGGGTCCCTCACACACTGACTCTCTTTGGGGTATGGATCCCACACTCACTGACTCTCACTGAGGTACGGGTCCCACACACACTGACCCTATCTCGGGTGCAGGTCCCACACACACTGACTCTTACTGGGGTACGAGTCCTTCACACAATGACTCTCACTTGGGTATGGGTACCACACACACTTACTCTCACTGGGGTACGGGTCCTTCACACACTGACTCTCACTGGGGTACGGGTCCCACACACACTGACTCTCACTGGGGTTCGGATCCCACACCCACTGACTCTCAGTGGGGAACGGCTCCCACACACACTGACTCTCAATGGGGAACGGGTCCCACACACACTGACTCTCACTGGGGCACGGCTCCCACACACTCTGACTCTCATTGGGGTCCGGGTCCCACACACACTGACTCTCACTGGAGTACGGCTCCCACACACAAAGACTCTCACTGGGGTACGGGCTCCACACACACTGACTCTCACTGGGTTACAGGACCCTCACACACTGACTCTCACTGGGGTATGGGTTCCACACACACTGACTCTCACTGGGGTATGGGTCCAACACATATTGACCCTTACTCGGGTTCGAGTCCCACGCACACTGACTCTCACTGGGATACGGCTCATACACACAATGACTCTCACTGGGGTATGGGTCCCACACACAGTGACTCTCACTGGGCTACGGTTCCAACACAAACTGACTCTCACTGGGGTAGAGGTCCCACACTCACGTACTCACACTGGGGTACGGGTCCCACTCACACTGACTCACACTGGGGTATGGGTCCTTCACACACTAACTCTCACTGGGGATCTGGTCCCACACACACTGAATCTCACTGGGGTATGGGTCCCACGCACACTGACCCTCTCTCCGGTATGGATCCCACACACACTGACTCTCACTGGGGAATGGGTCCCACACACACTGACTCTCACTGGGGCACGGGTCCCACACACACTGACTCTCACTGGGTTACCGGACCCTTACACACTGACTCTCACTGGGGTAGGGACCCCACACACACTGACTCTCACTGGGGTACGGGTCCAACACATATTGACACTTACTCGGTTCCGGGTCCTTCACACACTGACTCTCACTGGGGTACGGGTCCCACACACACTGACTCACACTGGGGTAGGGGTCCTTCACACACTGAATCTCACTGGGGTAGAGGTCCCACACACACTGACTCTCACTGGGGTACGGGTCCCACACACACTGACTCACACTGGGAAGGGGCCCCACACACACTGACTCTCACTGGGGTACGGGTCCGACACACAGTGGCTTTCACTGGGGTACGGGTCCCACACACACTGACTCTCACTGGGGTATGGGTTCCACACACACTGATTCTCACTGGGAAGGGGCCCCACAGACACTGACTCTCACTGGGGTACGGGTCCTTCACACACTGACTCTCACTGGGCTACGGTTCCCACACAAACTGACTCTCACTGGGGTAGAGGTCCCACACACACTGACTCTCACTGGGGTAGAGGTCCCACACAAACTGTCTCTCACTGGGGTAGAGGTCCCACACACACTGACTCTCACTGGGGTACGGGTCCCACACACACTGACTCTCAGTGGGGTATGGATCCCACACTCACTGACTCTCACTGCGGTACGAGTCCCACACACACTGACCCTATCTCGGGTGCAGGTCCCACACACACTGACTCTTACTGGGGTACGAGTCCTTCACACAATGACTCTCACTTGGGTATGGCTACCACACACACTGACTCTCACTGGGGTACGGGTCCTTCACACAGTACTCTCACTGGGCTATGGTTTCTAAACAAACTGACTCTCACTGGGGTAGAGGTCCCACACACAATGACTCACACTGGTGTACGGATCCTTCACACACTGATTCTCACTGGAGTAGGGGTCCCACACACACTGACTCACTGGGGTAAGGGTCCCACACACACTGACTCACACTGGGGTATGGGTTCCACACACACAGATTCTCACTGGGAAGTTGCCCCACACACACTGACTCTCACTGGGGTACGGGTCCTTCACACACTGACTCTCACTGGGGTATGGGTCCCGCACACACTGACTCTCAATGGGGAACTGGTCCAACACATATTGACCCTTACTCGGGTTCGGGTCCTACACACACTGACTCTCACTGGGGTACGGGTCGTACACACACTGACTGTCACTGGGGTAGGGACTCCACACACACTGACTCTCACTGGGGTACGGGTCCTTCACACTCTGAATCTCACTGGGGTAGAGGTCCCACACACACTGACTCTCACTGGGGTATGGGTCCCACACACATTGACTCTCACTGGGGTACGCGTCCCACACACACTGACTCTCACTGGGGTATGGGTTCCACACACACTGACTCTCACTGGGAAGGGGCCCCACACACACTGACTCTCACTGGGGTACGGGTCCCACACACACTGACTCTCACTGGGGTAGAGGTTCCACACATACTGACTCTCACTGGGGTATGGGTCCCACACACATTGACTCTCACTGGGGTACGCGTCCCACACACACTGACTCTCACTGGGGTATGGGTTCCACACACACTGACTCTCACTGGGAAGGAGCCCCACACATACTGACTCTCACTGGGGTAGAGGTTCCACACACAGTGACTCTCACTGGGGTACGGGTTCCGCACACACTGACTCTCACTGGTGTAGACGTTCCACACACACTGGCTCACACTGGGGTACAGGTCCTTCACACACTGACTCTCACTGGCGTAGGTTCCTTCACACACTGACTCTCACTGGCGCATGGTTCCTTCACACTGACTCTCACTGGGGTATGGGTCCCACACACACTGACTCTCACTGGGGTACGGGTCCCACACACACTTACTCTCACTCGGATACGGTATCTTTTAGCACCCTGGGACTTAGAGAGATGGGAAATTGTGATGACTGAGCTGGAGAGAGTAATTGGAATTGAGAGGAGGAGAGAGAGTTGAAAAATAACAGAGAGTTCGGCTGGAGTTTATTTATCATCGACGCATTACTTACTGCCTTCCGCCTATGTGAGCCCTACCAACACCCTTGCAGCCCCCTCCCTACCCTTGCAAAACACCCCATGACAGATCCTGCACTGTGCTGAGTCACTGCCAGACAGTGCATCTGTACCTCACAGCTACGCCACCAGGTGGCGGCAAACAATCAGCTTTACTGCTGGCTGTAACTTTCAGGACAGGTACAGCACGAGGTTAGATACAGAGTAAGGCTTCCTCTACACTGTCCCTATCAAATACTCCCAGGACAGGTACAACACAGGGTTAGATAGAGTAAAGCTCCCTCTACACTGTCCCCATCAAACAATTCCTGGTCAGGTACAGCACGGGGTTAGATACAGAGTAAAGCTCCCTCTACACTGTCCCCATCAAACACTCCCAGGACAGGTACAGCACGGGGTTAGATACAGAGTAAAGATCCCTCTACACTGTCCCCATCATGATCTCCCAGGGCAGCTAAAGCACAGGTTTAGGTACAGAGTAAAGCTCCCTCTACATTGTCCCCATCAAACACTTGCAGGACAGGTATGGCACGGGGTTAAATACAGGTTAAAGCTTCCTCTACACTATCCCTATCAAACACTCCCAGGGCAGGTACAGCACGGGGTAAGATTCAGGTGAAAGCTTCCTTTATGCTGTCCTAATCAAACACTCCAAGGACGGGTATGGGGTTAGATACAGAGTAAAGCTCCCTCTACACTGTCCCTATCAAACACTCCCAGGACAGGTACAGCACGGGGTTAGATACAGAGTAAAGCTCCCTCTACACTGTCCCCATCAAACACTCCCAGGACAGGTACAGCACGGGGTTAGATACAGAGTAAAGCTCCTTCTGCACATCCGTTGTCTGTGGCTCAACTGGTGTTAAGATAAGGAGGTGATGAAGGATGCTGTAAATTCCGATTGTGGCCTGGGAGTTGGTTTGACTCAGTAAACAATGATTTGCGCCAGGATGGGTGTTTGAGGAGGGTGGAATTCGCCCCTGGAGACGGGCGAGTGAATGTCCATGGGCCGGCTCCAGTGTCCTGGAGTCTGCGTCAGCGCTGATACCGGGACGTTGCCTCAAAATTTCATGAAGGTTGAGGAGACGTGCGGGATCGCGAGGACACTTTGAGAACTTGTTCCCTCACCGGTCAGCGGAGAGAAGCAGAAATGAGTCTTTGGGCGTTGGTGGGTTCAGCAACGTTGACCATCAGGGCAGAGTGTTAAGTTGTGCGCCAGTGTGTTACAGAACTGTCAGCGGGGTTACAGGGAGCGGGATTGTGATTACAGAGCTGTCAGCAGGATTACAGGGAGCGGGATTGTCATTACAGAGCTGTCAGCGGGGTTACAGGGAGCAGGATTGTCATTACAGAGCTGTCAGCGGGGTTACAGGGAGCAGGATTGTCATTACAGAGCTGTCAGCGGGGTTACAGGGAGCAGGATTGTCATTACAGAGCTGTCAGCGCGGTTACAGAGAGCAGGATTGTCATTACAGAGCTGTCAGCGGGGTTACAGGGAGCAGGCTTGTCATTACAGAGCTGTCAGCAGGGTTACAGAGAGCAGGATTGTCATTACAGAGCTGTCAGCGGGGTTACAGGGAGCAGGTTTGTCATTACAGAGCTGTCAGCAGGGTTACAGAGAGCAGGATTGTCATTACAGAGCTGTCAGTGGGGTGACAGGGAGCAGGATTGTCATTACAGAGCTGTCAGCGGGGTTACAGAGAGCAGGATTGTCATTACAGAGCTGTCAGCGGGGTTACAGGGAGCGGGATTGTCATTACAGAGCTGTCAGCGGGGTTACAGGGAGCAGGATTGTCATTACAGAGCTGTCAGCGGGGTTACAGGGAGCAGGCTTGTCATTACAGAGCTGTCAGCGGGGTTACAGGGAGCGGGATTGTCATTACAGAACTGTCAGCGGGGTTACAGGGAGCAGGCTTGTCATTACAGAGCTGTCAGCGGGGTTACAGGGAGCAGGATTGTCATTACAGAGCTGTCAGCGGGGTTACAGGGAGCAGGATTGTCATTACAGAGCTGTCAGCGGGGTTACAGGGAGCGGGATTGTCATTACAGAGCTGTCAGCGGGGTTACAGAGAGCAGGATTGTCATTACAGAGCTGTCAGCGGGGTTACAGGGAGCAGGATTGTCATTACAGAGCTGTCAGCAGGGTTACAGGGAGCGGGCTGTGGGAGGGGTGAAAGGGTGAGTGTTCACCCACCATCCCCGCCCTCAGGCTTTCATGTGCCAGACTGGGGAGTGGCTGCGGCCTATTCGCCAACAGAAGGCATCGCGGACAAGCCCCAACCTTAGTAATGAGATGAGGGGCACCAAAGATTTCTCAGCCCAAATGTTTTGCCAAATCTGTGGCTGGAGAAGCTGGTTCCAGTGCTGCCTTCTGCTGGTAGAATGTCAGGGGACACGGAGAAGGTGTGTGGGAATGGGACACAGGCTGAGGTCCCTGTGGGACCCATCGTATGCATTAACGTGGAGACAAGGCACAAGTCAGGAGTGTGATGGAATACTCTCCACTTGCCTGGATGAGTGCAGCTCCCACAACACTCAAGAAGCTCGACACCATCCAGGACAAAGCAGCCCTGTTTGATTGGCACCCCATCCACAAACATTCACTCCCTCCACCACCGACGCACAGTAGCAGCAGTGTGTGTACCATCTACAAGATGCACTGCAGCAACTCACCAAGGCTCCTTCGACAGCACCTTCCAAACCCACGACCTCTACCATCTAGAAGGCCAAAAGCAGCAGACACATGGGGAACACCACCACCTGGAAGTTCCCCTCTGAGTCACTCACCACCCTGACTTGGAAATATATCAGCCGTTCCTTCACTGTCGCTGGGTCAAAATCCTGGAACTCTCTCCCTAACAGCACTGTGGGTGTACCTACACCATATGGACTGCAGCGGCTCAAGAAGGCAGCTCACCCCCACCTTCTCAAGGGGCAATTAGGGACGCGCAATAAATGCTGGGCCCAGTCAGCGACGCCCACATCCCATAATGAATTGAAAATACTTAAATGGCTGCTTGTGTGTCACTGTGTGTCTCATTGTGTGTGTGTGTGAAAGAGAGAGTGTATATGTATGTGCGTCTATCTGTGTGTGTTTGTATGTGTGAGGGAGAGAGAGAGAGAGTGTATGTGTGTGAATCTGTCACTATGTGTCTGAGAGAGAGTGTGTGTGTGTGTGTGAGAGAACGTGTGCATGTGTTTCAGTGTCTGTGTGTGACAGTGCATGTGAATCTGTTAGTGTGTATGTGAGAGAGTGTGTGCCAGTGTGTATGTGTGAGTGTGTCTATCAGTGTGTGAGAGAAAGCGTACATATGTGTGTGAGTCTGTCAGTGTGTGTGAATGTGTGTGTGAGAGTGTATATGTGTGTGTGTGAGTCTATCAATGTATGTGTGTGAGATTGTGTGCATGTCTGTGCGTGTGAGTCTGTCAGCATGTGTGAGAGAGTGTATATGTGTGTGAGAGAGTGTATATGTGTGTGTGGGAGAGAGTGTATGTGTGTGGGAGCCTGTCAGTGTGTATGAGAGTGTGTGTGTGAGAGAGAGTGTATATGTATGTGTGTGAGTCTATCAATGTATGTGTGTGTGAGAGAGTGTGAGTGTGTCTGTGTGTGTGTGAGTCCGTCAGCATACGTGTGACAGTATATATATGTGTGCGTGTGAGAGAGGGAGAGAGTGTGTATGTGTGTGTGTGTCTGTCAATGCGTATGAGTGTGTGCATGAGGGAGAGTGTATATGTGTTTGTGAGTCTGTCAGTGTGTGTGTGTGTCAGCGTGTGTGTGTGTGTGTCTATGTGTGTGCGTGAGAGACTGTGTGTGTGAAAGAGAGAGTGTATATATGTGTGTGTGCCTGTCAGTGTGTGTGTGAGTGAGAGAGAGTATATGTGTGTGTGAGTATGTCAGTGTGTGTGAGTGTCAGGGTGTGTGAGAGTGTGCAAGTGTGTGTATGTGTCAATGTGTATGTGTGTGTGTGAGAGTCGGTCAGTTTGGGTGTGTGTGTCAGTATGTGTGTGTGCCTGTGTGAGTCTGCCCGTGTGTGTGTGTGTGTGTGTGTGTGTGTGTGTGTGTGAGTCTGCCTGTGTATGTATGTGTGAGCCTACCAGTGTGTGTGTCTGAGAGAGAGATCACTGCATTAAAACTCTCTCAAACACTCACACACATCAGAACTGAAGAAGAGTCATACACACTCAAAATGTTAACACTGTCTTTCTCTCCACAGATGCTGAGTTTTTCCAGTTATTTTTGTTTTTGTTCTACTCATCAACATTGGGTTCTCTCATTCTGAGTCCCGACTGACAAGAGTATCTGATTTCCCGTGGACATCACTGAAGGCTGTAAGACTAACCAGGCAATTAACGCATATAAAGACACACATTGATTGAGCTCTGAGTCAGAAGGAGACTGTGGTACGTTGTGACAAAGTGTTTGACAGTAATGATCAATCTCTCGCTTGCTGAATGTGTCCCTTGTTATCTGTGATAATGACAGGGAGAGGGTCAGTCCCTCTATATGTTTAACAGCCACTGTTCAGGGTTCCCGAGTATTGGCGTCATTGCTGGGGGTGTGTGCCAGTAAAGGCTGAGCCCGTGCGCAGGAATTTGGGAATCAGATAAGGCAGAGTGGCTACAATCACTGTTCCCAATAGAGTGGAAATGATTGGATAAATGCACTGTCAGTCTAGTCAGGAAGGAGAGATTGAAACACTCCCTGAACTGATGAGGATGACTTTATGGATTAGATTAGCACCAAGGAAGGTGCGTCCATGTCAGTATTGGGGTCAGACACTGTCAGTATTGGGGTCAGACACTGTCAGTATTGGGGTCAGACACTGACAGTATTGGGATCAGACACTGTCAGTATTGGGGTCAGACACTGTCAGTATTGGGGTCAGACACTGTCAGTATTGGGGTTGCACACTGTTAGTATGGGGGTCAGACACTGTGAGTATTGGGGTCAGACACTGTCAGTATTGGCATCAGACACTGTCAGTATTGGGGTCAGACACTGTCAGTATTGGGGTTGCACACTGTTAGTATGGGGGTCAGACACTGTCAGTATTGGGGTCAGACACTGTCAGTATTGGGGTCAGACACTGTCAGTATTGGGATCAGACACTGTCAGTATTGGGGTCAGACACTGTCAGTATTGGGGTTACACACTGACAGTATTGGGGTTACACACTGTCAGTATTGGGGTCAGACACTGTCAGTATTGGGGTCACACTGACAGTATTGGGGTCAGACACTGTCAGTATTGGGGTCACACTGACAGTATTGGGGTCAGGCACTGTTAGTATTGGGGTTACACACTGACAGTATTGGGGTCAGACACTGACAGTATTGGGGTCACACTGTCAGTATTAGGGTCAGACACTGTCAGTATTGGGGTCACACTGACAGTATTGGGGTCAGACACTGTCAGTATTGAGATCACAATGTCAGTATTGGGGTCAGACACTGTCAGTACTGGGGACACACTGACAGTATTGGGGTCAGACACTGACAGTATTGGGGTCACAATGTCAGTATTGGGATCACACTGTCAGTATTGGGGTCAGACAGTGACAGTATTGGGGTCATACTGACAGTATTGGGGTCAGACACTGTCAGTATTAGGGTTACACACTGTCAGTATTGGGATCAGACACTGTCAGTATTGGGGTCAGACACTGTCAGTATTGGGGTCAGACACTGTCAGTATTGGGGTTACACACTGTCAGTATTGGGGTTACATACTGTCAGTATTGGGGTCAGACACTGTCAGTATTGGGGTCAGACACTGAAAGTATTGGGATCAGACACTGTCAGTATTGGGGTTACACACTGTCAGTATTGGGGTCAGACACTGTCAGTATTAGGGTTACACACTGTCAGTCTTGGGGTCAGACACTGTCAGTATTCGGGTCAGACACTGTCAGTATTGGGGTCACACACTGTCAGTATTGGGATCAGACACTGTCAATATTGGGATCAGACACTGTCAGTATTGGGGTCAGACACTGTCAGTATTGGGGTTACACACTGTCAGAATTGGGGTCAGACAAAGTCAGTATTGGGGTTACACACTGTCAGTATTGGGGTCAGACACTGACAGTATTGGGGTCAGACACTGTCAGTATTGGGGTCAGACACTGTCAGTATTGGGGTCAGACACTGTTAGTATTGGAGTTACACACTGTCAGTATTGGGGTCAGACACTGTCAGTATTGGGGTCAAACACTGTCAGTATTGGGGTTACACACTGTCAGTATTGGGGTCAGACACTGTCAGTATTGGGGTCAGACACTGTCAGTATTGGGGTTGCACACTGTTAGTATGGGGGTCAGACACTGTCAGTATTGGGGTCAGACACTGTCAGTATTGGGGTCAGACACTGTCAGTATTGGGATCAGACACTGTCAGTATTGGGGTCAGACACTGTCAGTATTGGGGTTGCGCACTGTTAGTATGGGGGTCAGACACTGTCAGTATTGGGGTCAGACACTGTCAGTATTGGGGTCAGACACTGTCAGTATTGGGGTTACACACTGTCAGTATTGGGGTCAGACACTGTCAGTATTGGGATCAGACACTGTCAGTATTGGGGTCAGACACTGTCAGTATTGGGGTCAGACACTGTCAGTATTGGGGTCACAATGTCAGTATTGGGGTCAGACACTGTCAGTATTGGGGTCACACACTGACAGTATTGGGATCAGACAAAGTCAGTATTGGGGTTACACACTGACGGTATTGGGATCAGATGCTGTCAGTATTGCGGTTACACACTGACGGTATTGGGATCAGTCACTGTCAGTATTGGGGTCAGACACTGTCAGTATTGGGGTCAGACACTGTCAGTATTGGGATCAGACACTGTTTGTATTGGGATCAGACACTGACAGTATTGGGGTCAGACAAAGTCAGTATTGGGGTCAGACACTGTCAGTATTGGGGTCACAATGTCAGTATTGGGGTCAGACACTGTCAGTATTGGGGTCAGACACTGTCAGTATTGGGGTCAGACATTGTCAGTATTGGGATCAGACACTGTCAGTATTTGGGTCAGACACTGTCAGTATTGGGATCAGACACTGTCAGTATTGGGATCAGACACTGACAGTATTGGGATCAGACACTGACAGTATCGGGGTCAGACAAAGTCGGTATTGGGATCAGACACTGTCAGTATTGGGGTCACAATGTCAGTATCGGGGTCAGACAAAGTCGGTATTGGGATCAGACACTGTCAGTATTGGGGTCACAATGTCAGTATTGGGGTCAGACACTGTCAGTATTGGGGTCAGACACTGTCAGTATTGGGATCAGACACTGTCAGTATTGGGGTCAGACACTGTCAGTATTGGGGTCAGACACTGTCAGTATTTGGGTCAGACACTGTCAGTATTAGGGTTACACACTGTTAGTATGGGGGTCAGACACTGTCAGTATTGGGGTCAGACACTGTCAGTATTGGGGTTACACACTGTCAGTATTGGGGTCAGACACTGTCAGTATTGGGGTCAGACACTGTCAGTATTGGGGTCAGACACTGTCGTATTGGGGTCAGACACTGTCAGTATTGGGATCAGACACTGTCAGTATTGGGATCAGACACTGTCAGTATTAGGGTTACACACTGTCAGTATTGGGGTTGCACACTGTCAGTATTGGGATCAGACACTGTCAGTATTGGGATCAGACACTGTCAGTATTGGGATCAGACAGTGTCAGTATTTGGGTCAGACACTGTCAGTATTAGGGTTACACACTGTCAGTATTGGGATCAGACACTGTCAGTATTGGGGTCAGACACTGTTTGTATTGGGATCAGACACTGTCGTATTGGGGTCAGACACTGTCAGTATTGGGGTCAGACACTGTCAGTATTGGGGTCAGACACTGTCGTATTGGGGTCAGACACTGTCAGTATTGGGATCAGACACTGTCAGTATTTGGGTCAGACACTGTCAGTATTAGGGTTACACACTGTCAGTATTGGGATCAGACACTGTCAGTATTGGGGTCACACTGACAGTATTGGGGTCATGGATAAAGAGAACAAAAATTTTGGTGGGACAGTGTAGAGGGAGATTAACTCTGTATCTAACCCCGTGCTGTACCTGTCCTGGGAGTGTTTGATAGGGATAGTGTAGAGGAAGCTTTAATCTGTATTTAACCCCGTGCTGTACCTGTCCTGCAAGTGTTTTATGGAGAAAATGTAGAGGGAGCTTTACTCTGTATCTAAACCTGTGCCGTAACTGCCTGGGAGAATTTGATGGAGACAGTGTAGAGGGAGCTTTACTCTGTATCTAACCCCGTGCTGTACCTGTCCTGGGAGTGTTTGATGGGGACAGTGTAGAGGGAGCTTTACTCTGTATCTAACCCCGTGCTGTAGCTGTCCTGGGAGTGTTTGATGGGGACAGTGTAGAGGGAGCTTTACTCTGTATCTAACCCCATGCTGTACCTGTCCTGGGAGTGTTTGATGGGGACAGTGTAGAGGGAGCTTTACTCTGTATCTAACCCCGTGCTGTACCTGTCCTGGGAGTGTTTGATGGGGACAGTGTAGAGGGAGCTTTACTCTGTATCTAACACCGTGCTGTACCTGTCCTGGGAGTGTTTGATGGGGACAGTGTAGAGGGAGCTTTACTCTGTATCTAACCCCGTGCTGTACCTGTCCTGGGAGTGTTTGATGGGGACAGTGTAGAGGGAGCTTTACTCTGTAACTAACCTCATGCTGTTCCTATCCTGGGAGTGTTTGATGGGGACACTGTAGAAGGAGCTTTACTCTGTATCTAACCCCATGCTGTACCTGTCCTGGGAGTGTTTGATGGCGACAATGTAGAGGGAGCTTTACTCTGTATCTAAACCTGTGCCATAACTGCCCTGGGAGATTTTGTTGGGGACAGTGTAGAGGGAGCTTTACTCTATATCTAACCCTGTGCTGTACCTGCCTTGGGAGAACTTGATGGGGACAGTGTAGAGGGAGCTTTACGTCGTATCTAAACCCATTATGTACCTGTCCTGGGAGTGTTTGATGGGGACAGTGTAGAGGGAGCTTTACCCTGTATCTAACCCCATGCTGTACCTGTCCTGGGAGTGTTTGATGGGGACAGTGTAGAGGGACCTTTACTCTCTATCTAACCCTGTGTTGTACCTGTCCTGGGAGTGTTTGATCGGGACAGTATAGAGGGAGCTTTACACTGTATCTAACCTTGTGCTCTACCTGTCCTGGGAGTTTTTGAAGGGGACGGTGCAGAGGGAGCTTTACACTGTATCTAAACCTGTGCTGTACCTGTCCTGGGAGTGTTTAACGGGGACAGTTAAGAGGGAGCTTTACCCTGTATCTAACCCCGTGCTGTACCTGTCCTGGGAGTGTTTGATGGAGACAGTATAGAGGGAGCTTTACTCTGTATCTAACCCCACGTTCTACCTGTCCTGGGAGTTTTTGATGGGGACGGTGTAGAGAGAGCTTTACACTGTATCTAACCCCGTGCTGTACCTGTCCTGGGAGTGTTTGATGGGGATAGTGTAGAGGGAGTTTCACTCTGTATCTAACCCCGTGCTGTACCTGTCCTGGGAGTGTTTGATGGGGACAGTGTAGAGGGAGGTTTACTCTCTACCTAACCCTGTATTGTACCTGTCCTTGGAGTGTTTGATTAGGACAGCATAAAGGAATCTTTAAACTGTATCTAACCCCGTGCTGTACCTGCCCTGGGAGTGTTTGATAGGGATAATGTAGAGGAAGCTTTAACCTGTATTTAACCCCGTGCTGTACCAGTCATGCATGTGTTTGATGGGGACAATGTAGAGGGAGCTTTTCTCTGTATCTAAACCTGCGCTGTAGCTGCCCTGGGAGAATTTGATGGGGACAGTGTAGAGGGAGCTTTACTCTGTATCTAACCCCGTGCTGTACCTGTCCTGTGAGTGTTTGATGGGGACAGTGTAGAGGGAGCTTTACCCTGTATCTACCCCCTGCTGTACCTGTCCTGGGAGTGTTTGATAGGGACAGTGTAGAGGGAGCTTTAACCTCTATTTAACCCCATGCTGTACCTGTCCTGCAAGTGTTTGATGGGGACAATGTAGAGGTAGCTTTACTCTGTATCTAACCCTGTGCTGTACCTGTCCAGGGAGTGTTTGATGGGACAGTGTAGAGGGAGCTTTACTCTGTATCTAACCCCGTGCTGTATCTGTCCTGTGAGTGTTTGACGGGGACAGTGTAGAGGGAGCTTTACTCTGTATCTACCCCCTGCTGTACCTGTCCTGGGAGTGTTTGATAGGGACAGTGTAGAGGGAGCTTTACTCTGTATCTAACCCCATACCTGTCCTTGGAGTGTTTGATTAGGACAGCATAAAGGAAGCTTTAACCTGTACCTAACCCCGTGCTGTACCTGCCCTGGGAGTGTTTGATAGTGATAGTGTAGAGGGAGCTTTACTCTGTATCTAACCCCGTGCTTACCTGTCCTGGGAGTGTTTGATGGGGACAGTATAGAGGGAGCTTTACTCTGTATCTAACCCCGTGCTGTACCTGTCCTGGAAGTGTTTGATGGGGACAGTGTAGAGGGAGTTTCACTCTATATCTAACCCCGTGCTGTACCTGCCCTGGGAGAACTTGATGGGGACAGTGTAGAAGGAGCTTTTCTCTGTATCTAACCCCGTGCTGTACCTGTCCTGGGAGTGTTTGATGGGGACAGTGTAGAGGGAGCTTTACTCTGTATGTAACCCCTTGCAGTACCTGTCCTGGGAGTGTTTGATGGGGACAGTGTAGAGGGAGCTTTACTCTGTATTTAAGGCCATACCTGTCCTTGGAGTGTTTCATTAGGACAGCATAAAGGAAGCTTTAACCTGTATCTAACCACGTGCTGTACCTGGCCTGGGAGTGTTTGATAGGGATAATGTAGAGGAAGCTTTAACCTGTACTTAACCCCGTGCTGTACCTGTCCTGCAAGAGCTTGATGGGGAGAATATAGAGGGAGCTTTACTCTGTATCTAAACCTGTGCTGTACCTGTCCTGGGAGTGTTTGATGGGGACGGTGTAGTGGGAGCTTTACTCTGTATCTAACCCCGTGCTGTACCTGTCCTGGGAGTGTTTGATGGGGACAGTATAGAGGGAGCTTTACTCTCTATCTCACCCTGTGTTGTACATGTCCTGGGAGTGTTTGATGGGGACAGTGTAGAGGGAGCTTTACTCTGTATCTAACCCCGTGTTGTACCTGTCCTGGGAGTGTTTGATGGGGACAGTGTAGAGGGAGCTTTACTCTGTATCTAACGCCATACCTGTCCTTGCAGTGTTTGATTAGGACAGCTGAAATGAAGCTTTACTCTGTATCTAACCCCGTGCTATACCTGCCCTGGGAGTGTTTGATAGGGATAATGTAGAGGAAGCTTTAACCTATATTTAACCCCGTGCTGTACCTGTCCTGCAAGTGTTTGATGGGGACAATGTAGAGCGAGCTTTACTCTGTACCTAAACCTGTGCCGTAACTGCCCTGGGAAAATTTGATGGGGACAGTGTAGTGGGAGCTTTACTCTGTATCTAACCCCGTGCTGTATCTGTCCTGGGAGTGTTTGATGGGGACAGTGTAGAGGGAGCTTTACTCTGTATCTAACCCCGTGCTGTACCTGCCCTGGGTGTGTTTGATGGGGACAATGTAGAGGGAGCTTTACTCTGTATCTAAACCTGTGCCATAACTGCCCTGGGAGATTTTGTTGGGGACAGTGTAGAGGGAGCTTTACTCTATATCTAACCCTGTGCTGCACCTGTCCTGGGAGTGTTTGACGGGGACAGTATAGACGGAGCTTTACCCTGTATCTAACCCCGTGCTGTACCTGTCCTGGGAGTGTTTGCTGTGGACAGTGTAGAGGGAGCTTTACTCTGTATCTAACCCTGTGCTGTGCCTGTCCTGGGAGTGTTTAATGGGGACAGTGAAGAGGGAGCTTTACCCTGTATCTAACCCCGTGCTGTACCTGTCCTGGCAGTGTTTGATGGGGACAGTGTAGAGGGAGCTTTACTCTGTATCTAATCCCATGCTGTACCTGTCCTGGGAGTGTTTGATGGGGACAGTGTAGAGGGAGCTTTACTCTGTATCTAATCCCATGCTGTACCTGTCCTGGGAGTGTTTGATGGGGACAGTGTAGAGGGAGCTTTACTCTGTATCTAACCCCGTGCTGTACCTGTCCTGGGAGTGTTTGATGGGGACAGTGTAGAGGGAGCTTTACTCTGTAACTAACCTCATGCTGTTCCTATCCTGGGAGTGTTTGATGGGGACACTGTAGAAGGAGCTTTACTCTGTATCTAACCCCATGCTGTACCTGTCCTGGGAGTGTTTGATGGCGACAATGTAGAGGGAGCTTTACTCTGTATCTAAACCTGTGCCATAACTGCCCTGGAAGATTTTGTTGGGGACAGTGTAGAGGGAGCTTTACTCTATATCTAACCCTGTGCTGTACCTGCCTTGGGAGAACTTGATGGGGACAGTGTAGAGGGAGCTTTACGTCGTATCTAAACCCATTATGTACCTGTCCTGGGAGTGTTTGATGGGGACAGTGTAGAGGGAGCTTTACCCTGTATCTAACCCCATGCTGTACCTGTCCTGGGAGTGTTTGATGGGGACAGTGTAGAGGGACCTTTACTCTCTATCTAACCCTGTGTTGTACCTGTCCTGGGAGTGTTTGATCGGGACAGTATAGAGGGAGCTTTACACTGTATCTAACCTTGTGCTGTACCTGTCCTGGGAGTTTTTGAAGGGGACGGTGCAGAGGGAGCTTTACACTGTATCTAAACCTGTGCTGTACCTGTCCTGGGAGTGTTTAACGGGGACAGTTAAGAGGGAGCTTTACCCTGTATCTAACCCCGTGCTGTACCTGTCCTGGGAGTGTTTGATGGAGACAGTATAGAGGGAGCTTTACTCTGTATCTAACCCCACGTTCTACCTGTCCTGGGAGTTTTTGATGGGGACGGTGTAGAGAGAGCTTTACACTGTATCTAACCCCGTGCTGTACCTGTCCTGGGAGTGTTTGATGGGGATAGTGTAGAGGGAGTTTCACTCTGTATCTAACCCCGTGCTGTACCTGTCCTGGGAGTGTTTGATGGGGACAGTGTAGAGGGAGGTTTACTCTCTACCTAACCCTGTATTGTACCTGTCCTTGGAGTGTTTGATTAGGACAGCATAAAGGAATCTTTAAACTGTATCTAACCCCGTACTGTACCTGCCCTGGGAGTGTTTGATAGGGATAATGTAGAGGAAGCTTTAACCTGTATTTAACCCCGTGCTGTACCAGTCATGCATGTGTTTGATGGGGACAATGTAGAGGGAGCTTTTCTCTGTATCTAAACCTGCGCTGTAGCTGCCCTGGGAGAATTTGATGGGGACAGTGTAGAGGGAGCTTTACTCTGTATCTAACCCCGTGCTGTACCTGTCCTGTGAGTGTTTGATGGGGACAGTGTAGAGGGAGCTTTACCCTGTATCTACCCCCTGCTGTACCTGTCCTGGGAGTGTTTGATAGGGACAGTGTAGAGGGAGCTTTAACCTCTATTTAACCCCATGCTGTACCTGTCCTGCAAGTGTTTGATGGGGACAATGTAGAGGTAGCTTTACTCTGTATCTAACCCTGTGCTGTACCTGTCCAGGGAGTGTTTGATGGGACAGTGTAGAGGGAGCTTTACTCTGTATCTAACCCCGTGCTGTATCTGTCCTGTGAGTGTTTGACGGGGACAGTGTAGAGGGAGCTTTACTCTGTATCTAATCCCATGCTGTACCTGTCCTGGGAGTGTTTGATGGGGACAGTGTAGAGGGAGCTTTACTCTGTATCTAACCTCGTGCTGTAGCTGTCCTGGGAGTGTTTGACGGGGACAGTGTAGAGGGAGATTTACCCTATATCTAACCCCGTGCTGTACCTGTCCTGGGAGTGTTATATGGGGACACTATAGTGGGAGCTTTACTCTGTATCTGACCCTGTGCTGTACCTGTCCTGGGAGTTTTTGATGGGGACGGTGTAGAGGGAGCTTTTCACTGTATCTAACCCCGTGCTATCCCTGTCCTGGGAGTGTTTGATGGGGACAGTGTAGAGGGAGCTTTACTCTGTATCTAACCCTGTGCTTTACCTGCCCTGGGACTGTTTGATGGGGACAGTCTATAGGGACCTTTACTCTGTATCTAACCCCGTGCTGTACCTGCCCTGAGAGTGTTTGATGGGGACGGTGTAGAGTGAGCTTTTCTCTGTATCTAACCCAGTGCTGTACCTGTCCTGGGAGTGTTTGATGGGGACAGTGTAGAGGGAGCTTTACCCTGTATCTAACCCCGTGCTGTTCCTGTCCTGGGAGTGTTTGATGGGGACAGTGTAGAGGGAGCTTTACTCTGTATCTAACCACGTGCTGTACCTGTCCTGGGAGTGTTTGATAGGGACAGTGTAGAGGGAGCTTTACTCTGTATCTAACCCCATACCCGTCCTTGGAGTGTTTGATTAGGACAGCATAAAGGAAGCTTTCACCTGAATCTTACCCCGTGCTGTACCTGCCCTGGGAGTGTTTGATAGGGATAGTGTAGAGGAAGCTTTAACCTGTATTTAACCCCGTGCCATACCTGTCCTGCAAGTGTTTGATGGGGACAATGTAGAGGGTGCTTTACTCTGTATCTAACCCCGTGCTGTACCTGACCAGGAATTGTTTGATGGGGACAGTGTAGAGGGAGCTTTACTCTATCTAACCCTGTGTTGTACCTGTCCTGGGAGTATTTGATAGGGACAGTGTAGAGGGAGCTTTACTCTGCATCTAACCCCGTGCTGTACCTGTCCTGGGAGTGTTTGATGGGGACAGTGCAGAGGGAGCTTTACTCTGTATCTAACACTGTGCTGTCCCTGTCCTGGGAGTGTTTGATGGGGACAGTGTAGAGGGAGCTTTACTCCGTATCTAACCCCGTGCTTTACCTGTCCTGGGAGTGTTTGATGGGGACAGTGTAGAGGGAGCTTTACTCTGTATCTAACCCCGTGCTGTACCTGTCCTGGGAGTGTTTGATGGGGACAGTGTAGAGGGAGCTTTACTCCGTATCTAACCCCGTGCTTTACCTGTCCTGGGAGTGTTTGATGGGGACAGTGTAGAGGGAGCTTTACTCTGTATATCACCCCAGGCTGTACCTGCCCTGGACATATCTGATGGTTCTCTGAAGCCTATCACTCCTAGAAGTCTACCCCTTTCACCTGATGTGCTCTCCTTAAGTGGTCACTTTTCTTAAATCAACAGCCAATGGTCCCATTTTAGGTACAGGTTGCATGATCAGTTCTTTCTGTGGGATTTTTAAACACAGTGTCGGGGAACTATATGCACATCTCCACTCTCACCACACGTGTGCGTACACACACACACAGACTGACATAAACAACCGCAGATACACATGCAGTCACTGACACACAGATGCTCAACAGATACACACGCACACTCACTGACACACTGTCTCTCACACACACATATACATTCACACACTGACAGATACACACAGTTTCACACACCTACATGCACACATTGACGCACACACAGATACATGCACTCACTGACACTCTCACAGACACACATAAACATGCACACACAGATACACGCACACACTCACTGACACAGTCTCTCTCTCACACACTGACACTCAGTCTCACACATATACACTCACTGGTACGCACACACTCACTGACACACACATACATACACACACCGACACTCAGTCTCACACATTTACAGTCACTGACACACACAGTGATGCAGGATTTATGATATGGTCATCAGTACGTGCTGTTTACTGAACATCCCCCTCTGTTCATTCAATATGAAGTGTATACGTGCACCCTAGTGCATAAATGCTTAAGTCAGTCTACACTAAGTGCTACTTACCAGTAAATACTGCCCAGCCCTCTAATTGTGGTTTCAGGTGACTGATAATCAAATGTCTCGCTCCCCGACTCAGATTATAGCCTTGTTCAATTGCTCGACCATCACAATCCAAACAAACGGGCAATTTCTATTTCCCTCTCCCTCCTGTCCTGGATCTGCCCACATGTTGGCGTTTCCAACTGCCACTTCGCAAAGCAGCTGGTACTGATACGTCACTTGCCCCCATGTCTGGGAGTCATTTCCAAGACCGTACCCGGCTCCCGGTGCCGGAGTTTCACCACCGCTCCCCTCCCCACACCCGAGACGGAGCCACTGAAATTTCCCTTCACTTCGGCAGGACCTGAAGATCCCACCGGCTTGAGGAGCTGGAAAATTCCGGTCCCTGTGCCTCATAAGGAGACGTCTGCTCTGGTGTCCGCCCACCCACCCACCCACTCACAGAACAGATGATCTCATTTGTCAAGCCGAGTACGGTGTGGGAAACCATGAGCTTGTCCACTTTTGACAGGAAGAATAACGCGGCACTTTGCTTAAGTCGAGAGACGCTGCAGAATGCCGCGGTGCAGAGGGATCTGGGTGTCGTTGTACACGAATCACAAGTCAACGTGAGGTACAGCGAGCGCTTAGGAAGGCAAATGGCACGTCGGTGTTTATTGCAAGGGGAGGTGGAGTATCAAAGTGGGGATGTCTTGCTGCAACTGGACAGGGCGTTGGTGAGACTACACCTGGAGCACTGTGGACAGTTTTGGTCACCTTACTTAAAGGACGGACAGACTCGCATTGGAAGAGGTTCAGAGAAGGTTCACTCGGCTGAGTCCTGGAATGAAGGAGGTTTGTCTTGTGAGGAAAGGTTGAGCAGGTTGGGCCCTGTACCCACTGGAGTTTAGAAGAATGAGAGGCGACCTTATTGAAGTGTAAGATTCTGAGGCTTGACAGGGTGGATGTTGAGAGGATGTTCCCCCCCCTGGGGGAATCTAGAACTAGGAGATAGGGTTTAAAAGGAGGGGCTGTCCCACGCAAGATGGGGATGAGAAGGAACTTGTTCTCCCAGGGGTTTGGCAGTATTTGGAATTCTCTTCCCCCAGAGAGCGGTGGAGGCTGGTGCATTGAATATCCTCCAGACCGAGTTGGACAGACTTTTGATTGACAGGCGGAGTCGAGGGTTACGAGGGGTAGGCAGAAAAAACGGAGTTCAGGCCACCATCGGAACGGCCACGACGGGCCGAATGGCCCCATCCTGCTCCTCTTTCTTACCCTCCTCTGATATGTTTGTGGGAGCACGCTGTGAGCACATCGTTCGCCAGGCTTCCTGCCTTACCCTTTGCAAAGTGTTTCATTGGCTGTCAAACGTTAGGCATCCTGAGGATGTGGCAGGAGATATAAAAATGTAAGTGGAGACACCCAGGATCTGTTTAACTTGACTTTTTTTTCCCCCTGTTTCGAGGTTACAGTACAAAGTACACTATAGAAGTCGGTTAACACCGAGACGGTACAATAGCAGCAATACTGTAAATACACTTTAGTGAGACACCATCCAGTGTGCCCTAGTCTCCCCCACCCGGGTGCCTTTCACTGCCCCCCCCACCCCACTGCAACCCCCCCACCGCAACCCCCCCCCACCACCACCCCACCAATGTCCACCTGGGCATTACTGACCCAGCCCACAGACAAATTGGATCTTGACCTGTTTCTGAACGTACCCAGCAGCAGATAGGGAGGGGAGTGGTTAATATGTCAAAAGCCTGATGGAAATGGTGAGAAAGCGAGGTGAAAAGGTCACCTCGGCTATAATGTAGAGGCCCAGACTGCTGAAACCCCCATGGCGGAGCAGTTAACATCGGGGGGATGTGCTGGAGTCAGAATCGGAGGCTAGTAGGGGCTGGAGGAGGTTACAGAGATAGGGAGGGGTGTAGGGGCTGGAGGAGGTTACAGAGATAGGGAGGGTTGTAGGTGCTGGAGGAGGTTACAGAGATAGGGAGGGTTGTAGGGGCTGGAGGAGGTTACAGAGATAGGGAGTGGTGTAGGGGCTGGAGGAGGTTACAGAGATAGGGAGGGGTGTAGGGGCTGGAGGAGGTTACAGAGATAGGGAGGGTTGTAGGTGCTGGAGGAGGTTACAGA
>JANJGN010001013.1:0-180000 GCA_026770705.1 Isurus oxyrinchus
ACAGCCTGTCCCACTATCAGCTACCAGCTCCTCCCTCAATATACACACAGCCTGTCCGACACTCAGCTACCAGATCCTCCCTCAGTAACACAGCCTGTCCCTCTCTCAGATACCAGCTCCTCCCTCACTAACACACAGCCTGTCCCACTCTCAGATACCAGCTCCTCCCTCACTAACACAAAGCCTGTCCCACTCAGATACCAGCTCCTCCCTCACTAACACACAGCCTGTCCCACTCAGATACCAGCTCCTCCCTCACTAACACACAGCCTGTCCCACTCAGATACCAGCTCCTCCCTCACTTTACACACAGCCTGTCCCATTCTCGGACACCAGCTCCTCCCTCATTAACTCAGAGCCTGTCCCACTCTCAGATACCAGCTCCTCCCTCACAAACACACATCCTGTCCCACCCTCAGATACCAGCTCCTACCTCACTTTACACACAGCATATCCCACTCTCAGATACCAGCTCCTCCCTCACTAACACACAGCCTGTCCCACTCTCAGACACCAGCTCCACCCTCACTAACACAACCTGTCTCAACTCAGATACCAGCTCCTCCATAAGTAACACACAGCCTATCCCACTCTCTGACACCAGCTCCTCCCTCACTAACACACAGCCTGTCCCACTCAGATACCAGCTCCTCCCTCACTAACACACGGCCTGTCCCATTTTCAGACACCAGCTCCTCCCTCATTAACTCAGAGCCTGTCCCACTCTCAGATACCAGCTCCTCCCTCACTAACACACAACCTGTCCCACTCTCAAATGCCAACTCCTCCCTCAGTAACACACAGCCTGTCCCACTCTCAGATACCAGCTCCTCCCTCAGTAACACACAGCCTGTCCCCCTCTCAGATACTTGCTCCTCCCTCACTAACCCACAGCCTGTCTCACTCTCAGATACTAGCTCCTCCCTCACTAACACACAATCTGTCCCACTCTCAGATCCTAGCTCCTCCCTCACTAACACGCAGCCTGTCCCACTCTCAGATAACAGCTCCTCCCGCCTTAATACATAGCACCTCCCACTCTCAGATACCACCTCCTCCCTTACTAACACGCGGACTTTCACAGTCTCAGATGCCAGCTCCTCCCTCACTATTACACAATCTGTCCCACTCTCCGATACCAGCTCCTCCCTCCCGAACACACATTACGTTCCACTCTCAGATACCACCTCCTCCCTCACTAACACACAGCCTGCCCCACTCTCAGATGCCACCTCCTCCCTCACTAATACACAGCCTGTCCCACTGTCAGATACAAGGTCCTCCCTCAATAACACAGCCTGTCCCACTCTCAGATACCAGCTCCTCCTTCAGTAATACACAGACTGTCCCTCTCTCAGATACCAGCACCTCCCTTACTAACACAGATTCTGTCCCACTCTCAGATACTAGATCCTCCCTCACTAACACACAGCCTGTCCCACTCTCTGATACCAGCTCCTCCATCAAAACACACAATCTGTCCCACTCTCAGATACCAGCTCCTCCATCAAAACACACAATCTGTCCCACTCTCAGATACCAGCTCCTCCCTCCGTAACGCACTGCCTGTCAAATTCTCAGATACCACCTCCTGCCTCACTAACACACGGCCTGTCCCACTCTCAGATACCAGCTCCTCCGTCACCAAAACACAATCTCTCCCACTCTCCGAAACCAGCTCCTCCCTCCCTAACAGACACCACGTCCGACTCTCAGATACCATCTCTTCTCCTGCACATTCCAGCTCCACTCTCACTAACGCACAGCACGTCCCACTCTCAGATACAAGCTCCTCCCTCACTATACACACAGCCTGTCCGACTCTCAGCTACCAGATCCTCCCTCAGTAACACAGCCTGTCCCTCTCTCAGATACCAGCTCCTCCCTCACTAACACACAGCCTGTCCCACTCAGACTTCAGCTCCTCCCTCATTAACTCAGAGCCTGTCCCACTCTCAGATACCATCTCCTCCCTCACTAACACACAGCCTGTCCCACTCTCAGATACCAGCTCCTCCCTCACTAACACACAGCCGGTCCCACACTCAGATACCAGCACCTCCCTTACTAACACAGATTCTGTCCCACTCTCAGATACTAGATCCTCCCTCACTGACACACAGCCTGTCCCAATCTCAGATATCAGCTCCTCCCTCACTAACACACAGCCTGTCCCATTCTCAGACACCAGCTCCTCCCTCATTAACTCAGAGCCGGTCCCACTCTCAGATACCAGCTCCTTCCTCACAAACACACATCCTGTCCCACCCTCAGATACCAGCTCCTACCTCACTAACACACAGCCTTTCCCACTCTCAGATACCAGCTCCTTCCTCACTAACACACAGCCTGTCCCACACTCAGACACCAGCTCCTCCCTCACAAACACACAGCCTGTCCCACTCTCAGATACCAGCTCCTCCCTCACTAACACACAGCCTGTCCCATTTTCAGACACCAGCTCCTCCCTCATTAACTCAGAGCCTGTCCCACTCTCAGATACCAGCTCCTCCCTCACAAACACACATCCTGTCCCATTCTGAGATACCAGCTCCTCCCTCACTGACACACAGCCTGTCCCAATCTCCGATATCAGCTCCTCCCTCACAAACACACATCCTGTCCCATTCACAGATACCAGCTCCTTCCTCACGAACACACAGCCTGTCCCACACTCAGATACCAGCTCCTCCCTCACTAACACACAGCCTGTCCCACTCTCAGATACCAGCTCCTCCCTCACTAACACACAGCCTGTCCCACTCTCAGCTACCAGCTCCTCCCTCAATATACACACAGCCTGTCCGACACTCAGCTACCAGATCCTCCCTCAGTAACACAGCCTGTCCCTCTCTCAGATACCAGCTCCTCCCTCACTAACACACAGCCTGTCCCACTCAGATACCAGCTCCTCCCTCACTAACACACAGCATGTCCCATTCCCGGACACCAGCTCCTCCCTCATTAACTCAGAGCCTGTCCCACTCTCAGATACCAGCTCCTCCCTCACAAACACACATCCTGTCCCACCCTCAGATACCAGCTCCTACCTCACTTTACACACAGCCTGTCCCACTCTCAGATACCAGCTCCTCACTCACTAACACACAGCCTGTCCCACTCTCAGACACCAGCTCCTCCCTCACTAACACACAGCCTGTCCCACTCTCAGATACCAGCTCCTCCCTCACTAGCACACAACCTGTCCCACACTCAGATACCAGCTCCTCCCTCACTAACACACAGCCTGTCCCACTCTCAGACACCAGCTCCTCCCTCACTAACACACAGCCTGTCCCACTCTCAGATACCAGCTCCTCCCTCACTAACACAGCCTGTCTCACTCTCAGATACCAGCTCCTCCATAAGTAACACACAGCCTGTCCCACTCTCTGATACCAGCTCCTCCCTCACTAACACACTGCCTGTCCCACTCTCAGCTACCAGCTCCTCCCTCACTATACACACAGCCTGTCCGACTCTCAGCTACCAGATCCTCCCTCAGTAACACAGCCTGTCCCTCTCTCAGATACCAGCTCCTCCCTCACTAACACACAGCCTGTCCCACTCAGATACCAGCTCCTCCCTCACTAACACACGGCCTGTCCCATTTTCAGACACCAGCTCCTCCCTCATTAACTCAGAGCCTGTCCCACTCTCAGATACCAGCTCCTCCCTCACAAACACACATCCTGTCCCACACTCAGATACCAGCTCCTCCCTCACTAACACACAGCCTGTCCCACACTCAGATACCAGCACCTCCCTTACTAACACAGATTCTGTCCCACTCTCAGATACTAGATCCTCCCTTACTGACACACAGCCTGTCCCAATCTCAGATATCAGCTCCTCCCTCACTAACACACAGCCTGTCCCATTCTCAGACACCAGCTCCTCCCTCATTAACTCAGAGCCGGTCCCACTCTCAGATACCAGCTCCTTCCTCACAAACACACATCCTGTCCCACCCTCAGATACCAGCTCCTACCTCACTAACACACAGCCTTTCCCACTCTCAGATACCAGCTCCTCCCTCACTAACACACAGCCTGTCCCACTCTCAGCTACCAGCTCCTCCCTCACTAACACGCAGCCTGTCCCACTCTCAGATACCAGCTCCCACCTCACTAACTCACAGCCTGTCCCACTCTCAGACACCAGCTCCTCCCTCACTAACACACAGCCTGTCCCACTCTCAGCTACCAGCTCCTCCCTCACTAACACACAGCCTGTCCCACTATCAGCTACCAGCTCCTCCCTCAATATACACACAGCCTGTCCGACACTCAGCTACCAGATCCTCCCTCAGTAACACAGCCTGTCCCTCTCTCAGATACCAGCTCCTCCCTCACTAACACACAGCCTGTCCCACTCTCAGATACCAGCTCCTCCCTCACTAACACAAAGCCTGTCCCACTCAGATACCAGCTCCTCCCTCACTAACACACAGCCTGTCCCACTCAGATACCAGCTCCTCCCTCACTAACACACAGCCTGTCCCACTCAGATACCAGCTCCTCCCTCACTTTACACACAGCCTGTCCCATTCTCGGACACCAGCTCCTCCCTCATTAACTCAGAGCCTGTCCCACTCTCAGATACCAGCTCCTCCCTCACAAACACACATCCTGTCCCACCCTCAGATACCAGCTCCTACCTCACTTTACACACAGCATATCCCACTCTCAGATACCAGCTCCTCCCTCACTAACACACAGCCTGTCCCACTCTCAGACACCAGCTCCACCCTCACTAACACAACCTGTCTCAACTCAGATACCAGCTCCTCCATAAGTAACACACAGCCTGTCCCACTCTCTGACACCAGCTCCTCCCTCACTAACACACAGCCTGTCCCACTCAGATACCAGCTCCTCCCTCACTAACACACGGCCTGTCCCATTTTCAGACACCAGCTCCTCCCTCATTAACTCAGAGCCTGTCCCACTCTCAGATACCAGCTCCTCCCTCACTAACACACAACCTGTCCCACTCTCAAATGCCAACTCCTCCCTCAGTAACACACAGCCTGTCCCACTCTCAGATACCAGCTCCTCCCTCAGTAACACACAGCCTGTCCCCCTCTCAGATACTTGCTCCTCCCTCACTAACCCACAGCCTGTCTCACTCTCAGATACTAGCTCCTCCCTCACTAACACACAATCTGTCCCACTCTCAGATCCTAGCTCCTCCCTCACTAACACACAGCCTGTCCCACTCTCAGATAACAGCTCCTCCCGCCTTAATACATAGCACCTCCCACTCTCAGATACCACCTCCTCCCTTACTAACACGCGGACTTTCACAGTCTCAGATGCCAGCTCCTCCCTCACTATTACACAATCTGTCCCACTCTCCGATACCAGCTCCTCCCTCCCGAACACACATTACGTTCCACTCTCAGATACCACCTCCTCCCTCACTAACACACAGCCTGCCCCACTCTCAGATGCCACCTCCTCCCTCACTAATACACAGCCTGTCCCACTGTCAGATACAAGGTCCTCCCTCAATAACACAGCCTGTCCCACTCTCAGATACCAGCTCCTCCTTCAGTAATACACAGACTGTCCCTCTCTCAGATACCAGCACCTCCCTTACTAACACAGATTCTGTCCCACTCTCAGATACTAGATCCTCCCTCACTAACACACAGCCTGTCCCACTCTCAGATACCAGCTCCTCCATCAAAACACACAATCTGTCCCACTCTCAGATACCAGCTCCTCCATCAAAACACACAATCTGTCCCACTCTCAGATACCAGCTCCTCCCTCCGTAACGCACTGCCTGTCAAATTCTCAGATACCACCTCCTGCCTCACTAACACACGGCCTGTCCCACTCTCAGATACCAGCTCCTCCGTCACCAAAACACAATCTCTCCCACTCTCCGAAACCAGCTCCTCCCTCCCTAACAGACACCACGTCCGACTCTCAGATACCATCTCTTCTCCTGCACATTCCAGCTCCACTCTCACTAACGCACAGCACGTCCCACTCTCAGATACAAGCTCCTCCCTCACTATACACACAGCCTGTCCTACTCTCAGCTACCAGATCCTCCCTCAGTAACACAGCCTGTCCCTCTCTCAGATACCAGCTCCTCCCTCACTAACACACAGCCTGTCCCACTCAGACACCAGCTCCTCCCTCATTAACTCAGAGCCTGTCCCACTCTCAGATACCATCTCCTCCCTCACTAACACACAGCCTGTCCCACTCTCAGATACCAGCTCCTCCCTCACTAACACACAGCCGGTCCCACACTCAGATACCAGCACCTCCCTTACTAACACAGATTCTGTCCCACTCTCAGATACTAGATCCTCCCTCACTGACACACAGCCTGTCCCAATCTCAGATATCAGCTCCTCCCTCACTAACACACAGCCTGTCCCATTCTCAGACACCAGCTCCTCCCTCATTAACTCAGAGCCGGTCCCACTCTCAGATACCAGCTCCTTCCTCACAAACACACATCCTGTCCCACCCTCAGATACCAGCTCCTACCTCACTAACACACAGCCTTTCCCACTCTCAGATACCAGCTCCTTCCTCACTAACACACAGCCTGTCCCACACTCAGACACCAGCTCCTCCCTCACAAACACACAGCCTGTCCCACTCTCAGATACCAGCTCCTCCCTCACTAACACATAGCCTGTCCCATTTTCAGACACCAGCTCCTCCCTCATTAACTCAGAGCCTGTCCCACTCTCAGATACCAGCTCCTCCCTCACAAACACACATCCTGTCCCATTCTGAGATACCAGCTCCTCCCTCACTGACACACAGCCTGTCCCAATCTCCGATATCAGCTCCTCCCTCACAAACACACATCCTGTCCCATTCACAGATACCAGCTCCTTCCTCACGAACACACAGCCTGTCCCACACTCAGATACCAGCTCCTCCCTCACTAACACACAGCCTGTCCCATTCTCAGATACCAGCTCCTCCCTCATTAACTCAGAGCCTTTCCCACTCTCAGATACCAGCTCCTTCCTCACAAACACACATCCTGTCCCACCCTCAGATACCAGCTCCTACCTCACTAACACACAGCCTTTCCCACTCTCAGATACCAGCTCCTCCCTCACTAACACACAGCCTGTCCCACTCTCAGACACCAGCTCCTCCCTCACTAACACACAGCCTGTCCCACTCTCAGACACCAGCTCCTCTCTTACTAACATACAGCCTGACCCACTTTCAGATACCAGCTCCTCCCTCACTCACGCACAGCCTGTCCCACTCACAGATACCAGCTCCTCCCTAACTAACACTCTGCCTGTCCCACTCTCAGATACCAGCGCTTCCCTCACTAACACACAGCTTGTCTCACTCTCAGATAAAAGATCCTCCCTCAATAACACACAGCCTGTCCCACTCTCAGATAACAGATCCTCCCTCAATAACACACAGCCTGTCCCACTCTCAGATTCCAGCTCCTCCCTCACTAACACACAGCCTGTCGCACTCTCAGATACCAGCTCCTCCCTCACTAATGCACAGTCTGTCCAACTCTCAGATACCAGCTCTTCCCTCACTGACACACAGACTGTCCCACTGTCAGTTACTAGCTCCTCCCTCACTAAGGCACAGTCTGTCCCACTCTCAGACCCTAGCTCCACTCTCTCTAACATACAGCCTGTCCCACTCTCAGATACCAGCTCCTCCCTCACTAACACACAACCTGTCCCACTCTCAAATGCCAACTCCTCCCTCAGTAACACACAGCCTGTCCCACTCTCAGATACCAGCTCCTCCCTCAGTAACACACAGCCTGTCCCCCTCTCAGATACTAGCTCCTCCCTCACTAACCCACAGCCTGTCTCACTCTCAGATACTAGCTCCTCCCTCACTAACACACAATCTGTCCCACTCTCAGATCCTAGCTCCTCCCTCACTAACACACAGCCTGTCCCACTCTCAGATAACAGCTCCTCCCGCCTTAATACATAGCACCTCCCACTCTCAGATACCACCTCCTCCCTTACTAACACGCGGACTTTCACAGTCTCAGATGCCAGCTCCTCCCTCACTATTACACAATCTGTCCCACTCTCCGATACCAGCTCCACCCTCCCGAACACACATTACGTTCCACTCTCAGATACCACCTCCTCCCTCACTAACACACAGCCTGCCCCACTCTCAGATGCCACCTCCTCCCTCACTAACACACAGCCTGTCCCACTGTCAGATACAAGGTCCTCCCTCAATAACACAGCCTGTCCCACTCTCAGATACCAGTTCCTCTTCAGTAATACACAGACTGTCCCTCTCTCAGATACCAGCACCTCCCTTACTAACACAGATTCTGTCCCACTCTCAGATACTAGATCCTCCCTCACTAACACACAGCCTGTCCCACTCTCAGATACCAGCTCCTCCATCAAAACACACAATCTGTCCCACTCTCAGATACCAGCTCCTTCATCAAAACACACAATCTGTCCCACTCTCAGATACCAGCTCCTCCCTCCGTAACGCACAGCCTGTCAAATTCTCAGATACCACCTCCTGCCTCACTAACACACAGCCTGTCCCACTCTCAGATACCAGCTCCTCCGTCACCAAAACACAATCTCTCCCACTCTCCGAAACCAGCTCCTCCCTCCCTAACAGACACCACGTCCGACTCTCAGATACCATCTCTTCTCCTGCACATTCCAGCTCCACTCTCACTAACGCACAGCACGTCCCACTCGCAGATACAAGCTCCTCCCTCACTAACACACAGCTGTCCCACTCCCAGTTACCAGCTCCTCCCTCAATTACGCACAGTCTGTACCACTCTCAGATACCACCTCCTCCCTCACTAATACACAGTCTGTCCCATACTCAGATACCACCTCCTCCCTCACTAACACACAGCCTGTCCCATTCTCAGATACCAGCTCCTCCCTCACTAACAGACAGCCTGTCCCACTCTCAGATACCACCTCCTGCATAACTAACATGCGGCCTGTCCCACTTTGAGATTCCTGCTACTCCCTCACCAAGACAGTCTGTCCCACACTCAGATACCAGCTGCTCCCTCACTAACACAGTCTGTCCCACTCTCAGATACCTGCTCCTCCCTGACTAACACACAACCTGTCCCACTCTCAAATGCCAACTCCTCCCTCAGCAACACACAGCCTGTCCCTCTCTCAGATACTATCTCCTCCCTCACTAACACACAATCTGTCCCACTCTCAGATCCTAGCTCCTCCCTCACTAACACACAGACTGTCCCACTCTCAGATAACAGCTCCTCCCTCCTTAATACATAGCCCCTCCCACTCTCAGATACCACCTCCTCCCTCACTAAGACGCGGACTGTCACAGTCTCAGATGCCAGCTCCTCCCTCACTATTACACAATCTGTCCCACTCTCCGATACCAGCTCCTCCCTCCCGAACACACATTACGTCCCACTCTCAGATACCACCTCCTCCCTCACTAACACACAGCCGGCCCCGCAGTCAGACACCAGCTCCTCCCTCACTAATAAACAGCCTGTCCCTCCCTCAGATACTAGCTCTGTCTTCACTAACACACAGCCTGTCCCACTCTCAGATACCAGCTTCTCCCTCACTAACACACATCCTGTCCCACTCTCACATACCAGCTCCTCCCTCACTAACACACTGCCTGTCCCACATTCAGATATCAGCTCCTCCCTCACTATCACACAGCCTGTCCCACTCTCAGATACCAGCTCCTCTCTCACTAACACACAGACTGTCCCACTCTCAGATAGCAGCTCCTCTCTCACTAACACACAGACTGTCTCACTCTCAGATACCAGCTCTTCAATCACTAACACACAGCCTGTCTCACTCTCAGATCCCAGCTGCTCCCTCAGTAACACAGCCTGTCCCAATCTCAGATACCAGCTGCTCTGTCACTAACACACAGCCTGTCCCAATCTCAGATACCAGCTCCTCTCTCAATTACACACAGCTTATCCCACTCTCAGATACCAGCTCCTCTCTCACTAACACACAGCCTGTCCCACTCTCAGATATCAGCTCCTCCCTCACTAACACACAGACTGTCCCGCTCTCAGATACCAGCTCCTCCTTCACTAATACACATTCTGTCCTATCTCAGATACCAGCTCCTTCCTCACTAACACACAGCCTGTGCCACTCTCAGTTAACAGATCCTCCTTCAGTAACAAGGCCTGTCTCACTCTCAAATACCAGCTCCTCCTTCACTAACACGCACTGTCCCACTCTCAGATACCAACTCCTCCCTCAATTACGCACAGTCTGTACCACTCTCAGATACCACCTCCTCCCTCACTAATACACAATCTGTCCCAAACGCAGATACCAGCTCCTCCCTCAATAACACAGCCTGTCCCATTCTCAGATACCAGCTCCTCCCTCCCTAACACACATCACGTCCAACTCTCAGATACCACCTCCTCCCTCACTAACACGCAGCCTGTCCCACTCTCAGACACCAGCTCCTCCCTCACTAACATACAGCCTGTGCCACTGTCAGATACTAGCTCCTCCCTCACTAACGCACAGTTTGTCCCACTCACAGCTCCCAGCTACTCCCTCACTAACACATTCGGTCCCAATCTCAGATACCAGCTCCTCCCTCACTAACAGACAAGCTGTCCCAGTCTCAGATACCAGCTCCTCACTCACTAACACGCAGCCTGTCTTAATCTCAGATACCAGCTCTTCATCAGTAACACACAGCCTGTGCCTCTTTCAGATACCAGCTCCTCCCTCCCTAACACGCAGCACGTCCCACTCTCAGATACCATCTCCTCCCTCACTAACAATCGTCCTGTCCCACTGTCAGATACCAGCTCCTCCCTCACTAAAACACAATCTCTCCCACTCTCAGATACCAGCTCCTCCCTCCCTAATAGACAGCACGTCCCACTCTCAGATACCACCTCCTCACTCAGTAACACACAGCCTGTCTAAATCTCAGATACCAGCTCTTCATCAGTAACACACAGCCTGGCCCACTCTCAGATACCACCTCCTCCCTCACTAACACACAGCCGGTCCCACTCTCAGATACCAGCTCCTCCCTCAATCACACAGCCTGTCCCAGTCTCAGATTCCAGCTCCTCTCTCACTTACACACAGCCTGTACCTCTCTCAGGTACCAGCTCCTCCCTCACTAATACACAGCCTGTCCCACTCTCAGATATCAGCTCCTCCCTCACTAACACACAGCACGTCCCACTCTCAGATACCAGCTCCTCCCTCACTAACACACAGCCTGTCTCACTTTCTGATACCAGCTCCTCTGTCACTAACAGACAGCCTGTCACACTCTCAGATACCAGCGCCTCCCTCACTAACACATAGCCTGTCCCACTCTCAGATACCAGTTCCTCCCTCACTGACACACAGCCTCTCCCACTCTCAGATACCAGCTCCTCCTCAGTAACACACAGCCTGTCCCACTCTCAGATCCCAGCTCCTCCCTCACTAACACACAGCCTGTCCCAATCTTCGATACCGGAATATCCTTCACTAACACACAGCCTGTCCCACTCTCAGATACCAGCTCCTCCCTCAATAACACAGCCTGTCCCATGCTCAGATACCAGCTCCTCCCTCACTCACACACAGCCTGTCTCACTTTCAGATACCAGCTCCTCTGTCACTCACACACAGCCTGTCCCACTCTCAGATACCTGCTCCTCTCTCACTAACACACAGCCTGTCCCACCCTCAGATTCCTGCTACTCCCTCACTAACACACAGCCTGTCCCACTCTTAGATACCAGCTCCTCACTCACTAACACGCAGCCTGTCTAAATCTCAGATACCAGCTCCTCCCTCAGTAACACACAGCCTGTGTCTCTTTCAGATACCAGCTCCACCCTCATTAACACAAAGCCTGTCCCACTCTCAGATACCAGCTCCTCCCTCCCTAACACGCAGCACGTCCCACTCTCAGATACCATCTCCTCCGTCACTAACAAACGTCCTGTCCCACTGTCAGATACCAGCTCCTCCCTCACTAAAACACAATCTCTCACCCTCTTAGATACCAGCTCCTCCCTCACTAACAGACAGCACGTCCCACTCTCAGATACCACCTCCTCACTCAGTAACACGCAGCCTGTCTAAATCTCAGATACCAGCTCTTCATCAGTAACACACAGCCGGTCCCACTCTCAGATACCAGCTCCTCCCTCAATAACACGGCCTGTCCCACTCTGAGATACCAGCTCCTCCCTCACTAACACACAGCCTGTCCCACTTTCAGATACCAGCTCCTCCCTCACTAATACACAATCTGTCCCACTCTCAGATACCTGTTACTCCCTAACACACAGCACGTCCAACTCTCAGAATCCAGCTCCTCCCTCACTAACGCACAGCCTGTCCCAATCTCAGATACCAACTCCTCCCTCGCTAACACGTGTACTGTCCCACTCTCAGATACGAGATCCTCCCTCACTAACACACAGCCATTCCCTACTCTCAGATAACTGCTCCTCCATCACTAACACACATCCTGTCCCACTCTCAGATACCAGCGCCTCCCTCCCTAACACAAAGCACGTCCCACTCTCAGATACCAGCTCCTCCCTCACTAATACACAATCTGTCCCACTCTCAGATACCATCTCCTCCCTCCCTAACACACAGCCTGTCCCTCTCTCAGATACCAGCTCCTCCCTCACTAACAAAAAGCCTTTCCCACACTCAGATACCAGCTCCTCTCTCACTAACACACAGCCTGTCCCACTCTCAGATACCTACTCTTCACTCACGAACACACAGCATGGCCCACTCTCAGATACCAGCTCTTCAATCACTAACACGCAACCTGTGCCTCTTTCAGATACCAGCTCCACCCTCACCAACGCACAGCAAGTCCCGCTCTCAGATACCAGCTTCTCCCTCACCAACACACAGCTTGTCCAACTCTCAGATACCAGCTACTCCCTCACTAATACACAGTCTGTCCTACTCTCAGATACCAGCACCTTTCTCTCTAACACACAGCCTGTCTCACTCTCTGATACCAGCTCCTCCCTCACTAACACACAGCCTGTCCCACTCTCAGATACCAGCTCCTCCCTCAATAACACAGCCTGTCCCACTCCCAGATACCAGCTCCTCACTCACTAGCACACAGCCTGTCACACTCTCAGATACCAGCTCCTCTCACACTTACACACATTATTTCCCACTCTTAGATACGAGCTTCTCCCTCTGTAACACACAGCCTGTCCCACTCTCAGATACCAGCTCCTCCATCACCAACACACAGTATATCCCTCTCTCAGATACCAACTCCTCCCTCACTTACATACAGCCTGCCCTCTCTCAATACCAGCTCCTCCATCACTAACACACAGCCTGTCCCACTCTCAGATACCATCTCCTCCCTCAGTAACACACAGCCTGTCCCAGTCTCAGATTCCACCTCCTCCCTCACTAACACACAGCCTGTCCCACTCTCAGATACCAGCTCCTCCATCACCAACACACAGTATATCCCACTCTCAGATACCAACTCCTCCCTCACTTACATACAGCATGCCCTCTCTCAATACCAGCTCCTCCCTCACCAACATACAGCCTGTCCCACTCTCAGATACTAGCTCTGACCTCACTAACACACAGCCTGTCCCAATCTCAGATATCTGCTCGTCCATCACTAACACACTGCCTGTCCCACTCTCAGATACCACCTCCTCCATCACTAACACACTGCCTCTCCCACTCTCAGATACCAGCTCTTCACTCACTAACATACAACCTGTCCCACTCTCAGATACTAGCTCTGTCCTCACTAACACACAGCCTGTCCCAATCTCAGATATCTGCTCCTCCATCACTAAAACACTGCCTGTCCCACTCTCATATACCACCTCCTCCCTCACTAACACACAGCCTGTCCCACTCTCAGATACCACCTCCTCCCTCACGAACACACAGCCTGTCCCACTCTCAGATACCAACTCCTCCCTCACTAACACACAGCCTGTCCCAATCTCAGAATCCAGCTCTTCACTCACGAACACACAGCCTGTGCCTCTTTCAGATACCAGCTCCACACTCACCAACGCACACAAGTCCCGCTCTCAGATACCAGCTCCTCACTCACTAGCACACAGCCTGTCACACTCTCAGATACCAGCTCCTCTCACACTTACACACATTATTTCCCACTCTTAGATACGAGCTTCTCCCTCTGTAACACACAGCCTGTCCCACTCTCAGATACCAGCTCCTCCATCACCAACACACAGTATATCCCTCTCTCAGATACCAACTCCTCCCTCACTTACATACAGCCTGCCCTCTCTCAATACCAGCTCCTCCATCACTAACACACAGCCTGTCCCACTCTCAGATACCATCTCCTCCCTCAGTAACACACAGCCTGTCCCAGTCTCAGATTCCACCTCCTCCCTCACTAACACACAGCCTGTCCCACTCACAGATAAGAGATGTTCACTCAGTAACACAGCCTGTCCCACTCTCAGATACCAGCACCTCCCTCACTGACACAGCCTATCCTAACCTCAGATACTAGAGTATCCTTCACTAACACACAGCCTGTCCCACTCTCAGATACCAGCTCCTCCCTCTCTAACACAGCCTGTCTCACTCTCAGATACCAGCTCCTCCCTCACTAATACACAGTCTGTCCTACTCTCAGATACCAGCTACCTTCTCTCTAACACACAGCCTGTCCCACTCACAGATAAGAGATGTTTACTCAGAAACACAGCCTGTCCCAATCTCAGATACCAGCACCTCCCTCACTGACACAGCCTGTCCTAATCTGAGATAGTAGAGTATCCATCACTAACACACAGCCTGTCCCACTCTCAGATACCAGCTCCTCCCTCAATAACACATCCTGTCCCACTCCCAGATACCAGCTACTCCCTCACTAACACACAGCCTGTCTCACTCAGATATCAGCTCCTCTGTCACTAACACACAGCTTGTCACACTCTCAGATACCAGCTCCTCTCTTACTTAAACAGAGCATTTCCCACTCTAAGATACCAGCTACTCCCTCACTAACACACAGCCTGTCCCACTCTCAGATATCAGCTCCTCTGTCACTAACACACAGCTTGTCACACTCTCAGATACCAGCTCCTCTCTTACTTACACACAACATTTCCCACTCTAAGATTCCACCTCCTCCCTCACTAACACACAGCCTGTCCCACTCTCAGATACCAGCTCCTCCATCACCAACACACAGTATATCCCACTCTCAGATACCAACTCCTCCCTCACTTACATACAGCATGCCCTCTCTCAATACCAGCTCCTCCCTCACTAACACACAGCCTGTCCCACTCTCAGATACCAGCTCCTCTCTCCCTAACACACAGCACGTCCCACTCTCAGATACCAACTTTTCCCTCACTTACACACAGCCTGTCCTTATCTCAGATACCAGCTCTTCACTCACTAACACTCAGCCGGGCCCACTCTCAGATCCCAGCTCCTCGCTCACAGACGCACAGCCTGTCCCACACTCAGATGCCAGCTCCTCCCTCACTAACACATTGCACGTCCCACTCTCAGATACCTGCTCCTCCATCACTAAAACACAGCCTGTCCCACTCTCAGATACAAGCTCCTTCCTCACTAACACACAGCCTGTCCCACTCTCAGATACCAGCTTCTCCATCTCTAACACGCAATCTGTCCAACTCTCAAATACCAGCTCCTCCCTCCGTAACACACAGCCTGTCCCACTCTCAGACACCACCTCATCCCTCACTCACACAAAGCCTGTTCGACACTAAGATACCAGTTCTTCCCTGACTAACAGACAGCCTGTCCCACTCTCATTTACTAGCTCCGTCCTCACTTACACACTGCCTGTCCCACTCTCAGATAGCTGCTCCTCCATCACTAACACACAGCCTGTCCCGCTCTCAGATACTAGCTCCGTCCTCATTAACACACAGCCTGTCCCACTCTCAGATACCTGCTCCTCCCTCACTAACACACAGCCTGTATCACTGTCAGTTACGAGCTCCTCCATCACAAAAACACAGCCTAAACCACTCTCAGGTACCAGCTCCTCCCTCACTAACACACAGCCTGTCCCACTCTCAGATAGCATCTCCCCCATCACTAACACACATCATGTCCCACTCACACATACCACCTCCTCCCTCACTAACACACAGCCTGTTCCACTTGCCGATAACACCTCCTCCCTCAATAACACACAGCCTGTCACACTCTCAGATACCAGCTCCTCTCTCACTTACTCACAGCTTGTCCCACTCTCAGATACCAGCTTCTCCCTCACTATCACACAGCCTGTCCCACTCTCAGATACCAGCTCCTCCCTCACTATCACACAGCCTGTCCCACTCTCAGACAACAGATCCGCCCTCACTAACACAGCCTGTACCAATCTCAGATACCAGATCCTCCTTCACTAACACACAGCCTGTCCCAAACTCAGATACCAGCTCCTCCCTCACTAACACACAGCCTGTCCCAAACTCAGATACCAGCTCCTCCCTCAATAACACAGCCTGTCCCACTCTGAGGTACCAGCTCCTGCCTCACTAACACACAGCCTGTCTCACTCTCAGATACCAAATCCTCTGTCACTAACACACAGCCTGTCCCACTTTCATATACCAGCTCCTCACTCACTAATACACAATCTGTCCCATTCTCAGATACCTGTTACTCCCTCCCTAACACACAGCACGTCCAACTCTCAGAATCCAGCTCCTCCTTCACTACCGCACAGCCTGTCCCAATCTCAGATACCAGCTCCTCCATCACTAACACACACTGTCCCAATCTCAGATACCAGCTCCTCCATCACTAACACACACTGTCCCACTCTCAGATACCAACTCCTCCCTCAATTACGCACAGTCTGTACCACTCTCAGATACCACCTCCTCCCTCACTAACACACAGCCTGTCCCAAACTCAGATACCAGCTCCTCCCTCAATAACACAGCTTGTCCCATTCTCAGATACCAGCTCCTCCCTCACTAACAGACGGCCTGTCCCACTCTCAGATAACACCTCCTGCATAACTAACATGCGGCCTGTCCCACTCTGAGATTCCTGCTACTCCCTCACCAACACAGTCTGTCCCGCTCTCAGATACGAGATCCTCCCTCACTAACCCACAGCCTTTCCCAACTCTCAGATATCTGCTCCTCCATCACTAACACACATGCTGTCCCACTCTCAGATACCAGCGCCTCCCTCCCTAACACAAAGCACGTCCCACTCTCCAATACCAGCTCCTCCCTCACTAAGACACAGCCTGTCCCACTCTCAGATACCAGCTCCTCCCTCAATAACACACAGCCTGTCCCACTCTCAGATACTAGCTCCTCCCTCAGTAACACACAGCCTGTCCCACTCTCAGATAACAGCTCCTCCAACACCAACACACAGTATATCCCTCTCTCAGATACCAACTCCTCCCTCACTTACATACAGCCTGCCCTCTCTCAATACCAGCTCCTCCATCACTAACACACAGCCTGTCCCACTCTCAGATACCATCTCCTCCCTCAGTAACACACAGCCTGTCCCAGTCTCAGATTCCACCTCCTCCCTCACTAACACACAGCCTGTCCCACTCTCAGATACCAGCTCCTCCATCACCAACACACAGTATATCCCACTCTCAGATACCAACTCCTCCCTCACTTACATACAGCATGCCCTCTCTCAATACCAGCTCCTCCCTCACTAACACACAGCCTGTCCCACTCTCAGATACCAGCTCCTCTCTCCCTAACACACAGCACGTCCCACTCTCAGATACCACCTTTTCCCTCACTTACACACAGCCTGTCCCAATCTCAGATACCAGCTCTTCACTCACTAACACTCAGCCGGGCCCACTCTCAGATCCCAGCTCCTCGCTCACAGACGCACAGCCTGTCCCACACTCAGATGCCAGCTCCTCCCTCACTAACACATTGCACGTCCCACTCTCAGATACCTGCTCCTCCATCACTAAAACACAGCCTGTCCCACTCTCAGATACCAGCTTCTCCATCTCTAACACGCAATCTGTCCAACTCTCAAATACCAGCTCCTCCCTCCGTAACACACAGCCTGTCCCACTCTCAGACACCACCTCATCCCTCACTCACACAAAGCCTGTTCGACACTAAGATACCAGTTCTTCCCTGACTAACAGACAGCCTGTCCCACTCTCATTTACTAGCTCCGTCCTCACTTACACACTGCCTGTCCCACTCTCAGATAGCTGCTCCTCCATCACTAACACTCAGCCTGTCCCGCTCTCAGATACTAGCTCCGTCCTCATTAACACACAGCCTGTCCCACTCTCAGATACCTGCTCCTCCCTCACTAACACACAGCCTGTATCACTGTCAGTTACGAGCTCCTCCATCACAAAAACACAGCCTAAACCACTCTCAGGTACCAGCTCCTCCCTCACTAACACACAGCCTGTCCCACTCTCAGATAGCATCTCCCCCATCACTAACACACATCATGTCCCACTCACACATACCACCTCCTCCCTCACTAACACACAGCCTGTTCCACTTGCCGATAACACCTCCTCCCTCAATAACACACAGCCTGTCACACTCTCAGATACCAGCTCCTCTCTCACTTACTCACAGCTTGTCCCACTCTCAGATACCAGCTTCTCCCTCACTATCACACAGCCTGTCCCACTCTCAGATACCAGCTGCTCCCTCACTATCACACAGCCTGTCCCACTCTCAGACAACAGATCCTCCCTCACTAACACAGCCTGTACCAATCTCAGATACCAGATCCTCCTTCACTAACACACAGCCTGTCCCAAACTCAGATACCAGCTCCTCCCTCAATAACACAGCCTGTCCCACTCTGAGGTACCAGCTCCTGCCTCACTAACACACAGCCTGTCTCACTCTCAGATACCAAATCCTCTGTCACTAACACCCAGCCTGTCCCACTCTCCGATATCAGCTCCTCCCTCACTAACACACAGCCTGTCCCACTTTCATATACCAGCTCCTCACTCACTAATACACAATCTGTCCCATTCTCAGATACCTGTTACTCCCTCCCTAACACACAGCACGTCCAACTCTCAGAATCCAGCTCCTCCTTCACTAACGCACAGCCTGTCCCAATCTCAGATACCAGCTCCTCCATCACTAACACACACTGTCCCAATCTCAGATACCAGCTCCTCCATCACTAACACACACTGTCCCACTCTCAGATACCAACTCCTCCCTCAATCACGCACAGTCTGTACCACTCTCAGATACCACCTCCTCCCTCACTAACACACAGCCTGTCCCAAATTCAGATACCAGCTCCTCCCTCAATAACACAGCTTGTCCCATTCTCAGATACCAGCTCCTCCCTCACTAACAGACGGCCTGTCCCACTCTCAGATAACACCTCCTGCATAACTAACATGCGGCCTGTCCCACTCTGAGATTCCTGCTACTCCCTCACCAACACAGTCTGTCCCGCTCTCAGATACGAGATCCTCCCTCACTAACCCACAGCCTTTCCCAACTCTCAGATACCTGCTCCTCCATCACTAACACACATGCTGTCCCACTCTCAGATACCAGCGCCTCGCTCCCTAACACAAAGCACGTCCCACTCTCCAATACCAGCTCCTCCCTCACTAAGACACAGCCTGTCCCACTCTCAGATACCAGCTCCTCCCTCAATAACACACAGCCTGTCCCACTCTCAGATACTAGCTCCTCCCTCACTAATACACAGTCTGTCCCAATCTCAGGTACCAGATCCTCCTTCACTAACACACAGCCTGTCCCACTCTCAGATACCAGCTCCTCCCTCATAACACAGCCTGTCCCACTCTGAGATACCAGCATCTCCCTCAGTAACACACAGCCTGTCCCACTCTCAGATAACAGCTCCTCCATCACTAACACACAGCATGTCCCACTCTCAGATACCAACTCCTCCCTCACTAACAAACAGTCTGTCCCAAACTCAGATACCAGCTCCTCCCTCAATAACACAGCCTGTCCCACTCTGAGATACCAGCTCCTGCCTCACTAACACACAGCCTGTCCCACTCTCAGATACCAAATTCTCCCTCACGAATACACATTCTGTCCCACTCTCAGATACCAGCTCCTCCCTCTCTAACACACAACCTGTCCCACTCTCAGATACCAGCTCCTCTTTCACTTACACCCAGCCTGTCCCACTCTCAGATACCAGATCCTCGCTCACTAAAACACAGTATGTCCGACTCTCAGATTCCAGCTCCTCCCTCACTAACACACAGCCTGTCCCAATCTCAGATACCAGCTCCTCCCTCACTAACACACAGCCTGTCTCACTTTCAGATACCTGCTCCTCCATCACTAAAACACAGCCTGTCCCACTCTCGGATACCTGCTCCTCCATCACTAACACACAGCCTGTCCCACTCTCAGAAATCAGCTCCTCCCTCTCTAACACACAGCTTGTCCTACTCCCAGATACAAGCTCCACACTCACTAACACAGCCTGTCTCACTCACAGGTACGAGCTCCTCCCTCACTAAAACACCGCTTGTCCCACACTCAGATGCCTGCTCCTCCCTCACTCACACACAGCCTGTCGCACTCTCAGATACCAGCTCCTACCTCACTAACACACTGCCTGTCTCACTCTGTGATACCAGCTTCTCCCTCACTAACACACAGCCTGTCCCACTCTCAGATACCAGCTCCTCCCTCAGTAACACGCAGCCTGTCCCACACTTTGATACCAACTCCTCCCTCACAAATACACAGACTTTCCCACTCTCAGATTCCAGCTCCTCCCTTACTAACACAGATACTGTCCCACTCTCAGATACTAGATACTCCTTCACTAAGACACAATCTGTCCCACTCTCTGATACCAGCTCCTCCCTCACTAACACGCAGCCTGTCTCATTCTCAGATACCACCTCCTCCATCACTACCACACAGCCTGTCCCACTCTCAGATACCAGCTCCTCCCTCACTAAAACACAATCTGTCCCACACTCAGATACCGGCTCCTCCCTCACTAACACACAGCCTGACCCACTGTCAGATACCAGCTCCTCCCTCAATAACACAGCCTATCCCTCTCTCAGATGCCAGCTGCTCCCTCACTAAAACGCAAGCTCTCCCACTCTCAGATACCGGCTCCTCCCTCCCTAACAGACAGCACGTTCCACTCTCAGATACCAGCTCCTCCCTCAATAACACAGCCTGTCCCACTCTCAGATAGATGCTCTTCTGACACTAACACACAGCCTGTCACAATCTGAGATACCAGTACCTCTCTCACTTACACACAGCGTGTCCCTCTCTCAGGTACCAGCTCCTCCTTCACTAATACACATTCTGTCCTATCTCAGATACCAGCTCCTTCCTCACTAACACATAGCCTGTCCCACTCTCTGATACCAGCTCCTCCCTCTCTAACACACAGCACGTCCCACTCTCAGATACCAGCTCCTCCCTCACTAACACCCAGCCTGTCCCACTCTCAAATTCCAGCTCCTCCCTCACTAACACACAGCCTGTCCCACTCTCAGATACCAGCTCCTCCCTTAATAACACAGATACTGTCCCACTCTCAGATCCTAGATCCTCCCTCACTAAAACACAGCCTGTCCCACCCTCAGATACATGCTCCACCCTCACTAACACACAGCCTGTCCCACTCTCAGATACCAGCTCCTCCATCACTAACACACAGTCTGATCCCCCTCTCAGATACCAGCTCCTCCCTCCCTAACACACAGCACGTCCCATTCTCAGATACCACCACCACCCTCACTAACACACGGCCTGACTAAATCTCAGATACCAGCTCTTCAATCAGTAACACACAGCTTGGCCCACTCTCAGATACCAGCTCCTCCCTCACTAACACACAGCCTGTCCCACTCTCAAATACCAGCTCCTCTCTCACTAACACACAGCCTGTGCCTCTTTCAGATACCAGCTCCTCCCTCACTAACACACAGCCTGTCCCACTCTCAGATACCAGCTCCTCCCTCAGTAACACACATCCTGTCCCACTCTCAGACAACAGATCCTCCCTCGCTAACACACAGCCTGTGCCACTCTCAGATACTACCTCCTCCCTCAGTAAGGCACAGTCTGTCCCACTCTCAGATACGAGCTCCTCCCTCACTAACACACAGTCTGTCCCACTCTCAGATACCAGCTCCTCCCTCACTAGCACACAGCCTGGCCCACACTCAGATACCAGCTCCTCCCTCACTAACACACAGCCTGTCCCACTCTCAGATACCAGCTCCTCCCTCACTAGCACACAGCCTGGCCCACACTCAGATACCAGCTCCTCCCTCACTAACACACAGCCTGTCCCACTCTCAGATACCACCTCCTCCCTCACTAACACACAGCCTGTCCCACTCTCAGATAGCACCTCCTCCCTCACTAACACACAGCCTGACCCACTGTCAGATACCAGCTCCTCTCTAAATAACACAGCCTGTCCCATTCTCATATACCAGCTCCTCCCTCACTAACGCACAGCCTGGCCCAATCTCAGATACCAGCTCCTCCCTCACGAACACACAGCCTGTCTCACTCTCAGATACCAGCTCCTCCCTCACTAACACACAGCCTGTCCCACTCTCTGATACCAGCTCCTCGCTCAGTAACACGCAGCCTGTCCCACACTCAGATACCAACTCCTCCCTCACAAATACACAGACTTTCCCACTCTCAGATTCCAGCACCTCCCTCACTAACACACAATCTGTCCCACTCTCTGATACCACCTCCTCCGTCACTACCACACAGCCTGTCCCACTCTCAGATACCAGCTCCTCCCTCACTAAAACACAATCTGTCCCACTCTCAGATACCGGCTCCTCCCTCACTAAAACACAGCCTGACCCACTGTCAGATACCAGCTCCTCCCTCAATAACACAGCCTATCCCAGTCTCAGATACCAGCTCCTCCCTCACTAAAACGCAAGCTCTCCCACTCTCAGATACCGGCTCCTCCCTCCCTAACACAGCCTGTCCCACTCTCAGATAGCTGCTCTTCTGACACTAACACACAGCCTGTCACAATCTGAGATACCAGTACCTCTCTCACTTACACACAGCGTGTCCCTCTCTCACGTACCAGCTCCTCCTTCGCGAATACACATTCTGTCCTGTCTCAGATACCAGCTCCTTCCTCACTAACACACAGCCTGTCGCACTCTCAGATACCAGCTCCACCCTCACTAACGCACAGCACGTCCCACTCTCAAATACCAGCTCCTCTCTCACTTACACACACCTTGTCCCACTCTCAGATACCAGCTCCTCCCTCACTAACACACAGCCTGTCCCACTCTCTGATACCAGCTCCTCCCTCACTAACACACAGCCTGTCCCACTCTCAGATACCAGCTCCTTCCTCAATAAAACACAATCTCTCCCACTCTCTGATACCAGCACCTCCCTCCCTAACAGACAGCACGTCCCAATCTCAGATACCACCTCCTCACTCACTAACACACAGCCTGACTAAATCTCAGATACCAGCTCTTCAATCAGTAACACACAGCCTGGCCCACTCTCAGATACCAGCTCCTCCCTCACTAACACACAGCCTGTGCCTCTTTCAGATACCAGCTCCTCCCTCACTAACACACAGCCTGTCTCACTTTCAGATACCAGCTCCTCCCTCACTAACACACAGCCTGTCCCCCTCTCAGATACCAGCTCCTCCCTCACTAATTCACAATCTGTCCCAAAATCAGATAACAGCTCCTCCCTCACTAACACACAGCCTGTCCCACTCTCAGATACCAGCTCCTCCCTCACGAACACACAGCCTGTCTCACTCTCAGATACCAGCTCCTCCCTCACTAACACACAGCCTGTCCCACTCTCTGATACCAGCTCCTCGCTCAGTAACACGCAGCCTGTCCCACACTCAGATACCAACTCCTCCCTCACAAATACACAGACTTTCCCACTCTCAGATTCCAGCACCTCCCTCACTAACACACAATCTGTCCCACTCTCTGATACCACCTCCTCCGTCACTACCACACAGCCTGTCCCACTCTCAGATACCAGCTCCTCCCTCACTAAAACACAATCTGTCCCACTCTCAGATACCGGCTCCTCCCTCACTAAAACACAGCCTGACCCACTGTCAGATACCAGCTCCTCCCTCAATAACACAGCCTATCCCAGTCTCAGATACCAGCTCCTCCCTCACTAAAACGCAAGCTCTCCCACTCTCAGATACCGGCTCCTCCCTCCCTAACACAGCCTGTCCCACTCTCAGATAGCTGCTCTTCTGACACTAACACACAGCCTGTCACAATCTGAGATACCAGTACCTCTCTCACTTACACACAGCGTGTCCCTCTCTCACGTACCAGCTCCTCCTTCGCGAATACACATTCTGTCCTGTCTCAGATACCAGCTCCTTCCTCACTAACACACAGCCTGTCGCACTCTCAGATACCAGCTCCACCCTCACTAACGCACAGCACGTCCCACTCTCAAATACCAGCTCCTCTCTCACTTACACACACCTTGTCCCACTCTCAGATACCAGCTCCTCCCTCACTAACACACAGCCTGTCCCACTCTCTGATACCAGCTCCTCCCTCACTAACACACAGCCTGTCCCACTCTCAGATACCAGCTCCTTCCTCAATAAAACACAATCTCTCCCACTCTCTGATACCAGCACCTCCCTCCCTAACAGACAGCACGTCCCAATCTCAGATACCACCTCCTCACTCACTAACACACAGCCTGACTAAATCTCAGATACCAGCTCTTCAATCAGTAACACACAGCCTGGCCCACTCTCAGATACCAGCTCCTCCCTCACTAACACACAGCCTGTGCCTCTTTCAGATACCAGCTCCTCCCTCACTAACACACAGCCTGTCTCACTTTCAGATACCAGCTCCTCCCTCACTAACACACAGCCTGTCCCCCTCTCAGATACCAGCTCCTCCCTCACTAATTCACAATCTGTCCCAAAATCAGATAACAGCTCCTCCCTCACTAACACACAGCCTGTCCCACTCTCAGATACCAGCTCCTCCCTCACTAACACACAGCCTGTCCCTTTCTCAGATACTAGCTCCTTCCTCACTAACACACAACCTGTCCCACTCTCAGATACCAGCTCCTCCTCAGTAACACACAGCCTGTCCAACTCTCAGATACCAGCTCCTCCCTCACTAACACACAGCCTGTCCCAATCTTCGATACTGGAATATCCTTCACTAACACACAGTCTGTCCCACTCTCAGATGCCAGCTCCTCCCTCATGAACACACAGCCTGTCTCACTTTCAGATACCAACTCCTCTGTCACTCACAAACAGCCTGTCCCACTCTCAGACACCTGCACCTCCCTCACTAATTCACAGCCTGTCCCACTCTCAGATACCAGCTCCTCCCTCACGAATACACAATCTGTCCCAAACTCAGTTACCAGTTCCTCCATCCCTAACACACAGCATGTCCCACTCTCAGATACCAGCTCCTCCCTCTCTAACGCACAGCCTGTCCCATTCTCAGATACCAGCTCCTCCCTCACGAACACACAGCCTGACCCACTCTCAGATAATAGAACCTGCCTAACTAACACACAGCCTGTCCCACTCTCAGATACCAGCTCCTCCATCACTAACACACAGCCTGTCCCATTCTCAGATACCAGCTCCTCCGTGACTAACACACAGCCTGTCCCACTCTCAGATACCAGCTCCTCCCTCACTAACAAACAACCTGTCCCACTCTCATGTACCAGCTCCTCCCTCACTAACACATAGCCTGTCCCATCTCAAATATCAGCTCCTCCCTTACTAACCCACAGCCTGTCCCACGCCCAGATACCAATCCCTCCCTCAATAACACAGCCTGTCGCACTATCAGATACGAGCTCCTCCCTCACTAATACAGTCTGTCCCACTCTCAGATACCAGCTCCTCCCTCACTTAAACACAGCCTGTCCCACTCTCAGATACCAGCTCCTCCCTCACTAACACAGAGCCTGTCCCATCTCAAATATCAGCTTCTCCCTTACTAACCCACAGCCTGACCCACACTCAGATTCCAGCTTCTGCCTCACTCAAACACAGCCTGACCCTCTCTCAGATACGAGCACCTCCCTCACTAATACACAGCCTGTCCCACTCTCAGATACCAGCTCCTCCCTCACTAACACACAGCCTGTCCCACTCTCAGATACCAGCTCCTCCCTCACTAACAGAGACTTTACTACTCTCAGATACCAACTCCTCCCTCACTCACACACAACCTGTCCCACTCTCAGATACCAGCTCCTCCATCTCTAACACACAGCCTGTCCCATTCTCAGATACCAGCTCCTCCGTGACTAACACACAGCCTGTCCCACTCTCAGATACCAGCTCCTCCCAGACTAACACACAGCCTGTCCCATCTCAAATATCAGCTCCTCCCTTACAAACCCACAGCCTGTCCCACACCCAGATACCAATCCCTCCCTCAATAACGCAGCCTGTCCCACTATCAGATACGAGCTCCTCCCTCACTAACACAGTCTGTCCCACACTCAGATACCAGCTCTTCCCTGACTAACACACAGCCTGTCCCTCTCCCAGATACCAGCTCCTCCCTCACTTACACACAGCCTGTCCCACTCTCAGATACCAGCTCCTCCCTCACTAACACAGAGCCTGTCCCATCTCAAATATCAGCTCCTCCCTTTCTAACCCACAGCCTGACCCACACTCAGATTCCAGCTTCTGCCTCACTCAAACACAGCCTGACCCTCTCTCAGATACGAGCACCTCCCTCAATAATACACAGCCTGTCCCACTCTCAGATACCAGCTCCTCCCTCACTAACACACAGCCTGTCTCACTCTCAAATACCAGCTTCTCCATCACTAACACACAGCCTGTATAACTCTCAGATACCAGCTCCTCCCTCTCTAACATACAGCCTGTCCTACTCCCAGATACCAACTCCTCCCTCAAAAACACACAGCCTGTCCCACTCTCAGAAACGAGCTCCTCCCTCACTAACAGGGAATTTCCTACTCTCAGATACCAGCTCCTCCCTCACTCACACACAGCCTGTCCCACTCTCAGATACCAGCTCCTCCCTCACTCACACACAGCCTGTCCCACTCTCAGATACCAGCTCCTCCCTCACTAACACTCAGCCTGTCCCACTCTCAGATACCACCTCCTCCCTCACTAACACACATCCTGTCCCATTCTCAGATACCAGCTCCTCCTTCACTAACACACATCCTGTCCGACTCTCAGATACCAGCTCCTCCCTCACTAACACTCAACCTGTCGCACTCTCAAATGCCAGCTCCTCGCTCATTAACACACAGCCTGTTCCACTCTCAGATACCAACTCATCCCTCACTAACACACAGCCAGTCCCATTCTCAGATACCAGCTCCTCCCTCAGTAACACACATAATGCCCCACTCAGATACTAGCTCCTCCCTCACGAACACACAATCTGTCCCAATCTCAGAAACCAGCTCCTCCCTCAATAACACAGTCTGTCCCAAACTCAGATCCCATCTCATCCCTCAGGAACACACAGCCTGTCTCACTCTCTGATACCAGCTCCTCTGTCACTAACAGACAGCCTGTCACACGCTCAGATACCAGCTCCTCTCTCACTAACACACATCCTGTCCCACTCTCAGATACCAGGTCCTCCCTCCATAACACACTGCCTGTCCCACTCTCAGATACCAACTCCTCCCTCACTAACACACAGCCTGTCCCACTGTCAGATACCAGCTCCTCCCTCACAAACACACACTCTGTTCCACTCTCAGATACCAGCTCAACCCTCACTAATAAACAGCCTGTCGCACTCTCAGATACCAGCTCAACCCTCACTAATAAACAGCCTGTCCCACTCTCAGAAATCAGCTCCTCCCTCTCTAACACACAGCCTGTCCTACTCCCAGATACAAGCTCCACACTCACTAACACAGCCTGTCTCACTCACAGGTACGAGCTCCTCCCTCACTAAAACACAGCTTGTCCCACACTCAGATGCCTGCTCCTCCCTCACTCACACACAGCCTGTCGCACTCTCAGATACCAGCTCCTACCTCACTAACACACAGCCTGTCTCACTCTCAGATACCAGCTCCTCCCTCAGTAACACACAGCCTGTCCCACACTTTGATACCAACTCCTCCCTCACAAATACACAGACTTTCCCACTCTCAGATTCCAGCTCCTCCCTTACTAACACAGATACTGTCCCACTCTCAGATACTAGATAGTCCTTCACTAAGACACAATCTGTCCCACTCTCTGATACCAGCTCCTCCCTCACTAACACGCAGCCTGTCTCATTCTCAGATACCACCTCCTCCATCACTACCACACAGCCTGTCCCACTCTCAGATACCAGCTCCTCCCTCACTAAAACACAATCTGTCCCACACTCAGATACCGGCTCCTCCCTCACTAACACACAGCCTGACCCACTGTCAGATACCAGCTCCTCCCTCAATAACACAGCCTATCCCTCTCTCAGATGCCAGCTGCTCCCTCACTAAAACGCAAGCTCTCCCACTCTCAGATACCGGCTCCTCCCTCCCTAACAGACAGCACGTTCCACTCTCAGATACCAGCTCCTCCCTCAATAACACAGCCTGTCCCACTCTCAGATAGATGCTCTTCTGACACTAACACACAGCCTGTCACAATCTGAGATACCAGTACCTCTCTCACTTACACACAGCGTGTCCCTCTCTCAGGTACCAGCTCCTCCTTCACTAATACACATTCTGTCCTATCTCAGATACCAGCTCTTTCCTCACTAACACATAGCCTGTCCCACTCTCTGATACCAGCTCCTCCCTCTCTAACACACAGCACGTCCCACTCTCAGATACCAGCTCCTCCCTCACTAACACCCAGCCTGTCCCACTCTCAAATTCCAGCTCCTCCCTCACTAACACACAGCCTGTCCCACTCTCAGATACCAGCTCCTCCCTTAATAACACAGATACTGTCCCACTCTCAGATCCTAGATCCTCCCTCACTAAAACACAGCCTGTCCCACCCTCAGATACATGCTCCTCCCTCACTAACACACAGCCTGTCCCACTCTCAGATACCAGCTCCTCCATCACTAACACACAGTCTGATCCCCCTCTCAGATACCAGCTCCTCCCTCCCTAACACACAGCACGTCCCATTCTCAGATACCACCACCACCCTCACTAACACACGGCCTGACTAAATCTCAGATACCAGCTCTTCAATCAGTAACACACAGCTTGGCCCACTCTCAGATACCAGCTCCTCCCTCACTAACACACAGCCTGTCCCACTCTCAAATACCAGCTCCTCTCTCACTAACACACAGCCTGTGCCTCTTTCAGATACCAGCTCCTCCCTCACTAACACACAGCCTGTCCCACTCTCAGATACCAGCTCCTCCCTCAGTAACACACATCCTGTCCCACTCTCAGACAACAGATCCTCCCTCGCTAACACACAGCCTGTGCCACTCTCAGATACTACCTCCTCCCTCAGTAAGGCACAGTCTGTACCACTCTCAGATACGAGCTCCTCCCTCACTAACACACAGTCTGTCCCACTCTCAGATACCAGCTCCTCCCTCACTAGCACACAGCCTGGCCCACACTCAGATACCAGCTCCTCCCTCACTAACACACAGCCTGTCCCACTCTCAGATACCAGCTCCTCCCTCACTAGCACACAGCCTGGCCCACACTCAGATACCAGCTCCTCCCTCACTAACCACAGCCTGTCCCACTCTCAGATACCACCTCCTCCCTCACTAACACACAGCCTGTCCCACTCTCAGATAGCACCTCCTCCCTCACTAGCACACAGCCTGGTCCACACTCAGATACCAGCTCCTCCCTCACTAACACACAGCCTGTCCCACTCTCAGATACCAGCTCCTCCCTCACTAGCACACAGCCTGGCCCACACTCAGATACCAGCTCCTCCCTCACTAACACACAGCCTGTCCCACTCTCAGATACCACCTCCTCCCTCACTAACACACAGCCTGTCCCACTCTCAGATAGCACCTCCTCCCTCACTAACACACAGCCTGACCCACTGTCAGATACCAGCTCCTCTCTAAATAACACAGCCTGTCCCATTCTCATATACCAGCTCCTCCCTCACTAACGCACAGCCTGGCCCAATCTCAGATACCAGCTCCTCCCTCACGAACACACAGCCTGTCTCACTCTCAGATACCAGCTCCTCCCTCACTAACACACAGCCTGTCCCACTCTCTGATACCAGCTCCTCGCTCAGTAACACGCAGCCTGTCCCACACTCAGATACCAACTCCTCCCTCACAAATACACAGACTTTCCCACTCTCAGATTCCAGCACCTCCCTCACTAACACACAATCTGTCCCACTCTCTGATACCACCTCCTCCGTCACTACCACACAGCCTGTCCCACTCTCAGATACCAGCTCCTCCCTCACTAAAACACAATCTGTCCCTCTCTCAGATACCGGCTCCTCCCTCACTAAAACACAGCCTGACCCACTGTCAGATACCAGCTCCTCCCTAAATAACACAGCCTATCCCAGTCTCAGATACCAGCTCCTCCCTCACTAAAACGCAAGCTCTCCCACTCTCAGATACCGGCTCCTCCCTCCCTAACACAGCCTGTCCCACTCTCAGATAGCTGCTCTTCTGACACTAACACACAGCCTGTCACAATCTGAGATACCAGTACCTCTCTCACTTACACACAGCGTGTCCCTCTCTCACGTACCAGCTCCTCCTTCACGAATACACATTCTGTCCTGTCTCAGATACCAGCTCCTTCCTCACTAACACACAGCCTGTCGCACTCTCAGATACCAGCTCCACCCTCACTAACGCACAGCACGTCCCACTCTCAAATACCAGCTCCTCTCTCACTTACACACACCTTGTCCCACTCTCAGATACCAGCTCCTCCCTCACTAACACACAGCCTGTCCCACTCTCTGATACCAGCTCCTCCCTCACTAACACACAGCCTGTCCCACTCTCAGATACCAGCTCCTTCCTCAATAAAACACAATCTCTCCCACTCTCAGATACCAGCACCTCCCTCCCTAACAGACAGCACGTCCCAATCTCAGATACCACCTCCTCACTCACTAACACACAGCCTGACTAAATCTCAGATACCAGCTCTTCAATCAGTAACACACAGCCTGGCCCACTCTCAGATACCAGCTCCTCCCTCACTAACACACAGCCTGTGCCTCTTTCAGATACCAGCTCCTCCCTCACTAACACACAGCCTGTCTCACTTTCAGATACCAGCTCCTCCCTCACTAACACACAGCCTGTCCCCCTCTCAGATACCAGCTCCTCCCTCACTAATTCACAATCTGTCCCAAAATCAGATAACAGCTCCTCCCTCACTAACACACAGCCTGTCCCACTCTCAGATACCAGCTCCTCCCTCACTAACACACAGCCTGTCCCTTTCTCAGATACTAGCTCCTCCCTCACTAACACACAGCCTGTCCCACTCTTAGATACCAGCTCCTCCTCAGTAACACACAGCCTGTCCAACTCTCAGATACCAGCTCCTCCCTCACTAACACACAGCCTGTCCCAATCTTCGATGCTGGAATATCCTTCACTAACACACAGCCTGTCCCACTCTCAGATGCCAGCTCCTCCCTCATGAACACACAGCCTGTCTCACTTTCAGATACCAACTCCTCTGTCACTCACAAACAGCCTGTCCCACTCTCAGACACCTGCTCCTCCCTCACTAATTCACAGCCTGTCCCACTCTCAGATACCAGCTCCTCCCTCACGAATACACAATCTGTCCCAAACTCAGTTACCAGTTCCTCCATCCCTAACACACAGCATGTCCCACTCTCAAATACCAGCTCCTCCCTCTCTAACGCACAGCCTGTCCCATTCTCAGATACCAGCTCCTCCCTCACGAACACACAGCCTGTCCCACTCTCAGATACCAGCTCCTCCCTCTCTAACACACAGCCTGACCCACTCTCAGATAATAGAACCTGCCTAACTAACACACAGCCTGTCCCATTCTCAGATACCAGCTCCTCCGTGACTAACACACAGCCTGTCCCACTCTCAGATACCAGCTCCTCCCTCTCTAACAAACAACCTGTCCCACTCTCATGTACCAGCTCCTCCCTCACTAACACATAGCCTGTCCCATCTCAAATATCAGCTCCTCCCTTACTAACCCACAGCCTGTCCCACGCCCAGATACCAATCCCTCCCTCAATAACACAGCCTGTCGCACTATCAGATACGAGCTCCTCCCTCACTAATACAGTCTGTCCCACTCTCAGATACCAGCTCTTCACTGACTAACACACAGCCTGTCCCTCTCCCAGATACCAGCTCCTCCCTCACTTAAACACAGCCTGTCCCACTCTCAGATACCAGCTCCTCCCTCACTAACACAGAGCCTGTCCCATCTCAAATATCAGCTCCTCCCTTACTAACCCACAGCCTGACCCACACTCAGATTCCAGCTTCTGCCTCACTCAAACACAGCCTGACCCTCTCTCAGATACGAGCACCTCCCTCACTAATACACAGCCTGTCCCACTCTCAGATACCAGCTCCTCCCTCACTAACACACAGCCTGTCTCGCTCTCAAATACCAGCTTCTCCATCACTAACACACAGCCTGTATAACTCTGATACCAGCTCCTCCCTCTCTAACATACAGCCTGTCCTACTCCCAGATACCAGCTCCTCCCTCACTAACACACAGCCTGTCTCACTGCCAAATACCAGCTTCTCCATCACTAACACACAGCCTGTATAACTCTCAGATACCAACTCCTCCCTCACTCACACACAACCTGTCCCACTCTCAGATACCAGCTCCTCACTCTCTAACGCACAGCCTGTCCCATTCTCAGATACCAGCTCCTCCCTCACTAACACACAGCCTGTCCCACTCTCAGATACCAGCTCCTCCCTCTCTAAAACACAGCCTCACCCACTCTCAGATACCAGCTCCTCCATCTCTAACACACAGCCTGTCCCATTCTCAGATACCAGCTCCTCCGTGACTAACACACAGCCTGTCCCACTCTCAGATACCAGCTCCTCCCAGATTAACACACAACCTGTCGCATCTCAAATATCAGCTCTTCCCTTACAAACCCACAGCCTGTCCCACACCCAGATACCAATCCCTCCCTCAATAACGCAGCCTGTCCCACTATCAGATACGAGCTCCTCCCTCACTAACACAGTCTGTCCCACACTCAGATACCAGCTCTTCCCTGACTAACACACAGCCTGTCCCACTCTCAGATACCAGCTCCTCCCTCACTAACACAGAGCCTGTCCCACTATCAGATACCAGCTCCTCCCTCACTAATACACAATCTGTCCCACTCTCAGATACCAGTTGCTCCCTCCCTAACACACAGCACGTCCAACTCTCAGATACCGGCTCATCCATCACTTACATACAGCCTGTCCCACTTTCAGATTCCAGCTCCTCCCTCACTAACACCCAGCCTGTCCCACTCTCTGATACCAGCTCCTCGATCACTAACACACAGCCTGTCCCACTATCAGATACCAGCTCCTCCCTCACTGCCACACAGCCTGTCCCACTCTCAGAATCCAGCTCCTCCCTCACGAACACACAGCCTGTCTCACTCTCAGATACCAGCTCCTCCCTCACTAACACACAGCCTGTCCCACTATCAGATACCAGCTCCTCCCTCACTGCCACACAGCCTGTCCCACTCTCAGAATCCAGCTCCTCCCTCACGAACACACAGCCTGTCTCACTCTCAGATACCAGCTCCTCCCTCACTTACACACAGCCTGTCCCACTCTCAGATACTTGCTCTTTCCTCAGTAACACACAGCCTGTCCCACTCTCAGATACCAGCTCCTCCGTCACTAACACACTGCTTGTGCCACTCTCAGATACTAGCTCCTCCCTGAATAATGCACAGACAGTCCACTCTCAGATCCCAGCTACTCGCTCACAGACACACAGCCTGTCCCACACTCAGATACCAACTCCTCCCTCACTAACACACAGCCTGTCCCACTTTCAGATACCTGCTCCTCCATCACTAAAACACAGCCTCTCCCACTCTCGGATACCTGCTCCTCCATCACTAACACACAGCCTGTCCCACACTCAGATACCTGCTCCTTCATCACTAACACACTACCTGTCCCACTCTCAGATACCAGCTCCTCACTCAGTAACACACAGCCTGTCCCACTCTCAGATACCAGCTCCTCACTCAGTAACACACAGCCTGTCCCAATCTCAGATACCAACTCCTCCATCACTAACACGCAATCTGTCCAACTCTCAAATACCAGCTCTTCCCTCACTAACACAAAGCCTGTCCCACTCTCAGATACCAGCTCCTCCCTCACTAACACACAGCCTGTCCCTCCCTCAGATCCTAGCTCCGTCTTCACTAACACACAGCCTGTCCCACACTCAGATACCCGCTTCTCCCTCACTAACACACATCCTGTCCCACTCTCACATACCAGATCCTCCCTAACTAACACACAGCCTGTCCCACATTCAGATATCAGCTCCTCCCTCACTATCACACAGCCTGTCCCACTTTCAGATACCAGCTCCTCTCTCACTAACACACAGCCTGTCCCACTCTCAAATACCAGCTCCTTCCGCACTAACACACAGCCTGTCCCACTCTCAGGTACCAGCTCCTCCCTCACTAACACAGTCTGTCCCACTCTCAGATACCAGCTCCTCCCAACACTAACACACAACCTGTCCCACTCTCAAATGCCAACTCCTCCCTCAGTAAGACACAGCCTGTCCCACTCTCAGATACCAGCTCCTCCCTCATTAACACACAGCCTGTCCCACTCTCAGATACCAGCTCCTCCCTCACTAATACAAAATCTGTCCCAATCTCCGATACCAGCTCATCCCTCCCGAACACACAGTACGTCCCACTCCCAGATACCACCTCCTCCCTCACTAACACACAGCCTGACCCACTGTCAGATACCAGCTCCTCCCTCAATAACACAGCCAGTCCCATTCTCATATACCTGCTCCTCCCTCACTCACACACAGCCTGTCCCACTCTCTGATACCAGCTCCTCTCTCAGTAACACGCAGCCTGTCCCACACTTTGATACCAACTCCTCCCTCACAAATACACAGACTTTCCCACTCTCAGATTCCAGCTCCTCCCTTACTAACACAGATACTGTCCCACTCTCAGATACTAGATACTCCTTCACTAAGACACAATCTGTCCCACTCTCTGATACCAGCTCCTCCCTCACTAACACGCACCAGTCTCATTCTCAGATACCACCTCCTCCATCACTACCACACAGCCTGTCCCACTCTCAGATACCAGCTCCTCCCTCACTAAAACACAATCTGTCCCACACTCAGATACCGGCTCCTCCCTCACTAACACACAGCCAGACCCACTGTCAGATACCAGCTCTTCCCTCAATAACACAGCCTATCCCTCTCTCAGATGCCAGCTGCTCCCTCACTAAAACGCAAGCTCTCCCACTCTCAGATACCGGCTCCTCCCTCCCTAACAGACAGCACGTTCCACTCTCAGATACCAGCTCCTCCCTCAATAACACAGCCTGTCCCACTCTCAGATAGATGCTCTTCTGACACTAACACACAGCCTGTCACAATCTGAGATACCAGTACCTCTCTCACTTACACACAGCGTGTCCCTCTCTCAGGTACCAGCTCCTCCTTCACTAATACACATTCTGTCCTATCTCAGATACCAGCTCCTCCCTCCCTAACACACAGCACGTCCCACTCTCAGATACCATCTCCTCCCTCCCTAACACACAGCACGTCGCACTCTCAGATACCAGCTCCTCCCTAACACCCAGCCTGTCCCACTCTCAAATACCAGCTTCTCCCTCACTAACACACAGCCTGTCCCACTCTCAGATACCAGCTCTTCCCTTAATAACACAGATACAGTCCCACTCTCAGATCCTAGATCCTCCCTCACTAAAACACAGCCTGTCCCACCCTCAGATACATGCTCCTCCCTCACTAACACACAGCCTGTCCCACTCTCAGATACCAGCTCCTCCATCACTAACACACAGTCTGATCCCCCTCTCAGATACCAGCTCCTCCCTCCCTAACACACAGCACGTCCCATTCTCAGATACCACCACCACCCTCACTAACACACGCCCTGACTAAATCTCAGATACCAGCTCTTCAATCAGTAACACACAGCTTGGCCCACTCTCAGATACCAGCTCCTCCCTCACTAACACACAGCCTGTCCCACTCTCAGATACCAGCTCCTCCATCACTAACACACAGCCTGTCCCACTTTCAGATACCAGCTCCTTCCTCAATAAAACACAATCTCTCCCACTCTCAGATACCAGCACCTCCCTCCCTAACAGACAGCACGTCCCACTCTCAGATACCACCTCCTCACTCACTAACGCACAGCCTGACTAAATCTCAGATACCAGCTCTTCAATCAGAAACACACAGCCTGGCCCACTCTCAGATACCAGCTCCTCCCTCACTAACACACAGCACGTCCCACTCTCAAATACCAGCTCCTCTCTCACTAACACTCAGCCTGTGCCTCTTTCAGATACCAGCTCCTCCCTCACTAACACACAGCCTGTCCCACTCTCAGATACCAGCTCCTCCCTCATTAACACACATCCTGTCCCACTCTCAGACAACAGATCCTCCCTCGCTAACACACAGCCTGTGCCACTCTCAGATACTACCTCCTCCCTCAGTAAGGCACAGTCTGTCCCACTCTCAGATACGAGCTCCTCCCTCACTAACACACAGTCTGTCCCACTCTCAGATACCAGCTCCTCCCTCACTTGCACACAGCCTGGCCCACACTCAGATACCAGCTCCTCCCTCACGAACACACAGCCTGTCCCACTCTCAGATACCAGCTCCTCCCTCACTAGCACACAGCCTGGCCCACACTCAGATACCAGCTCCTCCCTCACTAACACACAGCCTGTCCCACTCTCAGATACCACCTCCTCCCTCACTAACACACAGCCTGTCCCACTCTCAGATACCACCTCCTCCCTCACTAACACACAGCCTGACCCACTGTCAGATACCAGCTCCTCTCTAAATAACACAGCCTGTCCCATTCTCATATACCAGCTCCTCCCTCACTAACGCACAGCCTGGCCCAATCTCAGATACCAGCTCCTCCCTCACGAACACACAGCCTGTCCCACTCTCTGATACCAGCTCCTCGCTCAGTAACACGCAGCCTGTCCCACACTCAGATACCAACTCCTCCCTCACAAATACACAGACTTTCCCACTCTCAGATTCCAGCACCTCCCTCACTAACACACAATCTGTCCCACTCTCTGATACCACCTCCTCCGTCACTACCACACAGCCTGTCCCACTCTCAGATACCAGCTCCTCCCTCACTAAAACACAATCTGTCCCACTCTCAGATACCGGCTCCTCCCTCACTAAAACACAGCCTGACCCACTGTCAGATACCAGCTCCTCCCTCAATAACACAGCCTATCCCAGTCTCAGATACCAGCTCCTCCCTCACTAAAACGCAAGCTCTCCCACTCTCAGATACCGGCTCCTCCCTCCCTAACACAGCCTGTCCCACTCTCAGATAGCTGCTCTTCTGACACTAACACACAGCCTGTCACAATCTGAGATACCAGTACCTCTCTCACTTACACACAGCGTGTCCCTCTCTCACGTACCAGCTCCTCCTTCACGAATACACATTCTGTCCTATCTCAGATACCAGCTCCTTCCTCACTAACACACAGCCTGTCGCACTCTCAGATACCAGCTCCACCCTCACTAACGCACAGCACGTCCCACTCTCAGATACCAGCTCCTCTCTCACTTACACACACCTTGTCCCACTCTCAGATACCAGCTCCTCCCTCACTAACACACAGCCTGTCCCACTCTCTGATACCAGCTCCTCCCTCACTAACACACAGCCTGTCCCACTCTCAGATACCAGCTCCTACCTCAATAAAACACAATCTCTCCCACTCTCAGATACCAGCACCTCCCTCCCTAACAGACAGCACGTCCCAATCTCAGATACCACCTCCTCACTCACTAACACACAGCCTGACTAAATCTCAGATACCAGCTCTTCAATCAGTAACACACAGCCTGGCCCACTCTCAGATACCAGCTCCTCCCTCACTAACACACAGCCTGTGCCTCTTTCAGATACCAGCACCTCCCTCACTAACACACAGCCTGTCTCACTTTCAGATACCAGCTCCTCCCTCACTAACACACAGCCTGTCCCCCTCTCAGATACCAGCTCCTCCCTCACTAATTCACAATCTGTCCCAAAATCAGATAACAGCTCCTCCCTCACTAACACACAGCCTGTCCCACTCTCAGATACCAGCTCCTCCCTCACTAACACACAGCCTGTCCCTTTCTCAGATACTAGCTCCTCCCTCACTAACACACAACCTGTCCCACTCTCAGATACCAGCTCCTCCCTCACTAACACACAGCCTGTCCCACTCTTAGATACCAGCTCCTCCTCAGTAACACACAGCCTGTCCAACTCTCAGATACCAGCTCCTCCCTCACTAACACACAGCCTGTCCCAATCTTCGATACTGGAATATCCTTCACTAACACACAGTCTGTCCCACTCTCAGATGCCAGCTCCTCCCTCATGAACACACAGCCTGTCTCACTTTCAGATACCAACTCCTCTGTCACTCACAAACAGCCTGTCCCACTCTCAGACACCTGCACCTCCCTCACTAATTCACAGCCTGTCCCACTCTCAGATACCAGCTCCTCCCTCACGAATACACAATCTGTCCCAAACTCAGTTACCAGTTCCTCCATCCCTAACACACAGCATGTCCCACTCTCAGATACCAGCTCCTCCCTCTCTAACACACAGCCTGACCCACTCTCAGATAATAGAACCTGCCTAACTAACACACAGCCTGTCCCACTCTCAGATACCAGCTCCTCCATCACTAACACACAGCCTGTCCCATTCTCAGATACCAGCTCCTCCGTGACTAACACACAGCCTGTCCCACTCTCAGATACCAGCTCCTCCCTCACTAACAAACAACCTGTCCCACTCTCATGTACCAGCTCCTCCCTCACTAACACATAGCCTGTCCCATCTCAAATATCAGCTCCTCCCTTACTAACCCACAGCCTGTCCCACGCCCAGATACCAATCCCTCCCTCAATAACACAGCCTGTCGCACTATCAGATACGAGCTCCTCCCTCACTAATACAGTCTGTCCCACTCTCAGATACCAGCTCTTCACTGACTAACACACAGCCTGTCCCTCTCCCAGATACCAGCTCCTCCCTCACTTAAACACAGCCTGTCCCACTCTCAGATACCAGCTCCTCCCTCACTAACACAGAGCCTGTCCCATCTCAAATATCAGCTCCTCCCTTACTAACCCACAGCCTGACCCACACTCAGATTCCAGCTTCTGCCTCACTCAAACACAGCCTGACCCTCTCTCAGATACGAGCACCTCCCTCACTAATACACAGCCTGTCCCACTCTCAGATACCAGCTCCTCCCTCACTAACACACAGCCTGTCTCGCTCTCAAATACCAGCTTCTCCATCACTAACACACAGCCTGTATAACTCTCAGATACCAGCTCCTCCCTCAAAAACCCACAGCTTGTCCCACTCTCAGATACCAGCTCCTCCCTCACTAACAGAGACTTTACTACTCTCAGATACCAACTCCTCCCTCACTCACACACAACCTGTCCCACTCTCAGATACCAGCTCCTCACTCTCTAACGCACAGCCTGTCCCATTCTCAGATACCAGCTCCTCCCTCACTAACACACAGCCTCACCCACTCTCAGATACCAGCTCCTCCATCTCTAACACACAGCCTGTCCCATTCTCAGATACCAGCTCCTCCGTGACTAACACACAGCCTGTCCCACTCTCAGATACCAGCTCCTCCCTCACTAACACACAGCCTGTCCCATCTCAAATATCAGCTCCTCCCTTACAAACCCACAGCCTGTCCCACACCCAGATACCAATCCCTCCCTCAATAACGCAGCCTGTCCCACTATCAGATACGAGCTCCTCCCTCACTAACACAGTCTGTCCCACACTCAGATACCAGCTCTTCCCTGACTAACACACAGCCTGTCCCTCTCCCAGATACCAGCTCCTCCCTCACTTACACACAGCCTGTCCCACTCTCAGATACCATCTCCTCCCTCACTAACACAGAGCCTGTCCCATCTCAAATATCAGCTCCTCCCTTTCTAACCCACAGCCTGACCCACACTCAGATTCCAGCTTCTGCCTCACTCAAACACAGCCTGACCCTCTCTCAGATACGAGCACCTCCCTCAATAATACACAGCCTGTCCCACTCTCAGATACCAGCTCCTCCCTCACTAACACACAGCCTGTCTCACTCTCAAATACCAGCTTCTCCATCACTAACACACAGCCTGTATAACTCTCAGATACCAGCTCCTCCCTCTCTAACATACAGCCTGTCCTACTCCCAGATACCAGCTCCTCCCTCAAAAACACACAGCCTGTCCCACTCTCAGAAACCAGCTCCTCCCTCACTAACAGGGAATTTCCTACTCTCAGATACCAGCTCCTCCCTCACTCACACACAGCCTGTCCCACTCTCAGATACCAGCTCCTCCCTCACTCACACACAGCCTGTCCCACTCTCAGATACCAGCTCCTCCCTCACTAACACTCAGCCTGTCCCACTCTCAGATACCACCTCCTCCCTCACTAACACACAGCCTGTCCCATTCTCAGATACCAGCTCCTCCTTCACTAACACACATCCTGTCCGACTCTCAGATACCAGCTCCTCCCTCACTAACACTCAACCTGTCGCACTCTCAAATGCCAGCTCCTCGCTCATTAACACACAGCCTGTTCCACTCTCAGATACCAACTCATCCCTCACTAACACACAGCCAGTCCCATTCTCAGATACCAGCTCCTCCCTCAGTAACACACATAATGCCCCACTCAGATACTAGCTCCTCCCTCACGAACACACAATCTGTCCCACTCTCAGAAACCAGCTCCTCCCTCAATAACACAGTCTGTCCCAAACTCAGATCCCATCTCATCCCTCAGGAACACACAGCCTGTCTCACTCTCTGATACCAGCTCCTCTGTCACTAACAGACAGCCTGTCACGCGCTCAGATACCAGCTCCTCTCTCACTAACACACATCCTGTCCCACTCTCAGATACCAGGTCCTCCCTCCATAACACACAGCCTGTCCCACTCTCAGATACCAACTCCTCCCTCACTAACACAGCCTGTCCCACTGTCAGATACCAGCTCCTCCCTCACAAACACACACTCTGTTCCACTCTCAGATACCAGCTCAACCCTCACTAATAAACAGCCTGTTGCACTCTCAGATACCAGCTCAACCCTCACTAATAAACAGCCTGTCCCACTCTCAGAAATCAGCTCCTCCCTCTCTAACACACAGCCTGTCCTACTCCCAGATACAAGCTCCACACTCACTAACACAGCCTGTCTCACTCACAGGTACGAGCTCCTCTCTCACTAAAACACAGCTTGTCCCACACTCAGATGCCTGCTCCTCCCTCACTCACACACAGCCTGTCGCACTCTCAGATACCAGCTCCTACCTCACTAACACACAGCCTGTCTCACTCTGTGATACCAGCTTCTCCCTCACTAACACACAGCCTGTCCCACTCTCAGATACCAGCTCCTCCCTCACTAACACACAGCCTCTCCCAATCTCAGATCCAAGCTCAACCCTCAATAATACACAGGCATTACTACTCTCAGATATCAGCTCCTCCCTCTCTAACACACAGCCTGTCCCACTCTCAGATACCAGCTCCTCCCTCGCTAACTCACAGCCTGTCTCACTCTCAGGTACCAGCTCCTCCCTCACTAACACACAGCCTGTCCCACTCTCAGATACCTGCTCCTCCCTCAGTAACACACAGCCATTCCCACTCTCAGATACCAGCTCCTCCCTCACACACACAGCCTGTCCCTCTCTCTCTCTTACGAGCTCCTCCCTCACTAACACACAGCCTGTCCGACTCTCAGATACCAGCTCCTCGCTCACACACACAGCCTGTCGCAATCTCAGATACCAGCTCCTCCTTCACTAACATGCAGCCTGTCCCAATCTCAGATACCAGCTCCTCCCTCACTCACACACAGCCTGTCCCAATCTCAGATACCAGCTCCTCCCTCACTAACACTCAGCCTGTCCCAGTCTCAGATACCTGCCCCACCCTCACTAACACATAGCCTGTCCCACACTCAGATAACACCTCCTCCCTCAATAACACACAGCCTTTCCCACTCTCAATTACCAGCTCCTCCCTCAATCACACACAGCCTGTCTCACTCTCAGATATCATCCCCTCCCTCACTAACATACAGCCTGTCTCAGTCTCAGATACCAGCTCCTCCCTCACACACACAGCCTGTCCCTCTCTCTCTCTTACGAGCTCCTCCCTCACTAACACACAGCCTGTCCGACTCTCAGATACCAGCTCCTCGCTCACACACACACCTGTCGCAATCTCAGATACCAGCTCCTCCTTCACTAACATGCAGCCTGTCCCACTCTCAGATACCAGCTCCTCCCTCACTCACACACAGCCTGTCCCAATCTCAGATACCAGCTCCTCCCTCACTAACACTCAGCCTGTCCCACTCTCAGATAACACCTCCTACCTCACTAACACTCAGCCTGTCCCAGTCTCAGATACCAGCTCCTTCCTCACTAACACACAGCCTGTCCAAGAATCAGATAGCAGCTCATCCGTCACTAATACACAGCCTTTCCAACTCTCAGATATCAGCTCCTCCCTCTCTAACACATAGCATGTCCTACTCCCAGATACCAGCTCCACCCTCACTAACACAGCCTGTCCCACTCTCAGATACCAGCTCCTCCCTCAGTAACACACAGCCTGTCCCACTCTCAGATCCCAGCGACTTCCTCACTAACACACAGCCTGTCCCACTCTCAGATACCAGTTCCTCCCTCACTATCACACAGCCTGTCCCACTCTCAGATACCAGCTCCTCCCTCAGTAACACACAGCCTGTCCCATTCTCAGATACCAGCTCCTCCCTCAGTAACACACAGCCTGTCCCATTCTCAGATACCAGCTCCTCCCTCAGTAACACACAGCCTGTCCCACTTTCAGATACCAGCTCCTCCCTCAGTAACACACAGCCTGTCCCATTCTCAGATACCAGCTCCTCCCTCAGTAACACACAGCCTGTCCCACTCTCAAATTCCAGCTCCTCCCTCAATGACACACAGCCTTTTCCACTCTCAGATACCAGCTCCTCCCTCACAAACACAGCCTGTCCCTCTCTCTCTCTTACGAGCTCCTCCCTCACTAACACAGATCCTGTCCGACTCTCAGATAACACCTCCTACCTCACTAACACTCAGCCTGTCCCAGTCTCAGATACCAGCTCCTTCCTCACTAACACACAGCCTGTCCAAGAATCAGATAGCAGCTCATCCGTCACTAATACACAGCCTTTCCTACTCTCAGATATCAGCTCCTCCCTCTCTAACACACAGCATGTCCTACTCCCAGATACCAGCTCCACCCTCACTAACACAGCCTGTCCCACTCTCAGATACCATCTCCTCCCTCAGTAACACACAGCCTGTCCCACTCTCAGATCCCAGCGACTTCCTCACTAACACACAAGCTGTCCGACTCTCAGATACCAGCTCCTCCCTCAGTAACACACAGCCTGTCCCATTCTCAGATACCAGCTCCTCCCTCAGTAACACACAGCCTGTCCCACTCTCAGATACCAGCTCCTCCCTCAGTAACACACAGCCTGTCCCATTCTCAGATACCAGCTCCTCCCTCAGTAACACACAGCCTGTCCCACTCTCAAATTCCAGCTCCTCGCTCAATGACACACAGCCTTTTCCATTCTCAGATACCAGCTCCTCCCTCACAAACACAGCCTGTCCCTCTCTCTCTCTTACGAGCTCCTCCCTCACTAACACACAGCCTGTCTGACTCTCAGATACCAGCTCCTCGCTCAAACACACAGCCTGTCGCAATCTCAGATACCAGCTCCTCCTTCACTAACATGCAGCCTGTCGCACTCTCAGATACCAGCTCCTCCCTCACTCACCCACAGCCTGTACCAATCTCAGATACTAGCTCCTCCCTCACTAACACTCAGCCTGTCCCACACTCAGATACCAGCTCCTCCCTCAGTAACACACAGCCTGTCCCACTCTCAAATTCCACCTCCTCCCTCAATAACACACAGCCTTTCCCACTCTCAGTTACCAGCTCCTCCCTCAATCACACACAACCTGTCTCACTCTCAGATATCATCCCCTCCCTCACTAACACACAGCCTGTCTCAGTCTCAGATACCAGCTCCTCCCTCACTGACACACAGCTGGTCCCCATCTCAGATACCAGCTGCGCCCCACGAACACACAGCCTGTGCCACTCTCAGATACCAGCTCCTCCCTCACTAACACACAGCCTGTCCCACTCTCAGATACCAGCTCCTCCTTCACTAACACAGAGCCTGTCCCACTCTCAGATACCAGCTGCTTCCTCACTAACACATCCTGTCTCACTCTCAGATACCAGCTCCTGCTTCAGAAACACACAGCCTGTCCCACACTCAGATACCAGCTTCTCCCTCACTCACACACAGTCTGTCCCTCTCTCAGATACCAGCTCCTCCCTCACTAACACACAGCCTGTCCAAGACTCAGAAAGCAGCTCATCCCTCACTAATAAAAAGCCTTTCCTACTCTCAGATATCAGCTCCTCCCTATCTAACACACATCCTGTCCCCCTCTCAGATACGGGCTCCTCCCTCAATATCACACAGCCTGTCCCACGCTCAGATACCAGTTCCTCCCTCACGAACACACAGCCTGTCCCACACTCAGATACCAGTTCCTCCTCAATAACACAGCCTGTAACACTACAGATACCACCTCCTCCCTCACTAACACAGAGCCTTTCCCCCTCGCAGACACCAGCTCCTCCCTCACTTACACACAGCCTGTCTCACTCTCAGATACCAGCTCCTCCCTCACTTACACACAGCCTGTCCAAATCTCAGATACTAGCTTCTCTCTCACTAACACACAGCCTGTCCCATTCTCAGATACCAGCTCCTCCCTCACTAACACACAGCCTGTCCCACTCTCAGATACCAGCTCCTCCCTCAATAACTCACAGCCTGTTTCACTCTCAGATGCCAACTCCTTAGTCACTAACACACAGCCTGTCCCACTCTCAGATACCATCTCCTCCCTCAATAATACACAGTCTGTCCCACTCTCAGATACCATCTCCTTCCTCACTAAAACACAGGCTGTCCCACTCTCAGATAACAGATCCTTCCACAGTAACACAGCCTGTCCCTCTCTCAGATACCAACACCTCCCTCACTAACACAGCCTGTCCCAATCTCAGATACCAGATCCTCCATCACTAACACTCAGCCTGTCCCATTCTCAGATACCATCTCCTCCCTCACTAATACACAATCTGTCCCACTCTCAGATACCAGCTCCTCCCTCACTAACAAACAGCCTGACCCACTCTCAGATACCAGCTCCTCCCTTACTAACACAGATACTGTCCCACTCTCAGATACTAGATCCTGCCTCGCAAACACACAGCCAGTCCCACTCTCAGATACCTGCTCATCCCTCACTAACGCACAGCCTGTCCCACTCTCAGATACCAGCTCCTCCCTCACTAATACACAATCTGTCCCACTCTCAGATACCAGCTCCTCCCTCCCCAATACACAGCACTTCCCACTCTCAGATACCAGCTCCTCCCACAATATCTCACAGCCTGTCCCACTCTCTTATACCAGCTCCTCCGTTAGTAACACAGATACTGTCCCACTCTCAGATACAACATCCTCCCTCACGAACACACAGCCTGTCCCACTCTCAGATACAAGCTCCTCCCTCACTAACACACAGCCTGTCCCTCCATCAGATACCCACTCCTCCATCACTAACAGACAGCCTGTCCCTCTCTCAGATACCAGCTCCTCCATCACTCACACACAATCTGTCCCACTCTCAGATACCAGCTCCTCCCTACCTAACACACAGATAGCCCAATTCTCAGATACCACCACCTCCCTCACTAATACAATCTCAGATGCCAGCTCCACCCTCACAAAAACACAATCTCTCCCACTCTCAGATACCAGCTCCTCCCTCACTAACACAAAGCCTGTCCAACTCTCAGATACCAGCTCCTCCCTCACTCACACACAGCCCGTCCCACTCTCAGATACCAACTCCTCCCGCAATTACACACAGCCTGTCCCACTCTCAGATACCGGCTCCTCCCTCACTAACACACAGCCTGTCCCACTCTCAGATACCAACTCCTCCCTCACTAACACACAGCCTGTCCCACTCTAAGATACCAACTCCTCCCTCCCTAACACACAGCACGTCCCACTCTCAGATACAAGCTCCTCCCTCACTAACAAACAGCCTGTCCCTCTCTCAGATACCTGCTCATCCCTCACGAACACACAGACTGTCCCACTCTCAGATACCAGTTCCTCCCTCAATAACACAGCCTGTCACACTCTCAGATACCAGCTCCTCGCTCAAACACACAGCCTGTCGCAATCTCAGATACCAGCTCCTCCTTCACTAACATGCAGCCTGTCGCACTCTCAGATACCAGCTCCTCCCTCACTCACCCACAGCCTGTACCAATCTCAGATACTAGCTCCTCCCTCACTAACACTCAGCCTGTCCCACACTCAGATACCAGCTCCTCCCTCAGTAACACACAGCCTGTCCCACTCTCAAATTCCACCTCCTCCCTCAATAACACACAGCCTTTCCCACTCTCAGTTACCAGCTACTCCCTCAATCAGACACAGCCTGTCTCACTCTCAGATATCATCCCCTCCCTCACTAACACACAGCCTGTCTCAGTCTCAGATACCAGCTTCTCCCTCACTAACAAACAGCCGGTCCCATTCTCAGATACCAGCTGCTCCCTCACTAACACACAGCCTGTCCCACTCTCAGATACCAGCTCCTCCCTCACTAACACACAGCCTGTCCCACTCCCAGAAACCAGCTCCTCCCTCACTAACACACAGCCTGTCCCCCACTCAGATACCAGCTCCTCCCTCACTAACACACAGCCTGTCCCACTCTCAGATACCAGCTCCTCCCTCACTAACACACAGCCTGTCCCACTCTCAGATACCCGCTCCTCCTTCACTAACACACAGTCTGTCACTCTCTCAGATACCAGCTCCTCCCTCACTAATAAACAGCCTTTCCTACTCTCAGATATCAGCTCCTCCCTATCTAACACACAGCCTGTCCTACTCCCACATACCAGCTCCACCCTCACTAACACAACCTGTCCCTCTCTCAGATACGAGCTCCTCCCTCAATATCACACAGACTGTCCCATGCTCAGATACCAGTTCCTCCTCAATAACACAGCCTGTCACACTACAGATACCACCTCCTCCGTCACTAGCACACAGCCTGTCCCACTCTCAGATACCACCTCCTCCCTCATTAACACAGAGCCTTTCCCCCTCGCAGATACCAGCTCCTCCCTCACTAACACACAGCCTGTCTCACTCTCAGATACCAGCTCCTCCCTCACTTACACACAGCCTGTCCAAATCTCAGATACCAGCTCCTCTCTCACTAACACACAGCCTGTCCCATTCTCAGACACCAGCTCCTCTCTCACTAACACACAGCCTGTCCCATTCTTAGATACCACCTCCTCCCTCACTAACACACAGCCTGTCCCCCTTTCAGATACCAGCTCCTCCCTCAATAACTCACAGCCTGTTTCACTCTCAGATACCAACTCCTCAGTCACTAACACACAGCCTGTCCCACTCTCAGATACCAGCTCCTCCCTCAGTAATACACAGTCTGTCCTCCTCTCAGATACCATCTCCTTCCTCACTAACACACAGGCTGTCCCACTCTCAGATAACAGATCCTTCCACAGTAACACAGACTGTCCCTCTCTCAGATACCAACACCTCCCTCACTAACACAGACTGTCCCAATCTCAGATACCAGCTCCTCCCTCACTAACGAACAGCCTGTCCCATTCTCAGATACCAGCTCCTCCCTCACTAACACACAGTCTGTCCCACTCACAGATACCAACTCCTTCCTCACTAATACACAGCCTGTCCCACTCTCAGATACCAGCTCCTCCCTTACTAACACAGATACTGTCCCACTCTCAGATACTAGATCCTGCCTCACTAATACACAATCTGTCCCAATCTCAGATACCAGCTCCTCCCTCACTAACACACAGCCTGTCCCACTCTCAGATACCAGCTCCTCCCTCACTAACACACAGCCTGTCCCACTCTCAGATACCAGCTCCTCCCTCCCCAATACACAGCACTTCCCACGCTCAGATACCTGCTACACCCTCACTATCACACAGCATGTCCCTCTCTCAGATACCTGCTAATCCCTCACTAACACACAGCCTGTCCCACTCTCAGATACCAGGTCCTCCCTCACTAATACACAATCTGTCCCACTCTCAGATACCAGCTCCTCCCTCCCCAATACACAGCACTTCCCACTCTCAGATACCTGCTGCTCCCTCAATATCATTCAGCCTGTCCCACTCTCAGATACCAGCTCCTCCCTTAGTAACACAGATACTGTCCCACTCTCAGATACGAGATCCTCCCTCACGAACACACAGCCTGTCCCACTCTCAGATACAAGCTACTCCCTCACTAACACACAGCCTGTCCCACCATCAGATACCCGCTCCTCCCTCACTAACAGACAGCCTGTCCCTCTCTCAGATACCAGCTCCTCCCTACCTAACACACAGATAGCCCAATTCTCAGATACCACCTCCTCCCTCACTAACAAACGGAATGTCCCACTCTCAGATGCCAGCTCCACCCTCACTAAAACACAATCTTTCCCACTCTCAGATACCAGCTCCTCACTCACTAACACAAAGCCTGTCCAACTCTCAGATACCAGCTCCTCCCTCAATAACATAGCATGTCCCAGTCTCAGATTGCAGCTCCTCTGTCACTAACACAGAGCCTGTCACACTCTCAGATACCAGCTCCTCTCTCACTTACACAGAGCCTGTCCCACTCTCAGATACCAACTCCACCCGCAATTACACACAGCCTGTCCCACTCTCAGATACCGGCTCCTCCCACACTAACACACAGCCTGTCCCACTCTCAGATACCAACTCCTCCCTCACTAACACACAGACTGTCCCACTCTCAGATACCAACTCCTCCCGCAATTACACACAGCCTGTCCTACTCTCAGATACCATCTCCTCCCTCACTAATACACAATCTGTCCCAGTCTCAGATACCAGCTCCTCCCTCCCTAACACACAGCACGTCCCACTCGCAGATACAAGCTCCTCCCTCACTAACAAACAGCCTGTCCCACTCTCAGATACCAAACCCTCCCTCAATAACACAGCCTGTCCCACTATCAGATACGATCTCCTCCCTCACTAACACAGTCTGTCCCACTCTCAGAAACCAGCTCTTCCCTGACTAACACACAGCCTGTCCCTCTCCCAGATACCAGCTCCTCCCTCACTTACACACAGCCTGTCCCACTCTCAGATACCAGCTCCTCCCTCACTAACACAGAGCCTGTCCCATCTCAAATATCAGCTCCTCCCGTTCTAACCCACAGCCTGACCCACACTAAGATTCCATTCAAACACAGCCTGACCCTCTCTCAGATACGAGCACCTCCCTCACTAATACACAGCCTGTCCCACTCTCAGATACCAGCTTCTCCCTCACGAACACACAGCCTGTCTCACTGTCAAATACCAGCTTCTCCATCACTAACACACAGCCTGTATAACTCTCAGATACCAGCTCCTCCCTCAAAAACACACAGCCTGTCCCACTCTCAGATACCAGCTCCTCCCTCACTCACACACAGCCTGTCCCACTCTCAGATACCAGCTACTCCCTCACTAACACACAGCCTGTCCCATTCTCAGATACCAGCTCCTCCCTCACTAACACACAGCCTGTCCCATTCTCAGATACCAGCTCCTCCATCACTAACACACAGCCTGTCCCACTCTCAGATACCAGCTCCTCCCTGACTAACACACAGCCTGTCCCATCTCAAATATCAGCTCCTCCCTTACAAACCCACAGCCTGTCCCACACCCAGATACCAATCCCTCCCTCAATAACACAGCCTGTCCCACTATCAGATACGAGCTCCTCCCTCACTAACACAGTCTGTCCCACTCTCAGATACCAGCTCCTTCCTCACTTACACACAGCCTGTCCCACTCTCAAATACCAGCTCCTCCCTCACTAACACAGAGCCAGTCCCATCACAAATATCAGCTCTTCCCTTACTAACCCACAGCCTGACCCACACTTAGGTTCCAGCTTCTCCCTCACTCAAACACTGCCTGTCCCTCTCTCAGATACGAGCACCTCCCTCACTAATACACAGCCTGTCCCACTCTGAGATACCAGCTCCTCCCTCACTAACACTCAGCCTGTCCCACTCTCAGACACCAGCTCCTCCCTCACTATACACACAGCCTGTCCCATGCTCAGATACCAGCTCCTCCCTCACTAACACACAGCCTGTCCGACTCTCAGATACCAGCTCCTCCCTCACTAACACTCAACCTGTCGTACTCCCAAATGCCAACTCCTCACTCATTAACACAAAGCCTGTTCCACTCTCAGATACCAACTCATCCCTCACTAACACACAGCCTGTCCCATTCTCAGATACCAGCTCCTCCCTCAGTAACACACATAATGCCCCACTCTGATACTATCTCCTCCGTCACTAACACACAATCTGTGCCACTCTCAGAAACCAGCTCCTCCCTCAATTAAACAGCCTGTCCCAAACTCAGATCCCAGCTCCTCCCTCAGTAACACACAGCCTGTCTCACTCTCTGATACCAGCTCCTCTGTCACGAACAGACAGCCTGTCATGCGCTCAGATACCAGCTCCTCTCTCACTAACACACATCCTCTCCCACTCTCATATTCCAGCTCCTCCCACACTAACACATAGCCTGTCCCACTCTCAGATACCAGCTCCTCCCTCACTAACACACAGCCTGTCCCACTCTCAGATACCAACTCCTCCCACACTAACACACAGCCTGTCCCACTCTCAGATACCAGCTCCACCCTCACAAATACACACTCTGTTCCACTCTCAGATACCAGCTCAACCCTCACTAATAAATAGCCTGTCCCACTCTCAGATACCAGCTCAACCCTCACTAATAAACAGCCTGTCCCACTCTCAGATACCAACTCCTCCCTCACTAATTCACAGCCTGTTCCACTCTCAGATACCATCTCCTCCCTCACTAAAACACAGCCTGTGCCTCTTTCAGATACCAGCTCCACCCTCACGAACACACGGCCAGGCCCACGCTCAGATACCAGTTCCTCCTCAATAACACAGCTTGTCACACTACAGATACCAACTCCTCCCTCACTAACACACAGACTGTCCCAATCTCAGATACCAGCTCCTCCCTCACTAATACACAATCTGTCCCACTCTCAGATACCAGCTCCTCCCTCCCTAACACACAGCACATCCCACTCTCAGATACCAGCTCCTCCCTCACTAACAAACAGCCTGTCCCACTCTCAGATACCAACCCCTCCCTCACTAACACACAGCGTGTCTCACTCTCAGATACCAACTCCTCCCTCACTAACACACAGCCTGTCCCATTCTCAGATATCAACTCCTCCCGCAATTACACACAGCCTGTCCCACTCTCAGTTACCGGCTCCTCCCTCACTAACCCACAGCCTGTCCCACACTCAGATACCAACTCCTCCCTCACTAACACAACGCCTGTCCCACTCTCAGATACCAACTCCTCCCGCAATTACACACAGCCTGTCCCACTCTCAGATACCAACATCTCCCTCACTAACACACAGCCTGTCCCACTGTCAGAAACCTGCTGCTCCCTCACTAACACACAGCCTGTCAAACTCTCAGATGCCAGCTGCTCCCTCAGTATCACACAGCCTGTGCCAATCTCAGATACTAGCTCCGCCCTCACTTAGGCACAATCTGTCCCACTCTCAGATACCTGCTCCTTCATCACTAACACACAGCCTGTCCCAATCTCAGATATCTGCTCCTCCATCACTAACACACTGCCTGTCCCAATCTCAGATACCACCTCCTCCCTCATTAAAACACAGCCTGTCCCACTCTCAGATACCATCTCTTCACTCACGAACACACAGCCTGTGCCTCTTTCAGATACCAGCTCCAAACTCACCAACGCACACAAGTCCCGCTCTCAGATACCAGCTCCTCCCTCACTAACCCACATCTGTCCCACTCACAGATAACAGATGTTCACTCAGTAACACAGCCTGTCCCACTCTCAGATACCAGCACCTCCCTCACTGACACAGCCTGTCCTAATCTCAGATACGAGAGTATCCTTCACTAATCCACAGCCTGTCCCACTCTCAGAAACCAGCTCCTCCCTCACTAACACACAGCCTGTCTCACTCTCAGATACTAGCTCCTCCCTCAATAACACACAGCCTGTCTCAGTCTCAGATACCAGCTCCTCCCTCACTAACACCCAGCCTGTCCCACTCTCAGATACCAGCTCCTCCCTCACTAACACAAAGCCACTCCGACACTAAGATACCAGTTCCTCCCTGACTAACAGACAGCCTGTCCCACTCTCATTTACTAGCTCCGTCCTCACTTACACACTGCCTGTCCCACTCTGAGATAGCTCCTCCTCCATCACTAAAACACAGCCTGTCCCGCTTTCAGATACTAGCTCCGTCCTCATTAACACACAGCCTGTCCCACTCTCAGATACCAGCTCCTCTCTCACTTACACACAGCTTGTCCCTCTCTCAGATACGAGCTTCTCCCTCACTAACACACAGACTGTCCCACTCTCAGATAACAGATCCTCCCTCACAAACACATTCTGTCCCAATCTCAGGTAGCAGAACCTCCTTCACTAACACTCAGCCTGTCCCACTCTCAGATACCAGCTCCTCCCTCACTAAGACACAGCCTGTCCCACTGTCTGATACCAGCTCCTCTCTCACTAACACACAGCCTGTTGCAGTCTCAGATACCAGATCCTCCTTCACTAACACACAGCCTGTCCCAAACTCAGATACCAGCTCCTCCCTCAGTAACACACAGCCTGTCCCACTTTCAGGTACCAGCTCCTCCGTCACTAATACACAATCTGTCCCACTCTCAGATACCTGTTCCTCCCTCCCTCACACACAGCACGTCCAACTCTCGGAATCCAGCTCCTCCCTCAATAACGCACAGCGTGTCCCAATTTCAGATACCAACTGCTCCCTCGCTAACACATGTACTGTCCCGCTCTCAGATACTAGATCCTCGCTCACTAACACACAGCCTTTCCCAACTCTCAGATACCTGCTCCTCCATCAATAACAAAAATTCTGTCCCACTCTCAGATACCAGCGCCTCCCTCCCTAACACATCGCACGTCCCACTCTCAGATACCAGCTCCTCCCTCACTAAGACACAGCCAGTCCCACTCTCAGATACTAGCTCCTCCTTCACTAATACACAATCTGTCCCACTCTCAGATACCAGCTACTCCCTCCCTAACACACAGCCTGTCCCTCACTCAGATACGAGCTCCTCCCTCACTAACAAACAGCCTTTCCCACTCTCAGATACCACCTCCTCCCTCACTAACACACAGCCTGTCCCACTCTCTGATACCAGCTCCTCCGTCACTAACACACAGCCTGTGCCACTCTCAGATACAAGCTCCTCCCTGAATAATGCACAGACTGTCCAATCTCAGATCCCAGCTCCTCGCTCACAGACACACAGCCTGTCCCACACTCAGATACCAGCTCCTCCCTCACTAACACTCAGCCTGTCCCACTTTCAGTTACCTGCTCCTCCATCACTAAAACACAGCCTGTCCCACTCTCGGATACCTGCTCCTCCATCACTAACACACAGCCTGCCTCACACTCAGATACCTACTCCTTCATCACTCACACACTGCCTGTCCCACTCTCAGATACCAGCTCCTCCCCAAAAATCACACAGCCTGTCCCACTCTCAGATACAATCTCCTCCCTCGGTAACACAAGAGCCTGCCTCACACTCTGATACCTGCCCCTCCATCACTAACACACAGCCTGTCCCACTCTCAGATACAAGCTCCTCCCTCACTAACACAAAGCCTGTCCCCCTCTCAGATACCAGCTCCTCAATCTCTAACACGCAATCTGTCCAACTCTCAAATACCAGCTCCTCCCTCCGTAATGCTCAGCACGTCCCACTCTCAGACACCACCTCATCCCTCACTCACACAAAGCCTGTCCGACACTAAGATACCAGTTCCTCCCTGACTAACAGACAGCCTGTCCCACTCTCATTTACTAGCTCTGTCCTCACTTACACACTGCCTGTCCCACTCTCAGATAGCTGCTCCTCCATCAATAACACACAGCCTGTCCCGCTCTCGGATACTAGCTCCGTCCTCATTAACACACAGCCTGTCCCACTCTCAGATACCAGCTCCTCCCTCACTAACACACAGCCTGTCCCACTCTCAGATAGCATCTCCCCCATCACTAACACACATTACGTCCCACTCTCACATACCACCTCCTCTTTCACTAACACACAGCCTGTTCCACTTTCAGATAACATCTCCTCCCTCACTAACACACAGCCTGTCACACTCTCAGATACCAGCTCCTCCCTCACTAACATACAGCCTGTCCCACTCTCAGATAACAGATCCTCCCTCACTAACACAGCCTGTCCCACTCTCAGATACCAGCTCCTCCCTCAATAACACAGCCTGTCCAACTCTGAGATACCAGCTCCTGCCTCACTAACACACAGCCTGTCTCACTCTCAGATACCAGCTCGTCCCTCGCTAACACAAAGACTGTCCCACTCTCAGATACCAGCTCCTCTCTCACTAACACACAGCCTGTCCCACGCTCAGATACCAGCTCCTCCCTCACTAACACACAATCTGTCCCACTCTCAGATACCAGCTCCTCCCTCTCTAACACACTGCCTGTCCACTCTCAGATACCAGCTCCTCTCTCACTTACACCCAGCCTGTCCCACTCTCAGATACCAGATCCTCGCTCACTAAAGCACAGTATGTCCTACTCTCAGATACCAGCTCCTTCCTCACTAACACACAGCCTGTCCCACTCTCAGATACCAGCTCCTCCCTCACTAACACAGCCTGTACCAATCTCAGATAACAGATCCTCCTTCACGAACACACAGCCTGTCACAAACTCAGATACCAGCTCCTCCCTCAATACCACAGCCTGTCCCACTTCTGAGATACCAGCTCCTCCCTCAGTAACACACAGCCTGTCTCACTCTCAGATACCAGCTCCTCTGTCACTAACACCCAGCCTGTCCCACTCTCAGATATCAGCTCCTCCCTCACTAACACACAGCCTGTCCCACTTTCAGGTACCAGCTCCTCCCTCACTAATACACAATCTGTCCCAGTCTCAGATACCTGTTCCTCCCTCCCTAACACACAGCACGTCCAACTCTCAGATGCCTGCTCCTCCCTCAATAACGCACAGCCTGTCCCAATTTCAGATACCAACTCCTCCCTTGCTAACACATGTACTGTCCCGCTCTCAGATACTAGATCCTCCCTCACTAACACACAGCCTTTCCCAACTCTCAGATACCTGCTCCTCCATCAATAACACACGTCCTGTCCCACTCTCAGATACCAGCGCCTCCCTCCCTAACACATCGCACGTCCCACTCTCAGATACCAGCTCCTCCCTCAATAAGACACAGCCTGTCCCACTTTCAGATACCAGCTCTCCCTCACTAATACACAATCTGTCCCACTCTCAGGTACCCGATCCTCCTTCACTAACACACAGCCTGTCCCACTCTCAGATACCAGCTCCTCCCTCATAACACAGCCTGTCCCACTCTGAGATAAGAGCTCCTCCATCACTAACACACAGCATGTCCCACTCTCAGATACCAACTCCTCCCTCACTAACAAACAGTCTGTCCCACTCTCAGATACCAGCTCTTCCCTCGCTAACACACGGACTGTCCCACTCTCAGATACCAGCTCCTCCCTCACTAACACACAGCCTGTCCCACTCTCAGATACCAGCTCCTCTCTCACTTACACCCAGCCTGACCCACTCTCAGATACCAGATCCTCGCTCACTAAAACTCAGTCTGTCCTACTCTCAGATAACAGATCCTCCCTCACTAACACAGCCTGTACCAAACTCAGATACCAGCTCCTCCCTCAATAACACAGCCTGTCCCACTCTGAGATACCAGCTCCTCCCTCAGTAACACACAGCCTGTCTCACTCTCAGATACCAGCTCCTCTGTCACTAACACCCAGCCTGTCCCACTCTCAGATATCTGCTCCTCCCTCACTAACACACAGCCTGTCCCACTTTCAGGTATCAGCTCCTCCGTCACTAATACACAATCTGTCCCACTCTCAGATACCTGTTCCTCCCTCCCTAACACGCAGCACGTCCAACTCTCAGAATCCAGCTCCTCCCTCAATAACGCACAGCCTTTCCCAATTTCAGATACCAACTCCTCCCTCGCTAACACATGTACTGTCCCGCTCTCAGATACTAGATCCTCGCTCACTAACACACAGACTTTCCCAACTCTCAGATACCTGCTCCTCCATCAATAACACACATCCTATCCCACTCTCAGATACCAGCGCCTCCCTCCCTAACACATAGCACGTCCCTCTCTCAGATACCAGCTCCTCCCTCACTAACACACAGCCTGTCTCACTCTCAGATACCAGCTCCTCCCTCACTAACACACAGCCTGTCTCACTCTCTGATACCAGCTCCTCCGTCACTAACACACAGCCTGTCCCACACTCAGATACCTGTTCCTTCATCACTAACACACTGCCTGTCCCACTCTCAGACACCAGCTCCTCCCCAACAAACACACAGCCTGTCCCACTCTCAGATACAATCTCCTCCCTCAGTAACACACAGCCTGTCCCACTCTCAGATACCAGCTCCTCTCTCACTTACACACAGCTTGTCCCACTCTCGGATACCAGATCCTCCTTCACTAACACGCAGCCTGTCCCAAACTCAGATGCCAGCGCCTCCATCACTAACACACAGCCTGTTCCACTCTCAGATACCAGCTCCTCCCTCACTAATACACAGCCTGTCCCACTCTCAGATACCAGCTCCTCCTTTACTATAACACAGCCATTGTCACTCTCAGATACCGGCTCCTCCATCGCTAACACACATCCTGTCCCACTCTCAGATCCCAGCGCCTCCCTCCCTAACTCACAGCCTGTCCCACTCTCAGATACTAGCTCCTGCCTCACTGCCACACAGCCTGTCCCACTCTCAGATACCAGCTCCTCCCTCACTAACACACAGCCTGTCCCACTCTCAGATACCAACTACTCCCTCACTTACACACAGCCTGTCCCGATCTCAGATACCAGCTCCTCCCTCATTACACACAGCCTGTCCTAATCTCAGATACCAGCTCCTCCATCACTAACACAGCCTCTCCCACTCTCAGATACCTGCTCCTCCCTCACGAACACACAGCCTGTCCCACTCTCAGATACCAGCTCTTCCCTCACTAACACACAGCCTGTCCCACTGTCAGATACCAGCTCCTCCCTCACTAACACACAGACTGTCCCACTCTCAGATACCAGCTCCTCCCTCACTAACACACAGCCTGTCGCACTCTCAGATACCAGCTCCTCCCTCACTAACGCACAGCCTGTCCCAGTCTCAGATACCAGCTCCTCCCTCACTAACACACAGCCTGTCCCACTCACAGATAGAAGCTCCTCCCTCACTAACATACAGCCTGTCCCACTCTCAGATACTAGCTCCGTCCTCACTAACACACAGCCTGTCTCAATCTCAGATACGTGCTCCTGAATCGCTAACAGACAGCCTGTCCCACTCTCAGATACCATCTCCTCCATCACTAACACACAATGTGTCCCACTCTCAGGTACCAGCTCCTCCCTCCCTAACACACATCACGTCCCACTCCCAGATACCACCTCCTCCCTCACTAACACACAGCCTGTCCAACTTTCGGATACGAGCTCCTCCCTCACTAACACACAGCCTGTGCCACCTTCAGATACCAGCTCCTCTCTCACTAACACGCAGCCTGATGCAGTCTCAGATACCCGCTCCTCTCTCACTTACACGCAGCTTGTCCCACTCTCAGATACCAGCATATCCTTCTATAACGCACAGCCTGTCCCACTCTCAGATACCAGCACCTCCCTCACTGACACAGCCTGTCCTAATCTCAGATACGAGAGTATCCTTCACTAATCCACAGCCTGTCCCACTCTCAGAAACCAGCTCCTCCCTCACTAACACACAGCCTGTCTCACTCTCAGATACCAGCTCCTCCCTCAATAACACACAGCCTGTCTCAGTCTCAGATACCAGCTCCTCCCTCACTAACACCCAGCTTGTCCCTCTCTCAGATACCAGCTTCTCCCTCACTAACACACAGACTGTCCCACTCTCAGATAACAGATCCTCCCTCACAAACACATTCTGTCCCAATCTCAGGTAGCAGAACCTCCTTCACTAACACTCAGCCTGTCCCACTCTCAGATACCAGCTCCTCCCTCACTAAGACACAGCCTGTCCCACTGTCTGATACCAGCTCCTCTCTCACTAACACACAGCCTGTTGCAGTCTCAGATACCAGATCCTCCTTCACTAACACACAGCCTGTCCCAAACTCAGATACCAGCTACTCCCTCAATTCCACAGCCTGTTCCACTCTGAGATACCAGCTCCTCCCTCAGTAACACACAGCCTGTCTCACTCTCAGATACCAGCTCCTCTGTCACTCACACCCAGCCGGTCCCACTCTCAGATATCAGCTCCTCCCTCACTAACACACAGCCTGTCCCACTTTCAGGTACCAGCTCCTCCGTCACTAATACACAATCTGTCCCATTCTCAGATACCTGTTCCTCCCTCCCTCACACACAGCACGTCCAACTCTCGGAATCCAGCTCCTCCCTCAATAACGCACAGCGTGTCCCAATTTCAGATACCAACTGCTCCCTCGCTAACACATGTACTGTCCCGCTCTCAGATACTAGATCCTCGCTCACTAACACACAGCCTTTCCCAACTCTCAGATACCTGCTCCTCCATCAATAACACACATCCTGTCCGTACTCTCAGATACCTGCTCCTCCATCAATAACAAAAATTCTGTCCCACTCTCAGATACCAGCGCCTCCCTCCCTAACACATCGCACGTCCCACTCTCAGATACCAGCTCCTCCCTCACTAAGACACAGCCAGTCCCACTCTCAGATACTAGCTCCTCCCTCACTAATACACAATCTGTCCCACTCTCAGATACCAGCTACTCCCTCCCTAACACACAGCCTGTCCCTCACTCAGATATGAGCTCCTCCCTCACTAACAAACAGCCTTTCCCACTCTCAGATACCACCTCCTCCCTCACTAACACACAGCCTGTCCCACTCTCTGATACCAGCTCCTCCGTCACTAACACACAGCCTGTGCCACTCTCAGATACAAGCTCCTCCCTGAATAATGCACAGACTGTCCAATCTCAGATCCCAGCTCCTCGCTCACAGACACACAGCCTGTCCCACACTCAGATACCAGCTCCTCCCTCACTAACACTTAGCCTGTCCCACTTTCAGTTACCTGCTCCTCCATCACTAAAACACAGCCTGTCCCACTGTCGGATACCTGCTCCTCCATCACTAACACACAGCCTGCCTCACACTCAGATACCTACTCCTTCATCACTCACACACTGCCTGTCCCACTCTCAGATACCAGCTCCTCCCCAAAAATCACACAGCCTGTCCCACTCTCAGATACAATCTCCTCCCTCGGTAACACAAGAGCCTGCCTCACACTCTGATACCTGCCCCTCCATCACTAACACACAGCCTGTCCCACTCTCAGATACAAGCTCTTCCCTCACTAACACAAAGCCTGTCCCCCTCTCAGATACCAGCTCCTCAATCTCTAACACGCAATCTGTCCAACTCTCAAATACCAGCTCCTCCCTCCGTAACGCACAGCACGTCCCACTCTCAGACACCACCTCATCCCTCACTCACACAAAGCCTGTCCGACACTAAGATACCAGTTCCTCCCTGACTAACAGACAGCCTGTCCCACTCTCATTTACTAGCTCCGTCCTCACTTACACACTGCCTGTCCCACTCTCAGATAGCTGCTCCTCCATCAATAACACACAGCCTGTCCCGCTCTCGGATACTAGCTCCGTCCTCATTAACACACAGCCTGTCCCACTCTCAGATACCAGCTCCTCCCTCACTAACACACAGCCTGTCCCACTCTCAGATAGCATCTCCCCCATCACTAACACACATTACGTCCCACTCTCACATACCACCTCCTCTTTCACTAACACACAGCCTGTTCCACTTTCAGATGACATCTCCTCCCTCACTAACACACAGCCTGTCACACTCTCAGATACCTGCTCCTCCCTCACTAACATACAGCCTGTCCCACTCTCAGATAACAGATCCTCCCTCACTAACACAGCCTGTCCCAATCTCAGATACCAGCTCCTCCCTCAATAACACAGCCTGTCCCACTCTGAGATACCAGCTCCTGCCTCACTAACACACAGCCTGTCTCACTCTCAGATACCAGCTCTTCCCTCGCTAACACAAAGACTGTCCCACTCTCAGATACCAGCTCCTCTCTCACTAACACACAGCCTGTCCCACGCTCAGATACCAGCTCCTCCCTCACTAACACACAATCTGTCCCACTCTCAGATAACAGCTCCTCCCTCTCTAACACACTGCCTGTCCACTCTCAGATACCAGCTCCTCTCTCACTTACACCCAGCCTGTCCCACTCTCAGATACCAGATCCTCGCTCACTAAAGCACAGTATGTCCTTCTCTCAGATACCAGCTCCTTCCTCACTAACACACAGCCTGTCCCACTCTCACATACCAGCTCCTCCCTCACTAACACAGCCTGTACCAATCTCAGATAACAGATCCTCCTTCACGAACACACAGCCTGTCCCAAACTCAGATACCAGCTCCTCCCTCAATACCACAGCCTGTCCCACTTCTGAGATACCAGCTCCTCCCTCAGTAACACACAGCCTGTCTCACTCTCAGATACCAGCTCCTCTGTCACTAACACCCAGCCTGTCCCACTCTCAGATATCAGCTCCTCCCTCACTAACACACAGCCTGTCCCACTTTCAGGTACCAGCTCCTCCCTCACTAATACACAATCTGTCCCAGTCTCAGATACCTATTCCTCCCTCCCTAACACACAGCACGTCCAACTCTCAGATGCCTGCTCCTCCCTCAATAACGCACAGCCTGTCCCAATTTCAGATACCAACTCCTCCCTTGCGAACACATGTACTGTCCCGCTCTCAGATACTAGATCCTCCCTCACTAACACACAGCCTTTCCCAACTCTCAGATACCTGCTCCTCCATCAATAACACACGTCCTGTCCCACTCTCAGATACCAGCACCTCCCTCCCTAACACATCGCACGTCCCACTCTCAGATACCAGCTCCTCCCTCACTAAGACACAGCCTGTCCCACTTTCAGATACCAGCTCTCCCTCACTAATACACAATCTGTCCCACTCTCAGGTACCCGATCCTCCTTCACTAACACACAGCCTGTCCCACTCTCAGATACCAGCTCCTCCCTCATAACACAGCCTGTCCCACTCTGAGATAAGAGCTCCTCCATCACAAACACACAGCATGTCCCACTCTCAGATACCAACTCCTCCCTCACTAACAAACAGTCTGTCCCACTCAGATACCAGCTCTTCCCTCGCTAACACACGGACTGTCCCACTCTCAGATACCAGCTCCTCCCTCACTAACACACAGCCTGTCCCACTCTCAGATACCAGCTCCTCCCTCACTAATACACATTCTGTCCCACTCTCAGATACTAGCTCCGTCCTCACTAACACACAGCCTGTCTCAATCTCAGATATGTGCTCCTGAATCACTAACAGACAGCCTGTCCCACTCTCAGATACCATCTCCTCCATCACTAACACACAATGTGTCCCACTCTCAGGTACCAGCTCCTCCCTCCCTAACACACATCAAGTCCCACTCCCAGATACCACCTCCTCCCTCACTAACACACAGCCTGTCCAACTTTCGGATACGAGCTCCTCCCTCACTAACACACAGCCTGTGCCACCTTCAGATACCAGCTCCTCTCTCACTAACACCCAGCCTGATGCAGTCTCAGATACCCGCTCCTCTCTCACTTACACGCAGCTTGTCCCACTCTCAGATACCAGCATATCCTTCAATAACGCACAGCCTGTCCCACTCTCAGATGCCAGCTCCTCCATCACTAACACAGCCTGTCCCATTCTCAGATACCAGCTCCTCCTTTACTATAACACAACCATTGTCACTCTGAGATACCAGCTCCTCCCTCACTAACACACAGCCTGTCCCACTCTCAGATACCAGCTCCTCTCTCACATACACACAGCTTGTCCCACTCTCAGATACCAGCTCCTCCCTCGCTAACACACAGACTGTCCTACTCTCAGATACCAGCTCCTTCCTCTTTAACACACAGCCTGTCCAACACTCAGATAAGAGATGTTCCATCAGTAACACAGCCTGTCCCACTCGCAGATACCAGCACCTCCCTCAATGACACAGCCTGTCCCAATCTCAAATACTAGAGTATCCTTCACTAACACACGGCCTGTCACACTCTCATATACCATCTCCTCTCTCACTTACACACAGCATTTCCCAATCTGAGATACCAGCTTCTCCCTCAGTAACACACAGCCTGTCCCACTCTCAGATACCAGCTCCTCCCTCACTAACACACAGCCTGTCCCACTCTCAGATACCAACTACTCCCTCACTTACACACAGCCTGTCCCGCTCTCAGATACCAGCTCCTCCCTCATTACACACAGCCTGTCCTAATCTCAGATACCAGCCCCTCCATCACTAACACAGCCTCTCCCACTCTCAGATACCTGCTCCTCCCTCACGAACACACAGCCTGTCCCACTCTCAGATACCAGCTCTTCCCTCACTAACACACAGCCTGTCCCACTCTCAGATACCAGCTCCTCCCTCACTAACACACAGCCTGTCCCACTCTCAGATACCAGCTCCTCCCTCACTAACACACAGCCTGTCGCACTCTCAGATACCAGCTCCTCCCTCACTAACACACAGCCTGTCCCACTCTCAGATACCAGCTCCTCCCTCACTAACACACAGCCTGTCCCACTCTCAGATACCAGCTCCTCCCTCACTAACACACAGCCTGTCCCACTCTCAGATACCAACTACTCCCTCACTTACACACAGCCTGTCCCGCTCTCAGACACCAGCTCCTCCCTCATTACACACAGCCTGTCCTAATCTCAGATACCAGCTCCTCCATCACTAACACAGCCTCTCCCACTCTCAGATACCTGCTCCTCCCTCACGAACACACAGCCTGTCCCACTCTCAGATACCAACTACTCCCTCACTTACACACAGCCTGTCCCGCTCTCAGATACCAGCTCCTCCCTCATTACACACAGCCTGTCCTAATCTCAGATACCAGCTCCTCCATCACTAACACAGCCTCTCCCACTCTCAGATACCTGCTCCTCCCTCAGGAACACACAGCCTGTCCCACTCTCAGATACGAGCTCTTCCCTCACTAACACACAGCCTGTCCCACTCTCAGATACCAGCTCCTCCCTCACTAACACACAGCCTGTCCCACTCTCAGATACCAACTCCTCCCTCACTAACACACAGCCTGTCCCACTCTCAGTTACCAGCTCCTCCCTCACTAATACACATTCTGTCCCACTCTCAGATACCAGCGCCTCCCTCTCTAACACTCTGCCGGTCCACTCTCAGATACCAGCTCCTCTCTCACTTACACCCAGCCTGACCCACTCTCAGATACCAGATCCTCGCTCACTAAAACTCAGTCTGTCCTACTCTCAGATAACAGATCCTCCCTCACTAACACAGCCTGTACCAATCTCAGATACCAGATCCTCCTTCACTAACACACAGCCTGTCCCAAACTCAGATACCAGCTCCTCCCTCAATAACACAGCCTGTCCCACTCTGAGATACCAGCTCCTCCCTCAGTAACACACAGCCTGTCTCACTCTCAGATACCAGCTCCTCTGTCACTAACACCCAGCCTGTCCCACTCTCAGATATCTGCTCCTCCCTCACTAACACACAGCCTGTCCCACTTTCAGGTACCAGCTCCTCCGTCACTAATACACAATCTGTCCCACTCTCAGATACCTGTTCCTCCCTCCCTAACACGCAGCACGTCCAACTCTCAGAATCCAGCTCCTCCCTCAATAACGCACAGCCTTTCCCAATTTCAGATACCAACTCCTCCCTCGCTAACACATGTACTGTCCCGCTCTCAGATACTAGATCCTCGCTCACTAACACACAGACTTTCCCAACTCTCAGATACCTGCTCCTCCATCAATAACACACATCCTATCCCACTCTCAGATACCAGCGCCTCCCTCCCTAACACATAGCACGTCCCTCTCTCAGATACCAGCTCCTCCCTCACTAACACACAGCCTGTCTCACTCTCAGATACCAGCTCCTACCTCACTAACACACAGCCTGTCTCACTCTCTGATACCAGCTCCTCCGTCACTAACACACTGCCTGTCCCACTCTCAGATACCAGCTCCTCCCCAACAAACACACAGCCTGTCCCACTCTCAGATACAATCTCCTCCCTCAGTAACACACAGCCTGTCCCACTCTCAGATACCAGCTCCTCTCTCACTTACACACAGCTTGTCCCACTCTCGGATACCAGATCCTCCTTCACTAACACGCAGCCTGTCCCAAACTCAGATGCCAGCGCCTCCATCACTAACACACAGCCTGTTCCACTCTCAGATACCAGCTCCTCCCTCACTAATACACAGCCTGTCCCACTCTCAGATACCAGCTCCTCCTTTACTATAACACAGCCATTGTCACTCTCAGATACCGGCTCCTCCATCGCTAACACACATCCTGTCCCACTCTCAGATCCCAGCGCCTCCCTCCCTAACTCACAGCCTGTCCCACTCTCAGATACTAGCTCCTGCCTCACTGCCACACAGCCTGTCCCACTCTCAGATACCAGCTCCTCCCTCACTAACACACAGCCTGTCCCACTCTCAGATACCAACTACTCCCTCACTTACACACAGCCTGTCCCGATCTCAGATACCAGCTCCTCCCTCATTACACACAGCCTGTCCTAATCTCAGATACCAGCTCCTCCATCACTAACACAGCCTCTCCCACTCTCAGATACCTGCTCCTCCCTCACGAACACACAGCCTGTCCCACTCTCAGATACCAGCTCTTCCCTCACTAACACACAGCCTGTCCCACTGTCAGATACCAGCTCCTCCCTCACTAACACACAGCCTGTCCCACTCTCAGATACCAGCTCCTCCCTCACTAACACACAGCCTGTCGCACTCTCAGATACCAGCTCCTCCCTCACTAACGCACAGCCTGTCCCAGTCTCAGATACCAGCTCCTCCCTCACTAACACACAGCCTGTCCCACTCACAGATAGAAGCTCCTCCCTCACTAACATACAGCCTGTCCCACTCTCAGATACTAGCTCCGTCCTCACTAACACACAGCCTGTCTCAATCTCAGATACGTGCTCCTGAATCGCTAACAGACAGCCTGTCCCACTCTCAGATACCATCTCCTCCATCACTAACACACAATGTGTCCCACTCTCAGGTACCAGCTCCTCCCTCCCTAACACACATCACGTCCCACTCCCAGATACCACCTCCTCCCTCACTAACACACAGCCTGTCCAACTTTCGGATACGAGCTCCTCCCTCACTAACACACAGCCTGTGCCACCTTCAGATACCAGCTCCTCTCTCACTAACACGCAGCCTGATGCAGTCTCAGATACCCGCTCCTCTCTCACTTACACGCAGCTTGTCCTACTCTCAGATACCAGCATATCCTTCAATAACGCACAGCCTGTCCCACTCTCAGATACCAGCACCTCCCTCACTGACACAGCCTGTCCTAATCTCAGATACGAGAGTATCCTTCACTAATCCACAGCCTGTCCCACTCTCAGAAACCAGCTCCTCCCTCACTAACACACAGCCTGTCTCACTCTCAGATACCAGCTCCACCCTCAATAACACACAGCCTGTCTCAGTCTCAGATACCAGCTCCTCCCTCACTAACACCCAGCTTGTCCCTCTCTCAGATACCAGCTTCTCCCTCACTAACACACAGACTGTCCCACTCTCAGATAACAGATCCTCCCTCACAAACACATTCTGTCCCAATCTCAGGTAGCAGAACCTCCTTCACTAACACTCAGCCTGTCCCACTCTCAGATACCAGCTCCTCCCTCACTAAGACACAGCCTGTCCCACTGTCTGATACCAGCTCCTCTCTCACTAACACACAGCCTGTTGCAGTCTCAGATACCAGATCCTCCTTCACTAACACACAGCCTGTCCCAAACTCAGATACCAGCTACTCCCTCAATACCACAGCCTGTTCCACTCTGAGATACCAGCTCCTCCCTCAGTAACACACAGCCTGTCTCACTCTCAGATACCAGCTCCTCTGTCACTCACACCCAGCCGGTCCCACTCTCAGATATCAGCTCCTCCCTCACTAACACACAGCCTGTCCCACTTTCAGGTACCAGCTCCTCCGTCACTAATACACAATCTGTTCCATTCTCAGATACCTGTTCCTCCCTCCCTCACACACAGCACGTCCAACTCTCGGAATCCAGCTCCTCCCTCAATAACGCACAGCGTGTCCCAATTTCAGATACCAACTGCTCCCTCGCTAACACATGTACTGTCCCGCTCTCAGATACTAGATCCTCGCTCACTAACACACAGCCTTTCCCAACTCTCAGATACCTGCTCCTCCATCAATAACACACATCCTGTCCCTACTCTCAGATACCTGCTCCTCCATCAATAACAAAAATTCTGTCCCACTCTCAGATACCAGCGCCTCCCTCCCTAACACATCGCACGTCCCACTCTCAGATACCAGCTCCTCCCTCACTAAGACACAGCCAGTCCCACTCTCAGATACTAGCTCCTCCCTCACTAATACACAATCTGTCCCACTCTCAGATACCAGCTACTCCCTCCCTAACACACAGCCTGTCCCTCACTCAGATACGAGCTCCTCCCTCACTAACAAACAGCCTTTCCCACTCTCAGATACCACCTCCTCCCTCACTAACACACAGCCTGTCCCACTCTCTGATACCAGCTCCTCCGTCACTAACACACAGCCTGTGCCACTCTCAGATACAAGCTCCTCCCTGAATAATGCACAGACTGTCCAATCTCAGATCCCAGCTCCTCGCTCACAGACACACAGCCTGTCCCACACTCAGATACCAGCTCCTCCCTCACTAACACTTAGCCTGTCCCACTTTCAGTTACCTGCTCCTCCATCACTAAAACACAGCCTGTCCCACTCTCGGATACCTGCTCCTCCATCACTAACACACAGCCTGCCTCACACTCAGATACCTACTCCTTCATCACTCACACACTGCCTGTCCCACTCTCAGATACCAGCTCCTCCCCAAAAATCACACAGCCTGTCCCACTCTCAGATACAATCTCCTCCCTCGGTAACACAAGAGCCTGCCTCACACTCTGATACCTGCCCCTCCATCACTAACACACAGCCTGTCCCACTCTCAGATACAAGCTCTTCCCTCACTAACACAAAGCCTGTCCCCCTCTCAGATACAAGCTCCTCAATCTCTAACACGCAATCTGTCCAACTCTCAAATACCAGCTCCTCCCTCCGTAACGCACAGCACGTCCCACTCTCAGACACCACCTCATCCCTCACTCACACAAAGCCTGTCCGACACTAAGATACCAGTTCCTCCCTGACTAACAGACAGCCTGTCCCACTCTCATTTACTAGCTCCGTCCTCACTTACACACTGCCTGTCCCACTCTCAGATAGCTGCTCCTCCATCAATAACACACAGCCTGTCCCGCTCTCGGATACTAGCTCCGTCCTCATTAACACACAGCCTGTCCCACTCTCAGATACCAGCTCCTCCCTCACTAACACACAGCCTGTCCCACTCTCAGATAGCATCTCCCCCATCACTAACACACATTACGTCCCACTCTCACATACCACCTCCTCTTTCACTAACACACAGCCTGTTCCACTTTCAGATGACATCTCCTCCCTCACTAACACACAGCCTGTCACACTCTCAGATACCAGCTCCTCCCTCACTAACATACAGCCTGTCCCACTCTCAGATAACAGATCCTCCCTCACTAACACAGCCTGTCCCAATCTCAGATACCAGCTCCTCCCTCAATAACACAGCCTGTCCCACTCTGAGATACCAGCTCCTGCCTCACTAACACACAGCCTGTCTCACTCTCAGATACCAGCTCTTCCCTCGCTAACACAAAGACTGTCCCACTCTCAGATACCAGCTCCTCTCTCACTAACACACAGCCTGTCCCACGCTCAGATACCAGCTCCTCCCTCACTAACACACAATCTGTCCCACTCTCAGATACCAGCTCCTCCCTCTCTAACACACTGCCTGTCCACTCTCAGATACCAGCTCCTCTCTCACTTACACCCAGCCTGTCCCACTCTCAGATACCAGATCCTCGCTCACTAAAGCACAGTATGTCCTTCTCTCAGATACCAGCTCCTTCCTCACTAACACACAGCCTGTCCCACTCTCACATACCAGCTCCTCCCTCACTAACACAGCCTGTACCAATCTCAGATAACAGATCCTCCTTCACGAACACACAGCCTGTCCCAAACTCAGATACCAGCTCCTCCCTCAATACCACAGCCTGTCCCACTTCTGAGATACCAGCTCCTCCCTCAGTAACACACAGCCTGTCTCACTCTCAGATACCAGCTCCTCTGTCACTAACACCCAGCCTGTCCCACTCTCAGATATCAGCTCCTCCCTCACTAACACACAGCCTGTCCCACTTTCAGGTACCAGCTCCTCCCTCACTAATACACAATCTGTCCCAGTCTCAGATACCTGTTCCTCCCTCCCTAACACACAGCACGTCCAACTCTCAGATGCCTGCTCCTCCCTCAATAACGCACAGCCTGTCCCAATTTCAGATACCAACTCCTCCCTTGCGAACACATGTACTGTCCCGCTCTCAGATACTAGATCCTCCCTCACTAACACACAGCCTTTCCCAACTCTCAGATACCTGCTCCTCCATCAATAACACACGTCCTGTCCCACTCTCAGATACCAGCACCTCCCTCCCTAACACATCGCACGTCCCACTCTCAGATACCAGCTCCTCCCTCACTAAGACACAGCCTGTCCCACTTTCAGATACCAGCTCTCCCTCACTAACAAACAGTCTGTCCCACTCAGATACCAGCTCTTCCCTCGCTAACACACGGACTGTCCCACTCTCAGATACCAGCTCCTCCCTCACTAACACACAGCCTGTCCCACTCTCAGATACCAGCTCCTCCCTCACTAATACACATTCTGTCCCACTCTCAGATACTAGCTCCGTCCTCACTAACACACAGCCTGTCTCAATCTCAGATATGTGCTCCTGAATCACTAACAGACAGCCTGTCCCACTCTCAGATACCATCTCCTCCATCACTAACACACAATGTGTCCCACTCTCAGGTACCAGCTCCTCCCTCCCTAACACACATCAAGTCCCACTCCCAGATACCACCTCCTCCCTCACTAACACACAGCCTGTCCAACTTTCGGATACGAGCTCCTCCCTCACTAACACACAGCCTGTGCCACCTTCAGATACCAGCTCCTCTCTCACTAACACCCAGCCTGATGCAGTCTCAGATACCCGCTCCTCTCTCACTTACACGCAGCTTGTCCCACTCTCAGATACCAGCATATCCTTCAATAACGCACAGCCTGTCCCACTCTCAGATGCCAGCTCCTCCATCACTAACACAGCCTGTCCCATTCTCAGATACCAGCTCCTCCTTTACTATAACACAACCATTGTCACTCTGAGATACCAGCTCCTCCCTCACTAACACACAGCCTGTCCCACTCTCAGATACCAGCTCCTCTCTCACATACACACAGCTTGTCCCACTCTCAGATACCAGCTCCTCCCTCGCTAACACACAGACTGTCCCACTCTCAGATACCAGCTCCTCCCTCACTAATGCTCAGTCTGTCCTACTCTCAGATACCAGCTCCTTCCTCTCTAACACACAGCCTGTCCGACACTCAGATAAGAGATGTTCCATCAGTAACACAGCCTGTCCCACTCGCAGATACCAGCACCTCCCTCAATGACACAGCCTGTCCCAATCTCAAATACTAGAGTATCCTTCACTAACACACGGCCTGTCACACTCTCATATACCATCTCCTCTCTCACTTACACACAGCATTTCCCAATCTGAGATACCAGCTTCTCCCTCAGTAACACACAGCCTGTCCCACTCTCAGATACCAGCTCCTCCCTCACTAACACACAGCCTGTCCCACTCTCAGATACCAACTACTCCCTCACTTACACACAGCCTGTCCCGCTCTCAGATACCAGCTCCTCCCTCATTACACACAGCCTGTCCTAATCTCAGATACCAGCCCCTCCATCACTAACACAGCCTCTCCCACTCTCAGATACCTGCTCCTCCCTCACGAACACACAGCCTGTCCCACTCTCAGATACCAGCTCCTCCCTCACTAACACACAGCCTGTCCCACTCTCAGATACCAGCTCCTCCCTCACTAACACACAGCCTGTCCCACTCTCAGATACCAGCTCCTCCCTCACTAACACACAGCCTGTCGCACTCTCAGATACCAGCTCCTCCCTCACTAACACACAGCCTGTCCCACTCTCAGATACCAGCTCCTCCCTCACTAACACACAGCCTGTCCCACTCTCAGATACCAGCTCCTCCCTCACTAACACACAGCCTGTCCCACTCTCAGATACCAACTACTCCCTCACTTACACACAGCCTGTCCCGCTCTCAGATACCAGCTCCTCCCTCATTACACACAGCCTGTCCTAATCTCAGATACCAGCTCCTCCATCACTAACACGGCCTCTCCCACTCTCAGATACCTGCTCCTCCCTCACGAACACACAGCCTGTCCCACTCTCAGATACCAACTACTCCCTCACTTACACACAGCCTGTCCCGCTCTCAGATACCAGCTCCTCCCTCATTACACACAGCCTGTCCTAATCTCAGATACCAGCTCCTCCATCACTAACACAGCCTCTCCCACTCTCAGATACCTTCTCCTCCCTCACGAACACACAGCCTGTCCCACTCTCAGATACCAGCTCTTCCCTCACTAACACACAGCCTGTCCCACTCTCAGATACCAGCTCCTCCCTCACTAACACACAGCCTGTCCCTCTCTCAGATACCAGCTCCTCCCTCAATAACACACAGCCTGTCGCACTCTTAGATACCAGCTCCTCCCTCACTAACGCACAGCCTGTCCCACTCTCAGATTCCAGCTCCTCCCTCACTAACACACAGCCTGTCCCACTCACAGATAGAAGCTCCTCCCTCACTAACATACAGCCTGTCCCACTCTCAGATACTAGCTCCGTCCTCACTAACACACAGCCTGTCTCAATCTCAGATACGTGCTCCTGAATCACTAACAGACAGCCTGTCCCACTCTCAGATACCATCTCCTCCATCACTAACACACAATGTGTCCCACTCTCAGGTACCAGCTCCTCCCTCCCTAACACACATCACGTCCCACTCCCAGATACCACCTCCTCCCTCACTAACACACAGCCTGTCCAACTTTCGGATACGAGCTCCTCCCTCACTAACACACAGCCTGTGCCACCTTCAGATACCAGCTCCTCTCTCACTAACACGCAGCCTGATGCAGTCTCAGATACCCGCTCCTCTCTCACTTACACGCAGCTTGTCCCACTCTCAGATACCAGCATATCCTTCAATAACGCACAGCCTGTCCCACTCTCAGATGCCAGCTCCTCCATCACTAACACAGCCTGTCCCATTCTCAGATACCAGCTCCTCCTTTACTATAACACAACCATTGTCACTCTGAGATACCAGCTCCTCCCTCACTAACACACAGCCTGTCCCACTCTCAGATACCAGCTCCTCTCTCACTTACACACAGCTTGTCCCACTCTCAGATACCAGCTCCTCCCTCGCTAACACACAGACTGTCCCACTCTCAGATACCAGCTCCTCCCTCACTAACACACAGTCTGTCCCACTCTCAGATACCAGCTCCTCCCTCACTAACACACAGTCTGTCCCACTCTCAGATACCAGCTCCTCCCTCACTAACACACAGCCTGTCCCAATATCAGATACCAGCTCCTCCCTCACTAATACACAATCTGTCCCACTCTCAGATACCAGCTCCTTCCTCTCTAACACACAGCCTGTCCGACACTCAGATAAGAGATGTTCCCTCAGTAACACAGCCTGTCCCACTCGCAGATACCAGCACCTCCCTCACTGACACAGCCTGTCCCAATCTCAAATACTAGAGTAACCTTCACTAACACACGGCCTGTCATACTCTCAGATACCATCTCCTCTCTCACTTACACACAGCTTTTCCCAATCTTAGATACCAGCTTCTCCCTCAGTAACACAGAGCCTGTCCCACTCTCAGATACCAGCTCCTCCCTCACGAACACACAGCCTGTCCCACTCTCAGATACCAGCTCTTCCCTCACTAACACACAGCCTGTCCCACTCTCAGATACCAGCTCCTCCCTCACTAACACACAGCCTGTCCCACTCTCAGATACCAGCTCCTCCCTCACTAACACACAGCCTGTCGCACTCTCAGATACCAGCTCCTCCCTCACTAACACACAGCCTGTCCCACTCTCAGATACCAGCTCCTCCCTCACTAACACACAGCCTGTCCCACTCTCAGATACCAGCTCCTCCCTCACTAACACACAGCCTGTCCCACTCTCAGATACCAACTACTCCCTCACTTACACACAGCCTGTCCCGCTCTCAGATACCAGCTCCTCCCTCATTACACACAGCCTGTCCTAATCTCAGATACCAGCTCCTCCATCACTAACACAGCCTCTCCCACTCTCAGATACCTGCTCCTCCCTCACGAACACACAGCCTGTCCCACTCTCAGATACCAACTACTCCCTCACTTACACACAGCCTGTCCCGCTCTCAGATACCAGCTCCTCCCTCATTACACACAGCCTGTCCTAATCTCAGATACCAGCTCCTCCATCACTAACACAGCCTCTCCCACTCTCAGATACCTTCTCCTCCCTCACGAACACACAGCCTGTCCCACTCTCAGATACCAGCTCTTCCCTCACTAACACACAGCCTGTCCCACTCTCAGATACCAGCTCCTCCCTCACTAACACACAGCCTGTCCCACTCTCAGATACCAGCTCCTCCCTCACTAACACACAGCCTGTCGCACTCTTAGATACCAGCTCCTCCCTCACTAACGCACAGCCTGTCCCACTCTCAGATTCCAGCTCCTCCCTCACTAACACACAGCCTGTCCCACTCACAGATAGAAGCTCCTCCCTCACTAACATACAGCCTGTCCCACTCTCAGATACTAGCTCCGTCCTCACTAACACACAGCCTGTCTCAATCTCAGATACGTGCTCCTGAATCACTAACAGACAGCCTGTCCCACTCTCAGATACCATCTCCTCCATCACTAACACACAATGTGTCCCACTCTCAGGTACCAGCTCCTCCCTCCCTAACACACATCACGTCCCACTCCCAGATACCACCTCCTCCCTCACTAACACACAGCCTGTCCAACTTTCGGATACGAGCTCCTCCCTCACTAACACACAGCCTGTGCCACCTTCAGATACCAGCTCCTCTCTCACTAACACGCAGCCTGATGCAGTCTGAGATACCCGCTCCTCTCTCACTTACACGCAGCTTGTCCCACTCTCAGATACCAGCATATCCTTCAATAACGCACAGCCTGTCCCACTCTCAGATGCCAGCTCCTCCATCACTAACACAGCCTGTCCCATTCTCAGATACCAGCTCCTCCTTTACTATAACACAACCATTGTCACTCTGAGATACCAGCTCCTCCCTCACTAACACACAGCCTGTCCCACTCTCAGATACCAGCTCCTCTCTCACTTACACACAGCTTGTCCCACTCTCAGATACCAGCTCCTCCCTCGCTAACACACAGACTGTCCCACTCTCAGATACCAGCTCCTCCCTCACTAACACACAGTCTGTCCCACTCTCAGATACCAGCTCCTCCCTCACTAACACACAGTCTGTCCCACTCTCAGATACCAGCTCCTCCCTCACTAACACACAGCCTGTCCCAATATCAGATACCAGCTCCTCCCTCACTAATACACAATCTGTCCCACTCTCAGATACCAGCTCCTTCCTCTCTAACACACAGCCTGTCCGACACTCAGATAAGAGATGTTCCCTCAGTAACACAGCCTGTCCCACTCGCAGATACCAGCACCTCCCTCACTGACACAGCCTGTCCCAATCTCAAATACCAGAGTAACCTTCACTAACACACGGCCTGTCATACTCTCAGATACCATCTCCTCTCTCACTTACACACAGCTTTTCCCAATCTTAGATACCAGCTTCTCCCTCAGTAACACACAGCCTGTCCCACTCTCAGATACCAGCTCCTCCCTCACGAACACACAGCCTGTCCCACTCTCAGATACCAGCTCTTCCCTCACTAACACACAGCCTGTCCCACTCTCAGATACCAGCTCCTCCCTCACTAACACACAGCCTGTCCCACTCTCAGATACCAGCTCCTCCCTCACTAACACACAGCCTGTCGCACTCTCAGATACCAGCTCCTCCCTCACTAACACACAGCCTGTCCCACTCTCAGATACCAGCTCCTCCCTCACTAACACACAGCCTGTCCCACTCTCAGATACCAGCTCCTCCCTCACTAACACACAGCCTGTCCCACTCTCAGATACCAACTACTCCCTCACTTACACACAGCCTGTCCCGCTCTCAGATACCAGCTCCTCCCTCATTACACACAGCCTGTCCTAATCTCAGATACCAGCTCCTCCATCACTAACACAGCCTCTCCCACTCTCAGATACCTGCTCCTCCCTCACGAACACACAGCCTGTCCCACTCTCAGATACCAACTACTCCCTCACTTACACACAGCCTGTCCCGCTCTCAGATACCAGCTCCTCCCTCATTACACACAGCCTGTCCTAATCTCAGATACCAGCTCCTCCATCACTAACACAGCCTCTCCCACTCTCAGATACCTTCTCCTCCCTCACGAACACACAGCCTGTCCCACTCTCAGATACCAGCTCTTCCCTCACTAACACACAGCCTGTCCCACTCTCAGATACCAGCTCCTCCCTCACTAACACACAGCCTGTCCCACTCTCAGATACCAGCTCCTCCCTCACTAACACACAGCCTGTCGCACTCTTAGATACCAGCTCCTCCCTCACTAACGCACAGCCTGTCCCACTCTCAGATTCCAGCTCCTCCCTCACTAACACACAGCCTGTCCCACTCACAGATAGAAGCTCCTCCCTCACTAACATACAGCCTGTCCCACTCTCAGATACTAGCTCCGTCCTCACTAACACACAGCCTGTCTCAATCTCAGATACGTGCTCCTGAATCACTAACAGACAGCCTGTCCCACTCTCAGATACCATCTCCTCCATCACTAACACACAATGTGTCCCACTCTCAGGTACCAGCTCCTCCCTCCCTAACACACATCACGTCCCACTCCCAGATACCACCTCCTCCCTCACTAACACACAGCCTGTCCAACTTTCGGATACGAGCTCCTCCCTCACTAACACACAGCCTGTGCCACCTTCAGATACCAGCTCCTCTCTCACTAACACCCAGCCTGATGCAGTCTCAGATACCCGCTCCTCTCTCACTTACACGCAGCTTGTCCCACTCTCAGATACCAGCATATCCTTCAATAACGCACAGCCTGTCCCACTCTCAGATGCCAGCTCCTCCATCACTAACACAGCCTGTCCCATTCTCAGATACCAGCTCCTCCTTTACTATAACACAACCATTGTCACTCTGAGATACCAGCTCCTCCCTCACTAACACACAGCCTGTCCCACTCTCAGATACCAGCTCCTCTCTCACTTACACACAGCTTGTCCCACTCTCAGATACCAGCTCCTCCCTCGCTAACACACAGACTGTCCCACTCTCAGATACCAGCTCCTCCCTCACTAACACACAGTCTGTCCCACTCTCAGATACCAGCTCCTCCCTCACTAACACACAGTCTGTCCCACTCTCAGATACCAGCTCCTCCCTCACTAACACACAGCCTGTCCCAATATCAGATACCAGCTCCTCCCTCACTAATACACAATCTGTCCCACTCTCAGATACCAGCTCCTTCCTCTCTAACACACAGCCTGTCCGACACTCAGATAAGAGATGTTCCCTCAGTAACACAGCCTGTCCCACTCGCAGATACCAGCACCTCCCTCACTGACACAGCCTGTCCCAATCTCAAATACTAGAGTAACCTTCACTAACACACGGCCTGTCACACTCTCAGATACCATCTCCTCTCTCACTTACACACAGCTTTTCCCAATCTTAGATACCAGCTTCTCCCTCAGTAACACACAGCCTGTCCCACTCTCAGATACCAGCTCCTCCCTCACTAACACACAGCCTGTCCCACTCTCAGATACCAGCTCCTCCATCACCAACACACAGTCTGTCCCACTCTCAGATACCAACTACTCCCTCACTTACACACAGCCTGTCCCGCACTCAGATACCAGCTCCTACCTCAATAACACAGCCTGTCGCACTCTCAGATACCAGCTCCTCCCTCACTAACGCACAGCCTGTCCCACTCTCAGATTCCAGCTCCTCCCTCACTAACACACAGCCTGTCCCACTCACAGATAGAAGCTCCTCCCTCACTAACATACAGCCTGTCCCACTCTCAGATACTAGCTCCGTCCTCACTAACACACAGCCTGTTTCAATCTCAGATACGTGCTCCTGAATCACTAACAGACAGCCTGTTCTACTCTCAGATACATCTCCTCCATCACTAACACACAATGTGTCCCACTCTCAGGTACCAGCTCCTCCCTCCCTAACACACATCACGTCCCACTCCCAGATAACACCTCCTCCCTCACTAACACACAGCCTGTCCAACTTTCGGATACGAGCTCCTCCCTCACTAACACACAGCCTGTGCCACCTTCAGATACCAGCTCCTCTCTCACTAACACGCAGCCTGATGCAGTCTGAGATACCCGCTCCTCTCTCACTTACACGCAGCTTGTCCCACTCTCAGATACCAGCATATCCTTCAATAACGCACAGCCTGTCCCACTCTCAGATGCCAGCTCCTCCATCACTAACACAGCCTGTCCCATTCTCAGATACCAGCTCCTCCTTTACTATAACACAACCATTGTCACTCTGAGATACCAGCTCCTCCCTCACTAACACACAGCCTGTCCCACTCTCAGATACCAGCTCCTCTCTCACTTACACACAGCTTGTCCCACTCTCAGATACCAGCTCCTCCCTCGCTAACACACAGACTGTCCCACTCTCAGATACCAGCTCCTCCCTCACTAACACACAGTCTGTCCCACTCTCAGATACCAGCTCCTCCCTCACTAACACACAGTCTGTCCCACTCTCAGATACCAGCTCCTCCCTCACTAACACACAGCCTGTCCCAATATCAGATACCAGCTCCTCCCTCACTAATACACAATCTGTCCCACTCTCAGATACCAGCTCCTTCCTCTCTAACACACAGCCTGTCCGACACTCAGATAAGAGATGTTCCCTCAGTAACACAGCCTGTCCCACTCGCAGATACCAGCACCTCCCTCACTGACACAGCCTGTCCCAATCTCAAATACTAGAGTAACCTTCACTAACACACGGCCTGTCACACTCTCAGATACCATCTCCTCTCTCACTTACACACAGCATTTCCCAATCTTAGATACCAGCTTCTCCCTCAGTAACACACAGCCTGTCCCACTCTCAGATACCAGCTCCTCCCTCACTAACACACAGCCTGTCCCATTCTCAGATACTAGCTCCTCCATCACCAACACACAGTCTGTCCCACTCTCAGATACCAACTACTCCCTCACTTACACACAGCCTGTCCCGCACTCAGATACCAGCTCCTACCTCAATAACACAGCCTGTCCCACTCTCAGATTCCAGCTCCTCCCTCACTAACACACAGCCTGTCCCACTCTCAGATACCAGCTCCTCCCTCACTAACACACAGCATGTCTCACTATCAGATGCCAGCTCCTCCGTCACTAACAGACAGCATGTCCCACTCACAGATACCAGCTCCTCCCTCACTAATACACAGCCTGTCCCACACTCAGATACCTGCTCCTCCCTCACTAACACACAATGTGTCTCATTCTCAGATACAAGCTCCTCCCTCACTAACACAGTGCCTGTCCCACTCTCAGATACCAGCTCCTCCCTCACTAACACACAGCCTGTCCCACTCTTAGATACGAGCTCCGTCCTCACTAACACACAGCCTGTCTCAATCTCAGAAACGTGCTTTCAATCACTAACAGACAGCCTGTCCCACTCTCAGATACCATCTCCTCCATCACTAACACACAGCCTGTCCCACTGTCAGATACCAGCTCCTCTCTCACTAACACACAGCCTGATGCAGTCTCAGATACCAGCTCCTCTCTCACTTCCACACAGCTGGTCCCAATCTCAGATACCAGCATATCCTTCAATAACGCACAGCCTGTCCCACTCTCAGATGCCAGCTCCTCCATCACTAACACAGCCTGTCCCACTCTCAGATACCAGCTCCTCCCTCACTAACACATAGCCTGTCTGACACTCAGATACCAGAAACTCCCTCAGTAACACACAGCATGTCCCACTCTCAGATACCAGCTCCTCCTTCACTAACACACAGACTGTCCCACACTCAGATACCAGCTCCTCCCTCACTAACACACTGCCTATCCCACTCTCAGATACCAGCTCCTCCCCAACAAACACACAGCCTGTCCCACTCTCAGATACAATCTCCTCTCTCACTAACACACAGCCTGTCCAACTTTCAGATACCGGCTCCTCCATCAGTTACATACAGCCTGTCCCACTCTCAGATTCCAGCTCCTCTCCCACCAACACACAGCCTGTCCCAATCTCAGATACCATCTCCTCTCTCACTTACACACAGCTTGTCCCAATCTCAGATACCAGCTCCGCTCTCACTAACACACAGCCTGTCCCACTCTCAGATACCAGCTCCTCCCTCACTAACACACAGTCTGTCCCACTCTCAGATACCAGCTCTTCCATCGCTAACACACAGACTGTCCCACTCTCAGATACCAGCTCCTCCCTCACTAACACACAGCCTGTCCCACTCTCAGATACCTGCTCCTCCCTCACTAACACACAGCCTGTCCCACTCTCAGATACCATCTTCTCCATCACTAACACACAATGTGTCCCACTCTCAGGTACCAGCTCCTCCCTCCCTAACACACATCACGTCCCACTGCCAGATACCACCTCCTCCCTCACTAACACACAGCCTGTCCCACTTTCAGTTACGAGCTCCTCCCTCACTAACACACAGCCTGATGCAGTCTCAGATACCAGATCCTCCCTCACTAACACAGCCTATCCCAATCTCAGATACCAGATCCTCCCTCACTAACACACAGCCTGTCCCACTCTCAGATACCTGCTCCTTCATCACTAACACACTGCCTGTCACACTCTCAGATACCAGCTCCTCCCTCACTAACACACAGCCTGTCCCACTCTGAGATACCAGCTCCTCCCTCACTAACACACAGCCTGTCCCACTCTCAGATACCATCTTCTCCATCACTAACACACAATGTGTCCCACTCTCAGGTACCAGCTCCTCCCTCCCTAACACACATCACGTCCCACTGCCAGATACCACCTCCTCCCTCACTAACACACAGCCTGTCCCACTTTCAGTTACGAGCTCCTCCCTCACTAACACACAGCCTGATGCAGTCTCAGATACCAGCTCCTCTCTCACTTACACACAGCTGGTCCCATTCTCAGATACCATCATATCCTTCAATAACGCACAGCCTGTCCCACTGTCAGATACCAGCTCCTCTCTCACTAACACACAGCCTGATGCAGTCTCAGATACCAGCTCCTCTCTCACTTACACACAGCTGGTCCCAATCTCAGATACCATCATATCCTTCAATAACGCACAGCCTGTCCCACTCTCAGATGCCAGCTCCTCCATCACTAACACAGCCTGTCCCATTCTCAGATACCAGCTCCTCCATCACTAACACACAGCCTGTCACATTCTCAGATACCAGCTCTTCACTCATTAACACACATGCTCTCCCACTCTCAGATACCAGCTCTTCCCTCAGTAACACGCAACCTGTCCCAATCTCAGATAACAGCTCCTCCCTCACTAACACATAGCCAGTCCCACTCTCAGATACCAGATCCTCGCTCACAAATACACAGTCTGTCCTACTGTCAGATACCAGCTGCTTCCTCACTAACACACAGCCTGTCACACTCTCAGATAACAGATCCTCCCTCACTAACACAGCCTGTCCCAATCTCAGATACCAGCTCCTCCCTCAATAACACAGCCTGTCACACTCTCAGTTACCAGCTCCTCCCTCACTAACACACAGCCTTTCTCACTCTCAGATAGCAGCTCCTCCCTCACTAACACACAGCCTGTCACACTCTCAGATACCAGCTCCTCCATCACTAACACACAGCCTGTCCCACTCTCAGATACAAACTCCTCCCTCACTAACACACAGTCTGTCCCACGCTCAGATACCAGCTCCTCCCTCGCTTACACACAGACTGTCCCACTCTCAGATACCAGCTCCTCCCTCACTAATACACAATCTGTCCCACTCTCAGATACCAGTTACTCCCTCCCTAACACACAGCACGTCCCAATCTCAGTTTCCGGTTACTCCCTCACTAACGCACAGCCTGTCCCACTCTCAGATACCAGCTTCTCCCCCACTAACACCCAGCCTGTCCCTCCCTCAGATACCAGCTCCTTCTTCACTAGCACACAGACTGTCCCACTCTCAGATACCAGCTGCTCCCTCACTAACACAGCCTGTCCCACTCTCAGATACCAGAATATCCTTCAATAACACACAGTCTGTCCCAATCTCAGATACCAGCTCCTCCCTCACTAACACACAGCCTGTCCCACTCTCAGATACCAGCTCCTCCCTCACTCACACACAGCCTGTCCCACTCTCAGATACCAGATCCTCCTTCACTAACAAACAGCCTGTCCCACTCTCAGATACCAGATCCTCCCTCACTAACACAGCCTATCCCAATCTCAGATACCAGATCCTCCTTCACTCACACACAGCCTGTCCCACTCTCAGATTCCAGCTCCTCCCACAATAACACACAGCCTGTGGCTCTTTCAGATACCAGCTACACCCTCACTAACGCACAGCATGTCCCACTCTCAGATACCAGCTCCTTCCGCACTAACACACAGGCTGTCACACTCTCAGATACCAGCTCCTCCCTCAATAACAATGCCTGTCTCACTGTCAGATTCCAGCTCCTCTGTCATTATCACACAGCCTGTCCCACTTTCAGATACCAAATCCTCCCTTACGAACACACCGACTGTGCCACTCTCAGATACCAGCTGCTCCCTCACTAACACACAGACTGTCCCACTCTCAGATACCAGCTCCTCCCTCGCTAACACACAGACTGTCCCACTCTAAGATACCGCCTGCTCCCTCACTTACATTCAGCCTGTCCGAATCTCAGATACCAGCTCAACACTCACTAACACACAGCCTGACCCACTCTCAGATACCAGCTCCTCCCTCAGTAACACACAGCCTGTCCCACTCTCTGATACCAGCTCCTCCCTCATTAACACGCAGCCTGTCCCACTCTCAGATACCAGCTCCTCCCTCACTAACACACATGCTCTCCCACTCTCAGATACCAGCTCCTCCCTCAGTAACAGACAACCTGTCCCACTCTCAGATAACAGCTCCTCCCTCACTAACACATAGCCTGTCCCACTCTCAGATAACAGATCCTCGCTCACAAATACACAGTCTGTCCTACTGTCAGATACCAGCTCCTTCCTCACTAACACACAGCCTGTCCCACTCTCAGATAACAGATCATCCCTCACTAACACACAGCCTGTCCCACTCTCAGATACCAACTCCTCCTTCACTAACACACAGCCTGTCCCACTCTCAGATACCAGCTCCTCCCTCAATAACACACAGCCTGTCTCACTCTCAGATACCAGCTCCTCCCTCACTAACGCACAGCCTGTCCCACTCTCAGATACCAACTCGTCCCTCTCTAACACACAGCCTGTCCCACTCTCAGATACCAACTCCTCCATCACTAACACACAATCTGTCCAACTCTCAATCTGTCCAGCTCCTCACTCCCGAACGGACAGCACGTACCACTCTCAGACACCACCTCTTCCCTCACTAACACAAAGCCTGTCCCACTCTGAGATACCAGATCCTCCCTCCCTAACACACAGCCTGTCCCGCACTCAGATACCAGCTTCTGCCTCACTAACACACAGCCTGTCCCACTCTCAGATACTAGCTCCTCCCTAACTAACACACAGTCTGTCCCACTCTCAGATACCAGCTCCTCCCTCACTAACACAGAGCCTGTCCCACTCTCAGATACCAGCTCCTCCCTACCTAACACACAGTCTGTCACAATCTCACATACCAGCTCCTCCCTCACTATCACACAGCTTGTCCCACTCTCAGATACCAGCTCTTCAATGACTAACACACAGCGTGGCCGACTCTCAGATACCAGCTGCTCCCTCACTAACACAGCCTGTCCCACTCTCAGATACCAGAATATCCTTCAATAACACACAGTCTGTCCCAATCTCACATACCACCTCTTCCCTCACTAACACAAAGCCTGTCCCACTCTAAGATACCAGATCCTCCCTCACTAACACACAGCCTGTCCCGCACTCAGATACCAGCTTCTCCCTCACTAACACAGAGCCTGTCCCACTCTCAGATACTAGCTCCGTCTTCAATAGCACACAGACTGTCCCACTCTCAGATACCAGCTCCTCCCTAACGAACACACAATCTGTCCCAATCTCACATACCAGCTCCTCCCTCACTAACACACAGCCTGTCCCACTCTCAGATACCAGCTCCTCCCTAACTAACACACAGTCTATCCCAATCTCACATACCAGCTCCTCCCTCACTATCACACAGCCTGTCCCACTCTCAGAAACCAGGTCTTCAATGATTAACACACAGCGTGGCCGACTCTCAGATACCAGATGCTCCCTCACTAACACAGCCTGTCCCACTCTCAGATACCAGAATATCCTTCAATAACACACAGTCTGTCCCAATCTCACATACCACCTCCTCCCTCACAAACACACAGCCTGTCCCAATCTCAGATATGAGCTCCTCCCTCAGTAACACACAGCCTGTCCCACTCTCAGATACCAGCTCCTCCCTCACAAACAGACAGCCTGTCTCACTCTCAGATACTAGCTCCTCCCTCCCTAACGCACAGATTGTCCCACTCTCAGATACCAACTCCTCCCACAATAACATACTGCCTGTGCCTCTTTCAGATACAAGCTCCACCCTCACTATCGCACATCACGTCCCATTCGCAGATACCAGCACCTCCGGCACTAACACACAGGCTGTCACACTCTCAGATACTAGCTCCTCCCTCAATAACACTGCCTGTCCCACTCTGAGATACCACCTCCTCCCTCACTAACACATAGCCTGTCTCACTCTCAGATACCAGCTCCTCTGTCACTACACACAGCGTGGTCCACTCTCAGATACCAGCTCCTCCCTCAACAACACACCGACTGTCCCTCTCTCAGATACCTGCTGCTCCATCAGTAACACACAGCCTGTCCGACTCTCAGATACCAGCTCCTCCCTCAGTAACACACAGCCTGTCCCACTCTCAGATACCAGCTCCTCCCTCACAAACACACAGCCTGTCCGACTCTCAGATACCACCTCCTCCATCACAAACACACAGCCGGTCCCAATCTCAGATGCCAGCTCCTCCCTCATGAACACACAGCCTGTCCGACTCTCAGATGCCACCTCCTCCCTCACAAACACACAGCCGGTCCCAATCTCAGATACCAGCTCCTCGCTCACTAACACACAGCCTGTCCCACTCTCAGATACCAGCTCCTCCCTCACTAACACACAGCCTGTCCCACTCTCATTTTCCAGCACCTCCATCACTAACACACAGCCTGTCCCACCCTCAGATACAAGCTCCTCCCTCACTAAAACACAGCCTGTGCCTCTTTCAGATACCAGCTCCACCCTCACTAACGCATAGCACGTCCCACTCTCAGATACCAGCTCCTCCCTCAGTAACACAGCGTGTCCCACTCTCAGATACCAGCTCCTCCCTCAATAAAACAGAGCCTGTCCCACGCTCAGATACGAGCTCCTCCATCACTAACACACAGCCTGTCCCGCTCTCAGATACCAGCTCTTCAATGACTAACACACAGCCTGTCCCACTCTCAGATACCAGCTCCTCCCTCTCTAACAAACAGCCTGTCCCTCTCTCAGATACCAGCTCCTCCCTCACTAAAACACAGCCTGTGCCTCTTTCAGATACCACCTCCTCCCTCACAAACACACAGCCTGTCCCACTCTCAGATGCCTGCTCCTCCCTCACAAAAACACAGCCTGTGCCTCGTTCAGATACCAGCTCCACCCTCACTAACGCACAGCACGTCCCACTCTCAGATACCAGCTCGTCCATCACTAAAACACGGCCTGTCCGACTCTCAGATTCCAGCTGCTCCCTCAGTAACACACAGCCTGTCCCACTCTCAGATACCAGCTGCTCCCTCACTAACACAGCCTGTCCCAATCTCGGATACCAGCTCCTCTCTCAATTACACACAGCTTATCCCACTCTCAGATACCAGGTCCTCACTCACTAACACACAGCCTGTCCCACTCTCAGATACCAGCTCCTCCCTCACTAACACACAGCCTGTCCCAGTCTCAGATACCAGCTCCTCCCTCACTAACACACAGCCTGTCCCACTCTCAGATACCTGCTCCTTCATCACTAACAAACTGCCTGTCCCACTCTCAGATACCAGCTCCTCCCACAATAACACACAGCCTGTCCCACTCTCAGATTCCAGTTCCTCCATCACTAACACACAATTTGTCGAACTCTCAGATACCACCTCCTCCCTCCCTTATACACAGCACGTCCCACTCTCAGATACCACCTTCTCCGACACTAACACAAAGCCTGTCGCACTCTCACATACCAGCTGCTACCTCACTAACACACAGCCTGTCCCACTTTCAGATATCAGCTCCTCCCTCACCATCACACAGCCTGTCCCACTCTCAGATACCAGCTGCACCCTGACTAACACACGGCCTGTCACACTCTCAGATACCAGCTACTCTCTCACTAACACACAGAGAGTCTCACTCTCAGATACCAGCTCCTCTGTCACTAACACACAGCCTGTCCCAATCTCAGATAGCAGCTCCTCTCTCAATTACACACAGCTTGTCCCACTCTCAGATACCAGCTCCTCTCTCACTAACACACAGTCTGTCCCACTCTCAGATACCAGCTTCTCCCTCACTAACACACTGCCTGTCCCACTCTCAGATACCAGCTTCTCCCTCAGTAACACACAGGCTGTCTCATACTCAGATACAAGCTCCTCCATCACTAACAGACAGCCTGTCTCATTCTCAGAGACCAGCTCCTCCATCACTAACGCACAGCCTGTCCCACTCTCAGATACCTGCTCCTCCATCACTAACACACAGCCTGTCCGACTCTCAGATACCAGCTCCACCCTCACAAACACACAGCCTGTCTCACTCTCAGATACCAGCTGCTCCCTCACTAACACAGCCTGTCCCAATCTCAGATACCAGAATATCCTTCTATAACACAAAGCCTGTCCCACTATCAGATACCAGCTCCTCTGTCACTAACACACAGCCTGTCCCAATCTCTGATACCATCTCCTCTCTCACTTACAGACAGCTTGTCCAAATCTCAGATACCAGCTCCTCTCTCAGTAACACACAGCCTGTCCCACTCTCAGATAGCAGCTTCTCCCTCACAAACACACAGCCTGTCCCACTCTCAGATACCAGCTTCTCCCTCAGTAACACACAGCCTGTCTCATTCTCAGATACCAGCTCCTCCATCAATAACACACAGCCTGTCCATCTCTCAGATACCAGCTTCTCCCTCAGTAACACACAGCCTGTCCCACTCTCAGATACCCGCTCCTCCCTAACTAACACACATGCAGTCCCACTCTCAGATACCAGTTCCTCCCTCAGTAACGCACATCCTGTCCCTCTCTCAGATAACGGATCCTCCCTGACTAACACAGCCTGTCCCACTCTCAGATACCTGCTGCTCCCTCACTAACACACAGCCTGTCCCACTCTCAGATACCAGCTCCTCCCTCAATAACACAGCCTGTCCCACTCTCAGATACCAGCCCCTCACTCAATAACACTATCTGTCCCACTCTCTGATACCAGCTCCTCCCTCACTAATACACAGCCTGTCGCACTCTCTGATAAAAGCTCATCTCTCACTAACACACAGCCTGTCCCACTCTCAGATACCTGCTCCTTCATCACTAACACACAGCCTGTCCCACTTTCGGATACGAGCTCGTCCCTCACTAACGCACAGCCTGTCCCACTGTCAGATACCAGCTCCTCTCTCACTAACACACAGCCTGTCCCATTCACAGATACCAGCTCCTCCCTCACTAACACACAGTCTGTCCCACTCTCAGATACCAGCTCCTCCCTCACTAACACATAGTCTGTCCCACTGTCAGATACCAGCTCCTCTCTCACTAACACACAGCCTGTCCCATTCACAGATACCAGCTCCACCCTCCCTAACAGACAGTACGTCCAACTCTCAGATACCAGCTCCTCCGTCACTAACACACAGCCTGCCCCACTCTCAGATACAAGCTCCTCCCTCACTAACACACAGCCTGTGCCACTCTCAGATACCTGCTCCTTCATCACTAACACACTGCCTGTCCCACTCTCAGATACCAGCTCCTCACTCAATAACACACAGCCTGTGCCACTCTCAGATACCAGCTCCTTCCGCACTAACACACAGGCTGTCACACTCTCAGATACCAGCTCCTCCCTCAATAACAATGCCTGTCTCACTGTCAGATTCCAGCTCCTCTGTCATTATCACACAGCCTGTCCCACTTTCAGATACCAAATCCTCCCTTACGAACACACCGACTGTGCCACTCTCAGATACCAGCTGCTCCCTCACTAACACACAGACTGTCCCACTCTCAGATACCAGCTCCTCCCTCGCTAACACACAGACTGTCCCACTCTAAGATACCGCCTGCTCCCTCACTTACATTCAGCCTGTCCGAATCTCAGATACCAGCTCAACACTCACTAACACACAGCCTGACCCACTCTCAGATACCAGCTCCTCCCTCAGTAACACACAGCCTGTCCCACTCTCTGATACCAGCTCCTCCCTCATTAACACGCAGCCTGTCCCACTCTCAGATACCAGCTCCTCCCTCACTAACACACATGCTCTCCCACTCTCAGATACCAGCTCCTCCCTCAGTAACAGACAACCTGTCCCACTCTCAGATAACAGCTCCTCCCTCACTAACACATAGCCTGTCCCACTCTCAGATAACAGATCCTCGCTCACAAATACACAGTCTGTCCTACTGTCAGATACCAGCTCCTTCCTCACTAACACACAGCCTGTCCCACTCTCAGATAACAGATCATCCCTCACTAACACACAGCCTGTCCCACTCTCAGATACCAACTCCTCCTTCACTAACACACAGCCTGTCCCACTCTCAGATACCAGCTCCTCCCTCAATAACACACAGCCTGTCTCACTCTCAGATACCAGCTCCTCCCTCACTAACGCACAGCCTGTCCCACTCTCAGATACCAACTCGTCCCTCTCTAACACACAGCCTGTCCCACTCTCAGATACCAACTCCTCCATCACTAACACACAATCTGTCCAACTCTCAATCTGTCCAGCTCCTCACTCCCGAACGGACAGCACGTACCACTCTCAGACACCACCTCTTCCCTCACTAACACAAAGCCTGTCCCACTCTGAGATACCAGATCCTCCCTCCCTAACACACAGCCTGTCCCGCACTCAGATACCAGCTTCTGCCTCACTAACACACAGCCTGTCCCACTCTCAGATACTAGCTCCTCCCTAACTAACACACAGTCTGTCCCACTCTCAGATACCAGCTCCTCCCTCACTAACACAGAGCCTGTCCCACTCTCAGATACCAGCTCCTCCCTACCTAACACACAGTCTGTCACAATCTCACATACCAGCTCCTCCCTCACTATCACACAGCTTGTCCCACTCTCAGATACCAGCTCTTCAATGACTAACACACAGCGTGGCCGACTCTCAGATACCAGCTGCTCCCTCACTAACACAGCCTGTCCCACTCTCAGATACCAGAATATCCTTCAATAACACACAGTCTGTCCCAATCTCACATACCACCTCTTCCCTCACTAACACAAAGCCTGTCCCACTCTAAGATACCAGATCCTCCCTCACTAACACACAGCCTGTCCCGCACTCAGATACCAGCTTCTCCCTCACTAACACAGAGCCTGTCCCACTCTCAGATACTAGCTCCGTCTTCAATAGCACACAGACTGTCCCACTCTCAGATACCAGCTCCTCCCTAACGAACACACAATCTGTCCCAATCTCACATACCAGCTCCTCCCTCACTAACACACAGCCTGTCCCACTCTCAGATACCAGCTCCTCCCTAACTAACACACAGTCTATCCCAATCTCACATACCAGCTCCTCCCTCACTATCACACAGCCTGTCCCACTCTCAGAAACCAGGTCTTCAATGATTAACACACAGCGTGGCCGACTCTCAGATACCAGATGCTCCCTCACTAACACAGCCTGTCCCACTCTCAGATACCAGAATATCCTTCAATAACACACAGTCTGTCCCAATCTCACATACCACCTCCTCCCTCACAAACACACAGCCTGTCCCAATCTCAGATATGAGCTCCTCCCTCAGTAACACACAGCCTGTCCCACTCTCAGATACCAGCTCCTCCCTCACAAACAGACAGCCTGTCTCACTCTCAGATACTAGCTCCTCCCTCCCTAACGCACAGATTGTCCCACTCTCAGATACCAACTCCTCCCACAATAACATACTGCCTGTGCCTCTTTCAGATACAAGCTCCACCCTCACTATCGCACATCACGTCCCATTCGCAGATACCAGCACCTCCGGCACTAACACACAGGCTGTCACACTCTCAGATACTAGCTCCTCCCTCAATAACACTGCCTGTCCCACTCTGAGATACCACCTCCTCCCTCACTAACACATAGCCTGTCTCACTCTCAGATACCAGCTCCTCTGTCACTACACACAGCGTGGTCCACTCTCAGATACCAGCTCCTCCCTCAACAACACACCGACTGTCCCTCTCTCAGATACCTGCTGCTCCATCAGTAACACACAGCCTGTCCGACTCTCAGATACCAGCTCCTCCCTCAGTAACACACAGCCTGTCCCACTCTCAGATACCAGCTCCTCCCTCACAAACACACAGCCTGTCCGACTCTCAGATACCACCTCCTCCATCACAAACACACAGCCGGTCCCAATCTCAGATGCCAGCTCCTCCCTCATGAACACACAGCCTGTCCGACTCTCAGATGCCACCTCCTCCCTCACAAACACACAGCCGGTCCCAATCTCAGATACCAGCTCCTCGCTCACTAACACACAGCCTGTCCCACTCTCAGATACCAGCTCCTCCCTCACTAACACACAGCCTGTCCCACTCTCATTTTCCAGCACCTCCATCACTAACACACAGCCTGTCCCACCCTCAGATACAAGCTCCTCCCTCACTAAAACACAGCCTGTGCCTCTTTCAGATACCAGCTCCACCCTCACTAACGCATAGCACGTCCCACTCTCAGATACCAGCTCCTCCCTCAGTAACACAGCGTGTCCCACTCTCAGATACCAGCTCCTCCCTCAATAAAACAGAGCCTGTCCCACGCTCAGATACGAGCTCCTCCATCACTAACACACAGCCTGTCCCGCTCTCAGATACCAGCTCCTCCCTCTCTAACAAACAGCCTGTCCCTCTCTCAGATACCAGCTCCTCCCTCACTAAAACACAGCCTGTGCCTCTTTCAGATACCACCTCCTCCCTCACAAACACACAGCCTGTCCCACTCTCAGATGCCTGCTCCTCCCTCACAAAAACACAGCCTGTGCCTCGTTCAGATACCAGCTCCACCCTCACTAACGCACAGCACGTCCCACTCTCAGATACCAGCTCGTCCATCACTAAAACACGGCCTGTCCGACTCTCAGATTCCAGCTGCTCCCTCAGTAACACACAGCCTGTCCCACTCTCAGATACCAGCTGCTCCCTCACTAACACAGCCTGTCCCAATCTCGGATACCAGCTCCTCTCTCAATTACACACAGCTTATCCCACTCTCAGATACCAGGTCCTCACTCACTAACACACAGCCTGTCCCACTCTCAGATACCAGCTCCTCCCTCACTAACACACAGCCTGTCCCAGTCTCAGATACCAGCTCCTCCCTCACTAACACACAGCCTGTCCCACTCTCAGATACCTGCTCCTTCATCACTAACAAACTGCCTGTCCCACTCTCAGATACCAGCTCCTCCCACAATAACACACAGCCTGTCCCACTCTCAGATTCCAGTTCCTCCATCACTAACACACAATTTGTCGAACTCTCAGATACCACCTCCTCCCTCCCTTATACACAGCACGTCCCACTCTCAGATACCACCTTCTCCGACACTAACACAAAGCCTGTCGCACTCTCACATACCAGCTGCTACCTCACTAACACACAGCCTGTCCCACTTTCAGATATCAGCTCCTCCCTCACCATCACACAGCCTGTCCCACTCTCAGATACCAGCTGCACCCTCACTAACACACGGCCTGTCACACTCTCAGATACCAGCTACTCTCTCACTAACACACAGAGAGTCTCACTCTCAGATACCAGCTCCTCTGTCACTAACACACAGCCTGTCCCAATCTCAGATAGCAGCTCCTCTCTCAATTACACACAGCTTGTCCCACTCTCAGATACCAGCTCCTCTCTCACTAACACACAGTCTGTCCCACTCTCAGATACCAGCTTCTCCCTCACTAACACACTGCCTGTCCCACTCTCAGATACCAGCTTCTCCCTCAGTAACACACAGGCTGTCTCATACTCAGATACAAGCTCCTCCATCACTAACAGACAGCCTGTCTCATTCTCAGAGACCAGCTCCTCCATCACTAACGCACAGCCTGTCCCACTCTCAGATACCTGCTCCTCCATCACTAACACACAGCCTGTCCGACTCTCAGATACCAGCTCCACCCTCACAAACACACAGCCTGTCTCACTCTCAGATACCAGCTGCTCCCTCACTAACACAGCCTGTCCCAATCTCAGATACCAGAATATCCTTCTATAACACAAAGCCTGTCCCACTATCAGATACCAGCTCCTCTGTCACTAACACACAGCCTGTCCCAATCTCTGATACCATCTCCTCTCTCACTTACAGACAGCTTGTCCAAATCTCAGATACCAGCTCCTCTCTCAGTAACACACAGCCTGTCCCACTCTCAGATAGCAGCTTCTCCCTCACAAACACACAGCCTGTCCCACTCTCAGATACCAGCTTCTCCCTCAGTAACACACAGCCTGTCTCATTCTCAGATACCAGCTCCTCCATCAATAACACACAGCCTGTCCATCTCTCAGATACCAGCTTCTCCCTCAGTAACACACAGCCTGTCCCACTCTCAGATACCCGCTCCTCCCTAACTAACACACATGCAGTCCCACTCTCAGATACCAGTTCCTCCCTCAGTAACGCACATCCTGTCCCTCTCTCAGATAACGGATCCTCCCTGACTAACACAGCCTGTCCCACTCTCAGATACCTGCTGCTCCCTCACTAACACACAGCCTGTCCCACTCTCAGATACCAGCTCCTCCCTCAATAACACAGCCTGTCCCACTCTCAGATACCAGCCCCTCACTCAATAACACTATCTGTCCCACTCTCTGATACCAGCTCCTCCCTCACTAATACACAGCCTGTCGCACTCTCTGATAAAAGCTCATCTCTCACTAACACACAGCCTGTCCCACTCTCAGATACCTGCTCCTTCATCACTAACACACAGCCTGTCCCACTTTCGGATACGAGCTCGTCCCTCACTAGCGCACAGCCTGTCCCACTGTCAGATACCAGCTCCTCTCTCACTAACACACAGCCTGTCCCATTCACAGATACCAGCTCCTCCCTCACTAACACACAGTCTGTCCCACTCTCAGATACCAGCTCCTCCCTCACTAACACATAGTCTGTCCCACTGTCAGATACCAGCTCCTCTCTCACTAACACACAGCCTGTCCCATTCACAGATACCAGCTCCACCCTCCCTAACAGACAGTACGTCCAACTCTCAGATACCAGCTCCTCCGTCACTAACACACAGCCTGCCCCACTCTCAGATACAAGCTCCTCCCTCACTAACACACAGCCTGTGCCACTCTCAGATACCTGCTCCTTCATCACTAACACACTGCCTGTCCCACTCTCAGATACCAGCTCCTCACTCAATAACACACAGCCTGTGCCACTCTCAGATACCTGCTCCTTCATCACTAACACACTGCCTGTCCCACTCTCAGATACCAGCTCCTCCCTCACTAACACACAACCTGTCCCACCCTCAGATACCTGCTCCTTCATCACTAACACACAGACTGTCCCACTCTCAGATACCTGCTCCTCACTCACTAACACACAGCCTGTCCCAATTCAGATACCAGCTCCTCCCTAACTAACACAAAGCCTGTCCCACTCACAGATAGAAGCTCCTCCCTCACTAACATACAGCCTGTCCCACTCTCAGATACCAGCTCCACCCTCACTAACACACAGCCTGTCCCACTCTCAGATACCAGCTCCTCCCTCGCTAACACACAGACTGTCCCACTCTCAGATACCAGCTCCTTCATCACTAACACACATCCTGTCCCACTCTCAGATACCAGTTGCTTCCTCCCTAACACACAGCACGTCCAACTCTCAGATACCTGCTCCTCCCTCACTAACACACAGCCTGCCCCACTCTCTGATACCACCTCCTCCCTCACTAAAACACAGCATGTCTCACTCTCAGATCCCAGCTCCTCCGTCACTAACACACAGCCTGCCCCAATCTCAGATACCTGCTCCTCCATCACTAAAACACAATGTGTCCCAAACTCAGATACAAGCTCCTCCCTCACTAACACACAGCCTGTGCCACTCTCAGATACCTGCTCCTTCATCACTAACACACTGCCTGTCCCACTCTCAGATACCAGCTCCTCCCTCACTGACACACAGCCTGTCCCACTCTCAGATACCAGCTCCTCCCTCACTAACACACAGCCTGTCCCACTCTCAGATACCAGCTCCTCCCTCACTAACACACAGTCTTTCTGACTCTCAGATACCAGCTCCTCCCTCACTAACACACAGCCTGTCCCACTATCAGATACCAGCTCCTCCCTCACTAGTACACAATCTGTCCCACTCTCAGATACCAGTTGCTCCCTCGCTAACACACAGCACCTCCAACTTCAGATACCGGCTCCTCCCTCACTAATGCACAGACTGTCCCACTCTCAGATACCAACTCCACCCTCACTAACACACATACTGTCCCGCTCTCATATACCAGCGCCTCCCTCCCTAACACACAGCACGTCCCACTCTCAGATAGCAACTCCTCCCTCACTAACACACGGCCTGTCCCACTCTCAGATTCCAGATCCTTCCTCACTAATACACACTCTCTCCCACTCTCAGATACCAGCTCCTCCCTCTCTAACACACAGCCTGTCCCTCTCTCAGATACCACCTCCTCTCTCACTAACACACATCCTTTACCACTCTCAGATACCACCTCCTCCCTCAATAACACACAGCCCTTCCCAATCTCAGATACCAGCTCTTCACTCAAAAACACATAGCCTGTGCGTCCTTCAGATACCATCTCCAACCTCACCAACGCACAGCAAGTCCCACTCTCAGATACCAACTCCTCCCTCACTAATGCTCAGTCTGTCCTACTCTCAGATACCAGCTCCTTCCTCTCTAACACACAGCCTGTCCGACACTCAGATAAGAGATGTTCCCTCAGTAACACAGCCTGTCCCACTCGCAGATACCAGCACCTCCCTCACTGACACAGCCTGTCCCAATCTCAAATATAGAGTATCCTTCACGAACACACGGCCTGTCACACTCTCAGATACCATCTCCTCTCTCACTTACACACAGCATTTCCCAATCTCAGATACCAGCTTCTCTCTCAGTAACACAGAGCCTGACCCACTCTCAGATACCAGCTCCTCCATCACCAACACACAGTCTGTCCCACTCTCAGATACCAACTACTCCCTCACTTACACACAGCCTGTCCCGCACTCAGATACCAGCTCCTCCCTCATTACACACAGCCTGTCCTAATCTCAGATACCAGCTCCTCCCTCACTAACACACAGCCTGTCTCACTCTCAGATTCCAGCTCCTCCCTCACTAATACACAGCCTGTCCCAGTCTCAGATACCAGCTCCTCCCTCACTAACACACAGCCTGTCCCACTCTCAGATACCAGCTCCTCCCTCACTAACACACAGCCTGACCCACTCTCTGATACCAGCTCCTCCCTCACTAACACACAGCCTGTCCCACTCTCAGATACCAGCTCCTCCATCACCAACACAGTCTGTCCCACTCTCAGATACCAGCTCCTCCCTCACTAATACACAGCCTGTCCCAGTCTCAGATACCAGCTCCTCCCTCACTAACACACAGCCTGTCCCACTCTCAGATACCAGCTCCTCCCTCACTAACACACAGCCTGACCCACTCTCTGATACCAGCTCCTCCCTCACTAACACACAGCCTGTCCCACTCTCAGATACCAGCTCCTCCATCACCAACACAGCCTGTCCCACTCTCAGATACCAGCTCCTCCATCACCAACACAGTCTGTCCCACTCTCAGATACCAGCTCCTCCATCACTAACACACAGAGTGTCCCAGTCTCAGATACCAGTTCCTCCCTCAGTAACACACAGCCTGTCCCTTTCTCAGATACCATCTCCTCCCTCACTAACACATAGCCTGTCCCACTTTCAGATACCAGATCCATGCTCACTAATACTCAGTCTGTCCTGCTCTCAGATACCAGCTCCTCCCTCACTAATACACAATCTGTCCCACTCTCAGATACCAGTTGCTCCCTCCCTAACACACAGCACGTCCAACTCTCAGATACCTGCTCCTCCCTCACTAACACACAGCCTGCCCCACTCTCTGATACCAGCTCCTCCCTCACTAACACACAGCATGTCTCACTCTCAGATACCTGCTCCTCCATCACTAACACACAGCCTGTCCCACTCTCAGATACCTCTCTTCCCTCCCAAACACATTGCACGTCCCACTCTCATATACCAGCTCCTCCCTCACTAACACTCAGTCTGTCCGACTCTCAGATACCAGCTCCTCCCTCACTAACACACAGCCTGTCGCACTATCAGATACCAGCTCCTCCCTCACTAGTACACAATCTGTCCCACTCTCAGATACCAGTTGCTCCCTCCCTAACACACAGCACCTCCAACTCTCAGATACCGGCTCCTCCCTCACTAATGCACAGACTGTCCCAATCTCAGATACCAACTCCACCCTCACATACACACATACTGTCCCGCTCTCAGATACTAGATCCTCCCTCACTAACACACAGCCTGTCCCACTCTCAGATACCAGCTCCTCCATCACTAACACACATCCTGAACCACTCTCAGATACCAGCGCCTCCCTCCCTAACACACAGCACGTCCCACTCTCAGATAGCAACTCCTCCCTCACTAACACACGGCCTGTCCCACTCTCAGATACCAGCTCCTTCCTCACGAATACACAATCTGTCCCACTCTCAGATACCTGCAACTCCCTCACTAACACAGAGCCTGCCCCACTCTCTGATACCAGCTCCTCCCTCACTGACACACAGCATGTCTCACTCTCAGATCCCAGCTCCTCCGTCAGTAAAACACAGCCTGCCCCACTCTCAGATACCTGCTCCTCCATCACTAACACACAGCCTGTCCCACTCTCAGATACCTCTCTTCCCTCCCAAACACATTGCACGTCCCACTCTGAGATACCAGCTCCTCCCTCACTAACACACAGTCTGTCCGACTCTCAGATACCAGCTCCTCCCTCACTAACACACAGTCTGTCGCACTATCAGATACCAGCTCCTCCCTCACTAACACACAGCCTGTCGCACTATCAGATACCAGCTCCTCCCTCACTAACACACAGCCTGTCTCACTCTCAGATACCAGCTCCTCTCTCACTAACCCCCAGCCTGTCCCACTCTCTGATACCAGCCCCTCCCTCAATAACACAGCCTGTCACACTCTCAGATACCAGCAGCTCCCTCACTAACACCCAGCCTGTCCCACTCTCTGATACCAGCTCCTCGATCACTAACACACAGCCTGTCCCACTCTCAGATACCAGCTCCTCCCTCACTAACACACAGTCTGTCCCACTCTCAGATACCAGCTCCTCCCTCACTAATACACAATCTGTCCCACTCTCAGATACCAGTTGCTCCCTCCCTAACACACAGCACGTCCAACTCTCAGTTACCGGCGCCTCCATCTCTTACACACAAACTGTCTCACTCTCAGATATCAGCTCTTCAATCACGAACACACAGCGTGGCCTACTCTCAGATACCAGCTGCTCCCTCACTAACACAGCCTGTCCCAATCTCAGATACGAGAATATCCTTCTATAACACAAAGCCTGTCCCACTCTCAGATACCAGCTCCTCTGTCACTAACACACAGCCTGTCCCAATCTCTGATACCATCTCCTCTCTCACTTACAGACAGCTTGTCCCAATCTCAGATACCAGCTCCTCTCTCAGTAACACACAGCCTGTCCCACTCTCAGATACCAGCTTCTCCCTCACAAACACACAGCCTGTCCCACTCTCAGATACCAGCTTCTCCCTCAGTAACACACAGCCTGTCTCATTCTCAGATACCAGCTCCTCCATCAATAACACACAGCCTGTCCAACTCTCAGATACCAGCTTCTCCCTCAGTAACACACAGCCTGTCCCACTCTCAGATACCAGCTCCTCCCTAACTAACACACATGCAGTCCCACTCTCAGATACCAGTTCCTCCCTCAGTAACGCACATCCTGTCCCTCTCTCAGATAACGGATCCTCCCTGACTAACACAGCCTGTCCCACTCTCAGATACCTGCTGCTCCCTCACTAACACACAGCCTGTCCCACTCTCAGATACCAGCTCCTCCCTCAATAACACAGCCTGTCCCACTCTCAGATACCAGCCCCTCACTCAATAACACTATCTGTCCCACTCTCTGATACCAGCTCCTCCCTCACTAATACGCAGCCTGTCGCACTCTCTGATAAAAGCTCATCTCTCACTAACACACAGCCTGTCCCACTCTCAGATACCTGCTCCTTCATCACTAACACACAGCCTGTCCCACTTTCGGATACGAGCTCGTCCCTCACTAACGCACAGCCTGTCCCACTGTCAGATACCAGCTCCTCTCTCACTAACACACAGCCTGTCCCATTCAAAGATACGAGCTCCTCCCTCACTAACACACAGTCTGTCCCACTCTCAGATACCAGCTCCTCCCTCACTAACACACAGTCTGTCCCACTGTCAGATACCAGCTCCTCTCTCACTAACACACAGCCTGTCCCATTCACAGATACCAGCTCCTCCCTCCCTAACAGACAGTACGTCCAACTCTCAGATACCAGCTCCTCCGTCACTAACACACAGCCTGCCCCACTCTCAGATACAAGCTCCTCCCTCACTAACACACAGCCTGTGCCACTCTCAGATACCTGCTCCTTCATCACTAACACACTGCCTGTCCCACTCTCAGATAACAGCTCCTCCCTCACTAACACACAACCTGTCCCACCCTCAGATACCTGCTCCTTCATCACTAACACACAGACTGTCCCACTCTCAGATACCTGCTCCTCACTCACTAACACACAGCCTGTCCCACTCTCAGATACCAGCTCCTCCCTAACTAACACAAAGCCTGTCCCACTCACAGATAGAAGCTCCTCCCTCACTAACATACAGCCTGTCCCACTCTCAGATACCAGCTCCACCCTCACTAACACACAGCCTGTCCCACTCTCAGATACCAGCTCCTCCCTCGCTAACACACAGACTGTCCCACTCTCAGATACCAGCTCCTCCCTCACTAACACACAGTCTGTCCTACTCTCAGATACCAGCTCCTCCCTCACTAACACACAGTCTGTCCGACTCTCAGATACCAGCTCCTCCCTCACTAACACACAGCCTGTCCCACTATCAGATACCAGCTCCTCCCTCACTAATACACAATCTGTCCCACTCTCAGATACCAGTTGCTTCCTCCCTAACACACAGCACGTCCAACTCTCAGATACCTGCTCCTCCCTCACTAACACACAGCCTGCCCCACTCTCTGATACCACCTCCTCCCTCACTAAAACACAGCATGTCTCACTCTCAGATCCCAGCTCCTCCGTCACTAACACACAGCCTGCCCCACTCTCAGATACCTGCTCCTCCATCACTAAAACACAATGTGTCCCAAACTCAGATACAAGCTCCTCCCTCACTAACACACAGCCTGTGCCACTCTCAGATACCTGCTCCTTCATCACTAACACACTGCCTGTCCCACTCTCAGATACCAGCTCCTCCCTCACTGACACACAGCCTGTCCCACTCTCAGATACCGGCTCCTCCCTGACTAACACATAGCCTGTCCCACTCTAAGATACCCGCTCCTCCCTCGCTAAAACACAGACTGTCCCACTCTCAGATACCAGCTCCTCCCTCACTAACACACAGTCTGTCCTACTCTCAGATACCAGCTCCTCCCTCACTAACACACAGCCTGTCCCACTCTCAGATACCAGCTCCTCCCTCACTAACACACAGTCTTTCCGACTCTCAGATACCAGCTCCTCCCTCACTAACACACAGCCTGTCCCACTATCAGATACCAGCTCCTCCCTCACTAGTACACAATCTGTCCCACTCTCAGATACCAGTTGCTCCCTCGCTAACACACAGCACCTCCAACTCTCAGATACCGGCTCCTCCCTCACTAATGCACATACTGTCCCACTCTCAGATACCAACTCCACCCTCACTAACACACATACTGTCCCGCTCTCATATACCAGCGCCTCCCTCCCTAACACACAGCACGTCCCACTCTCAGATAGCAACTCCTCCCTCACTAACACACGGCCTGTCCCACTCTCAGATACCAGATCCTTCCTCACTAATACACACTCTCTCCCACTCTCAGATACCAGCTCCTCCCTCTCTAACACACAGCCTGTCCCTCTCTCAGATACCACCTCCTCTCTCACTAACACACATCCTTTACCACTCTCAGATACCACCTCCTCCCTCAATAACACACAGCCCTTCCCAATCTCAGATACCAGCTCTTCACTCAAAAACACATAGCCTGTGCGTCCTTCAGATACCATCTCCAACCTCACCAACGCACAGCAAGTCCCACTCTCAGATACCAACACCTCCCTCACTAATGCTCAGTCTGTCCTACTCTCAGATACCAGCTCCTTCCTCTCTAACACACAGCCTGTCCGACACTCAGATAAGAGATGTTCCCTCAGTAACACAGCCTGTCCCACTCGCAGATACCAGCACCTCCCTCACTGACACAGCCTGTCCCAATCTCAAATACTAGAGTATCCTTCACGAACACACGGCCTGTCACACTCTCAGATACCATCTCCTCTCTCACTTACACACAGCATTTCCCAATCTCAGATACCAGCTTCTCTCTCAGTAACACAGAGCCTGACCCACTCTCAGATACCAGCTCCTCCATCACCAACACACAGTCTGTCCCACTCTCAGATACCAACTACTCCCTCACTTACACACAGCCTGTCCCGCACTCAGATACCAGCTCCTCCCTCATTACACACAGCCTGTCCCAGTCTCAGATACCAGCTCCTCCCTCACTAACACACAGCCTGTCCCACTCTCAGATACCAGCTCCTTCCTCACTAACACACAGCCTGACCCACTCTCTGATACCAGCTCCTCCCTCACTAACACACAGCCTGTCCCACTCTCAGATACCAGCTCCTCCATCACCAACACAGTCTGTCCCACTCTCAGATACCAGCTCCTCCATCACTAACACACAGAGTGTCCCAGTCTCAGATACCAGTTCCTCCCTCAGTAACACACAGCCTGTCCCTTTCTCAGATACCATCTCCTCCCTCACTAACACATAGCCTGTCCCACTTTCAGATACCAGATCCATGCTCACTAATACTCAGTCTGTCCTGCTCTCAGATACCAGCTCCTCCCTCACTAATACACAATCTGTCCCACTCTCAGATACCAGTTGCTCCCTCCCTAACACACAGCACGTCCAACTCTCAGATACCTGCTCCTCCCTCACTAACACACAGCCTGCCCCACTCTCTGATACCAGCTCCTCCCTCACCAACACACAGCATGTCTCACTCTCAGATACCTGCTCCTCCATCACTAACACACAGCCTGTCCCACTCTCAGATACCTCACTTCCCTCCCAAACACATTGCACGTCCCACTCTCATATACCAGCTCCTCCCTCACTAACACACAGTCTGTCCGACTCTCAGATACCAGCTCCTCCCTCACTAACACACAGCCTGTCGCACTATCAGATACCAGCTCCTCCCTCACTAGTACACAATCTGTCCCACTCTCAGATACCAGTTGCTCCCTCCCTAACACACAGCACCTCCAACTCTCAGATACCGGCTCCTCCCTCACTAATGCACAGACTGTCCCAATCTCAGATACCAACTCCACCCTCACTTACACACATACTGTCCCGCTCTCAGATACTAGATCCTCCCTCACTAACACACAGCCTGTCCCACTCTCAGATACCAGCTCCTCCATCACTAACACACATCCTGAACCACTCTCAGATACCAGCGCCTCCCTCCCTAACACACAGCACGTCCCACCCTCAGATAGCAACTCCTCCCTCACTAACACACGGCCTGTCCCACTCTCAGATACCAGCTCCTTCCTCACGAATACACAATCTGTCCCACTCTCAGATACCTGCTCCTCCCTCACTAACACACAGCCTGCCCCACTCTCTGATACCAGCTCCTCCCTCACTAACACACAGCATGTCTCACTCTCAGATCCCAGCTCCTCCGTCAGTAACACACAGCCTGCCCCACTCTCAGATACCTGCTCCTCCATCACTAACACACAGCCTGTCCCACTCTCAGATACCTCTCTTCCCTCCCAAACACATTGCACGTCCCACTCTGAGATACCAGCTCCTCCCTCACTAACACACAGTCTGTCCGACTCTCAGATACCAGCACCTCCCTCACTAACACACAGCCTGTCGCACTATCAGATACCAGCTCCTCCCTCACTAACACACAGCCTGTCGCACTATCAGATACCAGCTCCTCCCTCACTAATACACAATCTGTCCCACTCTCAGATACCAGTTGCTCCCTCCCTAACAGACAGCACCTCCAACTCTCAGATACCGGCTCCTCCCTCACTAATGCACAGACTGTCCCACTCTCAGATACCAACTCCACCCTCACTAACACACAGCCTGTCCCACTCTCAGATACTAGATCCTCCCTCACTAACACACAACCTGTCCCACTCGCAGATACCAGCACCTCCCTCACTGACACAGCCTGTCCCAATCTCAAATACTAGAGTATCCTTCACTAACACACGGCCTGTCACACTCTCATATACCATCTCCTCTCTCACTTACACACAGCATTTCCCAATCTTAGATACCAGCTTCTCCCTCAGTAACACACAGCCTGTCCCACTCTCAGATACCAGCTCCTCCATCACCAACGCAGTCTGTCCCACTCTCAGATACCAGCTCCTCCATCACTAACACACAGCCTGACCCATTCTCAGATACCAGTTCCTCCCTCAGTAACACACAGCCTGTCCCTCTCTCAGATACCAGCTCCTCCATCACTAACACACAGCCGGTCCCACTTTCAGATACCAGATCCTTGCTCACTAATACACAGCCTGTCGCAGTCTCTGATAAATGCTCATCTCTCACTTACACACATCCTGTCCCACTCTCTGATACCAGCTCCTCCCTCACTAAGACACAGCATGTCTCACTCTCAGATCCCAGCTCCTCCCTCACTAACACACAGACTGTCCCACTCTCAGATACCTGCTCCTCCCTAACTAACACACAGCCTGTCCCACTCACAGATAGAAGCTCCTCCCTCGCTAACATACAGCCTGTCCCACTCTCAGATACTAGCTCCGTCCTCACTAACACACAGCTTGTCTCAATCTCAGAAATGTGCTCCTCCCTCCCTAACACACATCACGTCCCACTCCCAGATACCAGCTCCTTCCTCACTAATACACAATCTGTCCCACTCACAGATACCAGCTCCTCGCTCTCTAACACACAGCCTTTACAACTCTCAGATACCACCTCCTCCCTCACTAACACATAGCCCTTCCCAATCTCAGATACCAGCTCTTCACTCACGAACACACAGCCTGGCCCACTCTCAGATACCAGCTCTTCACTCACAAACACATAGCCTGTGCCTCTTTCAGATACCATCTCCAACCTCACCAACGCACAGCAAGTCCCACTCTCAGATACCAGCTCCTCCCTCACTAATGCTCAGTCTGTCCTACTCTCAGATACCAGCTCCTTCCTCTCTAACACACAGCCTGTCCGACACTCAGATAAGAGATGTTCCCTCAGTAACACAGCCTGTCCCACTCGCAGATACCAGCACCTGCCTCACTGACACAGCCTGTCCCAATCTCAAATACTAGAGTATCCTTCACTAACACACGGCCTGTCACACTCTCATATACCATCTCCTCTCTCACTTACACACAGCATTTCCCAATCTTAGATACCAGCTTCTCCCTCAGTAACACACAGCCTGTCCCACTCTCAGATACCAGCTCCTCCATCACCAACGCAGTCTGTCCCATTCTCAGATACCAGCTCCTCCATCACTAACACACAGCCTGTCCCACTCTCAGATACCAGTTCCTCCCTCAGTAACACACAGCCTGTTCCTCTCTCAGATGCCAGCTCCTCCATCACTAACACACAGCCGGTCCCACTTTCAGATACCAGATCCTTGCTCACTAATACACAGCCTGTCGCACTCTCTGATAAATGCTCATCTCTCACTTACACACATCATGTCCCACTCTCAGATACCAGTTCCTCCCTCAGTAACACACAGCCTGTCCCTCTCTCAGATACCAGCTCCTCCATCACTGACACAGCCTGTCCCAATCTCAAATATAGAGTATCCTTCACGAACACACGGCCTGTCACACTCTCAGATACCATCTCCTCTCTCACTTACACACAGCATTTCCCAATCTCAGATACCAGCTTCTCTCTCAGTAACACAGAGCCTGACCCACTCTCAGATACCAGCTCCTCCATCACCAACACACAGTCTGTCCCACTCTCAGATACCAACTACTCCCTCACTTACACACAGCCTGTCCCGCACTCAGATACCAGCTCCTCCCTCATTACACACAGCCTGTCCTAATCTCAGATACCAGCTCCTCCCTCACTAACACACAGCCTGTCTCACTCTCAGATACCAGCTCCTCCCTCACTAATACACAGCCTGTCCCAGTCTCAGATACCAGCTCCTCCCTCACTAACACACAGCCTGTCCCACTCTCAGATACCAGCTCCTCCCTCACTAACACACAGCCTGACCCACTCTCTGATACCAGCTCCTCCCTCACTAACACACAGCCTGTCCCACTCTCAGATACCAGCTCCTCCATCACCAACACAGTCTGTCCCACTCTCAGATACCAGCTCCTCCATCACTAACACACAGAGTGTCCCAGTCTCAGATACCAGTTCCTCCCTCAGTAACACACAGCCTGTCCCTTTCTCAGATACCATCTCCTCCCTCACTAACACATAGCCTGTCCCACTTTCAGATACCAGATCCATGCTCACTAATACTCAGTCTGTCCTGCTCTCAGATACCAGCTCCTCCCTCACTAATACACAATCTGTCCCACTCTCAGATACCAGTTGCTCCCTCCCTAACACACAGCACGTCCAACTCTCAGATACCTGCTCCTCCCTCACTAACACACAGCCTGCCCCACTCTCTGATACCAGCTCCTCCCTCACTAACACACAGCATGTCTCACTCTCAGATACCTGCTCCTCCATCACTAACACACAGCCTGTCCCACTCTCAGATACCTCTCTTCCCTCCCAAACACATTGCACGTCCCACTCTCATATACCAGCTCCTCCCTCACTAACACACAGTCTGTCCGACTCTCAGATACCAGCTCCTCCCTCACTAACACACAGCCTGTCGCACTATCAGATACCAGCTCCTCCCTCACTAGTACACAATCTGTCCCACTCTCAGATACCAGTTGCTCCCTCGCTAACACACAGCACCTCCAACTCTCAGATACCGGCTCCTCCCTCACTAATGCACAGACTGTCCCAATCTCAGATACCAACTCCACCCTCACATACACACATACTGTCCCGCTCTCAGATACTAGATCCTCCCTCACTAACACACAGCCTGTCCCACTCTCAGATACCAGCTCCTCCATCACTAACACACATCCTGAACCACTCTCAGATACCAGCGCCTCCCTCCCTAACACACAGCACGTCCCACTCTCAGATAGCAACTCCTCCCTCACTAACACACGGCCTGTCCCACTCTCAGATACCAGCTCCTTCCTCACGAATACACAATCTGTCCCACTCTCAGATACCTGCAACTCCCTCACTAACACAGAGCCTGCCCCACTCTCTGATACCAGCTCCTCCCTCACTAACACACAGCATGTCTCACTCTCAGATCCCAGCTCCTCCGTCAGTAACACACAGCCTGCCCCACTCTCAGATACCTGCTCCTCCATCACTAACACACAGCCTGTCCCACTCTCAGATACCTCTCTTCCCTCCCAAACACATTGCACGTCCCACTCTGAGATACCAGCTCCTCCCTCACTAACACACAGTCTGTCCGACTCTCAGATACCAGCTCCTCCCTCACTAACACACAGTCTGTCGCACTATCAGATACCAGCTCCTCCCTCACTAACACACAGCCTGTCGCACTATCAGATACCAGCTCCTCCCTCACTAACACACAGCCTGTCTCACTCTCAGATACCAGCTCCTCTCTCACTAACCCCCAGCCTGTCCCACTCTCTGATACCAGCCCCTCCCTCAATAACACAGCCTGTCACACTCTCAGATACCAGCAGCTCCCTCACTAACACCCAGCCTGTCCCACTCTCTGATACCAGCTCCTCGATCACTAACACACAGCCTGTCCCACTCTCAGATACCAGCTCCTCCCTCACTAACACACAGTCTGTCCCACTCTCAGATACCAGCTCCTCCCTCACTAATACACAATCTGTCCCACTCTCAGATACCAGTTGCTCCCTCCCTAACACACAGCACGTCCAACTCTCAGTTACCGGCGCCTCCATCTCTTACACACAAACTGTCTCACTCTCAGATATCAGCTCTTCAATCACGAACACACAGCGTGGCCTACTCTCAGATACCAGCTGCTCCCTCACTAACACAGCCTGTCCCAATCTCAGATACGAGAATATCCTTCTATAACACAAAGCCTGTCCCACTCTCAGATACCAGCTCCTCTGTCACTAACACACAGCCTGTCCCAATCTCTGATACCATCTCCTCTCTCACTTACAGACAGCTTGTCCCAATCTCAGATACCAGCTCCTCTCTCAGTAACACACAGCCTGTCCCACTCTCAGATACCAGCTTCTCCCTCACAAACACACAGCCTGTCCCACTCTCAGATACCAGCTTCTCCCTCAGTAACACACAGCCTGTCTCATTCTCAGATACCAGCTCCTCCATCAATAACACACAGCCTGTCCAACTCTCAGATACCAGCTTCTCCCTCAGTAACACACAGCCTGTCCCACTCTCAGATACCAGCTCCTCCCTAACTAACACACATGCAGTCCCACTCTCAGATACCAGTTCCTCCCTCAGTAACGCACATCCTGTCCCTCTCTCAGATAACGGATCCTCCCTGACTAACACAGCCTGTCCCACTCTCAGATACCTGCTGCTCCGTCACTAACACACAGCCTGTCCCACTCTCAGATACCAGCTCCTCCCTCAATAACACAGCCTGTCCCACTCTCAGATACCAGCCCCTCACTCAATAACACTATCTGTCCCACTCTCTGATACCAGCTCCTCCCTCACTAATACGCAGCCTGTCGCACTCTCTGATAAAAGCTCATCTCTCACTAACACACAGCCTGTCCCACTCTCAGATACCTGCTCCTTCATCACTAACACACAGCCTGTCCCACTTTCGGATACGAGCTCGTCCCTCACTAACGCACAGCCTGTCCCACTGTCAGATACCAGCTCCTCTCTCACTAACACACAGCCTGTCCCATTCACAGATACCAGCTCCTCCCTCACTAACACACAGTCTGTCCCACTCTCAGATACCAGCTCCTCCCTCACTAACACACAGTCTGTCCCACTGTCAGATACCAGCTCCTCTCTCACTAACACACAGCCTGTCCCATTCACAGATACCAGCTCCTCCCTCCCTAACAGACAGTACGTCCAACTCTCAGATACCAGCTCCTCTGTCACTAACACACAGCCTGCCCCACTCTCAGATACAAGCTCCTCCCTCACTAACACACAGCCTGTGCCACTCTCAGATACCTGCTCCTTCATCACTAACACACTGCCTGTCCCACTCTCAGATAACAGCTCCTCCCTCACTAACACACAACCTGTCCCACCCTCAGATACCTGCTCCTTCATCACTAACACACAGACTGTCCCACTCTCAGATACCTGCTCCTCACTCACTAACACACAGCCTGTCCCACTCTCAGATACCAGCTCCTCCCTAACTAACACAAAGCCTGTCCCACTCACAGATAGAAGCTCCTCCCTCACTAACATACAGCCTGTCCCACTCTCAGATACCAGCTCCACCCTCACTAACACACAGCCTGTCCCACTCTCAGATACCAGCTCCTCCCTCGCTAACACACAGACTGTCCCACTCTCAGATACCAGCTCCTCCCTCACTAACACACAGTCTGTCCTACTCTCAGATACCAGCTCCTCCCTCACTAACACACAGTCTGTCCGACTCTCAGATACCAGCTCCTCCCTCACTAACACACAGCCTGTCCCACTATCAGATACCAGCTCCTCCCTCACTAATACACAATCTGTCCCACTCTCAGATACCAGTTGCTTCCTCCCTAACACACAGCACGTCCAACTCTCAGATACCTGCTCCTCCCTCACTAACACACAGCCTGCCCCACTCTCTGATACCACCTCCTCCCTCACTAAAACACAGCATGTCTCACTCTCAGATCCCAGCTCCTCCGTCACTAACACACAGCCTGCCCCACTCTCAGATACCTGCTCCTCCATCACTAAAACACAATGTGTCCCAAACTCAGATACAAGCTCCTCCCTCACTAACACACAGCCTGTGCCACTCTCAGATACCTGCTCCTTCATCACTAACACACTGCCTGTCCCACTCTCAGATACCAGCTCCTCCCTCACTGACACACAGCCTGTCCCACTCTCAGATACCGGCTCCTCCCTGACTAACACATAGCCTGTCCCACTCTAAGATACCCGCTCCTCCCTCGCTAAAACACAGACTGTCCCACTCTCAGATACCAGCTCCTCCCTCACTAACACACAGTCTGTCCTACTCTCAGATACCAGCTCCTCCCTCACTAACACACAGCCTGTCCCACTCTCAGATACCAGCTCCTCCCTCACTAACACACAGTCTTTCCGACTCTCAGATACCAGCTCCTCCCTCACTAACACACAGCCTGTCCCACTATCAGATACCAGCTCCTCCCTCACTAGTACACAATCTGTCCCACTCTCAGATACCAGTTGCTCCCTCGCTAACACACAGCACCTCCAACTCTCAGATACCGGCTCCTCCCTCACTAATGCACATACTGTCCCACTCTCAGATACCAACTCCACCCTCACTAACACACATACTGTCCCGCTCTCATATACCAGCGCCTCCCTCCCTAACACACAGCACGTCCCACTCTCAGATAGCAACTCCTCCCTCACTAACACACGGCCTGTCCCACTCTCAGATACCAGATCCTTCCTCACTAATACACACTCTCTCCCACTCTCAGATACCAGCTCCTCCCTCTCTAACACACAGCCTGTCCCTCTCTCAGATACCACCTCCTCTCTCACTAACACACATCCTTTACCACTCTCAGATACCACCTCCTCCCTCAATAACACACAGCCCTTCCCAATCTCAGATACCAGCTCTTCACTCAAAAACACATAGCCTGTGCGTCCTTCAGATACCATCTCCAACCTCACCAACGCACAGCAAGTCCCACTCTCAGATACCAACACCTCCCTCACTAATGCTCAGTCTGTCCTACTCTCAGATACCAGCTCCTTCCTCTCTAACACACAGCCTGTCCGACACTCAGATAAGAGATGTTCCCTCAGTAACACAGCCTGTCCCACTCGCAGATACCAGCACCTCCCTCACTGACACAGCCTGTCCCAATCTCAAATACTAGAGTATCCTTCACGAACACACGGCCTGTCACACTCTCAGATACCATCTCCTCTCTCACTTACACACAGCATTTCCCAATCTCAGATACCAGCTTCTCTCTCAGTAACACAGAGCCTGACCCACTCTCAGATACCAGCTCCTCCATCACCAACACACAGTCTGTCCCACTCTCAGATACCAACTACTCCCTCACTTACACACAGCCTGTCCCGCACTCAGATACCAGCTCCTCCCTCATTACACACAGCCTGTCCCAGTCTCAGATACCAGCTCCTCCCTCACTAACACACAGCCTGTCCCACTCTCAGATACCAGCTCCTTCCTCACTAACACACAGCCTGACCCACTCTCTGATACCAGCTCCTCCCTCACTAACACACAGCCTGTCCCACTCTCAGATACCAGCTCCTCCATCACCAACACAGTCTGTCCCACTCTCAGATACCAGCTCCTCCATCACTAACACACAGAGTGTCCCAGTCTCAGATACCAGTTCCTCCCTCAGTAACACACAGCCTGTCCCTTTCTCAGATACCATCTCCTCCCTCACTAACACATAGCCTGTCCCACTTTCAGATACCAGATCCATGCTCACTAATACTCAGTCTGTCCTGCTCTCAGATACCAGCTCCTCCCTCACTAATACACAATCTGTCCCACTCTCAGATACCAGTTGCTCCCTCCCTAACACACAGCACGTCCAACTCTCAGATACCTGCTCCTCCCTCACTAACACACAGCCTGCCCCACTCTCTGATACCAGCTCCTCCCTCACCAACACACAGCATGTCTCACTCTCAGATACCTGCTCCTCCATCACTAACACACAGCCTGTCCCACTCTCAGATACCTCACTTCCCTCCCAAACACATTGCACGTCCCACTCTCATATACCAGCTCCTCCCTCACTAACACACAGTCTGTCCGACTCTCAGATACCAGCTCCTCCCTCACTAACACACAGCCTGTCGCACTATCAGATACCAGCTCCTCCCTCACTAGTACACAATCTGTCCCACTCTCAGATACCAGTTGCTCCCTCCCTAACACACAGCACCTCCAACTCTCAGATACCGGCTCCTCCCTCACTAATGCACAGACTGTCCCAATCTCAGATACCAACTCCACCCTCACTTACACACATACTGTCCCGCTCTCAGATACTAGATCCTCCCTCACTAACACACAGCCTGTCCCACTCTCAGATACCAGCTCCTCCATCACTAACACACATCCTGAACCACTCTCAGATACCAGTGCCTCCCTCCCTAACACACAGCACGTCCCACCCTCAGATAGCAACTCCTCCCTCACTAACACACGGCCTGTCCCACTCTCAGATACCAGCTCCTTCCTCACGAATACACAATCTGTCCCACTCTCAGATACCTGCTCCTCCCTCACTAACACACAGCCTGCCCCACTCTCTGATACCAGCTCCTCCCTCACTAACACACAGCATGTCTCACTCTCAGATCCCAGCTCCTCCGTCAGTAACACACAGCCTGCCCCACTCTCAGATACCTGCTCCTCCATCACTAACACACAGCCTGTCCCACTCTCAGATACCTCTCTTCCCTCCCAAACACATTGCACGTCCCACTCTGAGATACCAGCTCCTCCCTCACTAACACACAGTCTGTCCGACTCTCAGATACCAGCTCCTCCCTCACTAACACACAGCCTGTCGCACTATCAGATACCAGCTCCTCCCTCACTAACACACAGCCTGTCGCACTATCAGATACCAGCTCCTCCCTCACTAATACACAATCTGTCCCACTCTCAGATACCAGTTGCTCCCTCCCTAACAGACAGCACCTCCAACTCTCAGATACCGGCTCCTCCCTCACTAATGCACAGACTGTCCCACTCTCAGATACCAACTCCACCCTCACTAACACACAGCCTGTCCCACTCTCAGATACTAGATCCTCCCTCACTAACACACAACCTGTCCCACTCGCAGATACCAGCACCTCCCTCACTGACACAGCCTGTCCCAATCTCAAATACTAGAGTATCCTTCACTAACACACGGCCTGTCACACTCTCATATACCATCTCCTCTCTCACTTACACACAGCATTTCCCAATCTTAGATACCAGCTTCTCCCTCAGTAACACACAGCCTGTCCCACTCTCAGATACCAGCTCCTCCATCACCAACGCAGTCTGTCCCACTCTCAGATACCAGCTCCTCCATCACTAACACACAGCCTGACCCACTCTCAGATACCAGTTCCTCCCTCAGTAACACACAGCCTGTCCCTCTCTCAGATACCAGCTCCTCCATCACTAACACACAGCCGGTCCCACTTTCAGATACCAGATCCTTGCTCACTAATACACAGCCTGTCGCAGTCTCTGATAAATGCTCATCTCTCACTTACACACATCCTGTCCCACTCTCTGATACCAGCTCCTCCCTCACTAAGACACAGCATGTCTCACTCTCAGATCCCAGCTCCTCCCTCACTAACACACAGACTGTCCCACTCTCAGATACCTGCTCCTCCCTAACTAACACACAGCCTGTCCCACTCACAGATAGAAGCTCCTCCCTCGCTAACATACAGCCTGTCCCACTCTCAGATACTAGCTCCGTCCTCACTAACACACAGCTTGTCTCAATCTCAGAAATGTGCTCCTCCCTCCCTAACACACATCACGTCTCACTCCCAGATACCAGCTCCTTCCTCACTAATACACAATCTGTCCCACTCACAGATACCAGCTCCTCGCTCTCTAACACACAGCCTTTACAACTCTCAGTTACCACCTCCTCCCTCACTAACACATAGCCCTTCCCAATCTCAGATACCAGCTCTTCACTCACGAACACACAGCCTGGCCCACTCTCAGATACCAGCTCTTCACTCACAAACACATAGCCTGTGCCTCTTTCAGATACCATCTCCAACCTCACCAACGCACAGCAAGTCCCACTCTCAGATACCAGCTCCTCCCTCACTAATGCTCAGTCTGTCCTACTCTCAGATACCAGCTCCTTCCTCTCTAACACACAGCCTGTCCGACACTCAGATAAGAGATGTTCCCTCAGTAACACAGCCTGTCCCACTCGCAGATACCAGCACCTGCCTCACTGACACAGCCTGTCCCAATCTCAAATACTAGAGTATCCTTCACTAACACACGGCCTGTCACACTCTCATATACCATCTCCTCTCTCACTTACACACAGCATTTCCCAATCTTAGATACCAGCTTCTCCCTCAGTAACACACAGCCTGTCCCACTCTCAGATACCAGCTCCTCCATCACCAACGCAGTCTGTCCCATTCTCAGATACCAGCTCCTCCATCACTAACACACAGCCTGTCCCACTCTCAGATACCAGTTCCTCCCTCAGTAACACACAGCCTGTCCCTCTCTCAGATGCCAGCTCCTCCATCACTAACACACAGCCGGTCCCACTTTCAGATACCAGATCCTTGCTCACTAATACACAGCCTGTCGCACTCTCTGATAAATGCTCATCTCTCACTTACACACATCATGTCCCACTCTCAGATACCAGTTCCTCCCTCAGTAACACACAGCCTGTCCCTCTCTCAGATACCAGCTCCTCCATCACTAACACACAGCCTGTCCCACTCTCAGATACCAGTTCCTCCCTCAGTAACACACAGCCTGTCCCTCTCTCAGATACCAGCTCCTCCCTCACTAACACATAGCCGGTCCCACTTTCAGATACCAGATCCTTGCTCACTAATACTCAGTCTGTCCTGCTCTCAGATACCAGCTCCTCCCTCACTAACACCCAGCCTGTCCCACTCTCTGATACCAGCTCCTCCCTCACTAACACACAGTCTGTCCCACTCTCAGATACCAGCTCCTCCCTCACTAACACACAGTCTGTCCCACTCTCAGATACCAGCTCCTCCCTCACTAGCACACAGCCTGTCCCACTATCAGATACTAGATCCTCTCTCACTACCACACAGCCTTTCCCAATCTCAGATACCTGCTCCTCCATCACTAAAACACATCCTGTCCCACTCTCAGATACCAGCTCCTTCCTCACTAATACACAATCTGTCCCACTCACAGATACCAGCTCCTCCCTCTCTAACACACAGCCTGTCCCACTCTCAGATAGCACCTCCTCCCTCAATAACACACAGCCTGTCCCACTCTAAGATACCAGCTCCTCCCTCACTGACAAAGAGCCTGTCCCACTCTCAGATACCTGCTCCTCCCTCACTAACACAGAGCCTGTCCCACTTTCAGATACCAGCTCCTCCCTCACTAAAACACAGCCTGTGCCTCTTTCAGATACCAGCTCCTCCCTCACTTACATACTGCCTGTCACACTCTCAGATACGAGCTCCTCTATCACTAACACACAGCCTGTCCCGCTCTCAGATACCAGCTCTTCAGTCACTAACACACAGCCTGTCCCACTCTCAGATACCAGCTCTTCAATCACTAACTGCCTCACTAACATACAGCCTGTCCCACTCTCATATACCAGAATATCCTTCAATAACACACAGTCTTTCCCAATCTCACATACCACCTCCTCCCTCACAAACACACAGACTGTCCCAATCTGAGATACCAACTCCTCCCTCACTAACACACAGCCTGTCCCACTCTCAGATACCAGCTCCTCCCTCACTAACACAGCCTGTGCCTCTTTCAGATACCAGCTCCACCCTCACTGACACAAAGCACGTCCCACTCTCAGATACCAGCTCCTCCCTCAGTAACACAGCCTGTCCCACTCTCAGATACCAGCTCCTCCCTCAATAAAACACAGCCTGTCCCACTCTCAGATGCCTGCTCCTCCATCGCTGACACACAATCTGTCTCACTGTCAGATACCAGCTCCTCCCTCACTAAACCATAGCCTGTGCCTCTTTCAAATACCAGCTCCACCCTCACTAACACACAGCCTGTCCCACTCTCAGATACCAGCTCCTCCATCACTAACACACGGCCTGTCCGACTCTCAGATACCAGCTCCTCCCTCATTAACACAAAGCCTGTCCCAGTCTCAGATACCAGCTCCTCCCTCATTAACACAAAGCCTGTCCCAGTCTCAGATACCAGCTCCTCCCTCACTAACACACAGCCTGTCCCACTCTCAGATACCAGCTCCTCCCTCACTAACACACAGACTGTCCCAGTCTCAGATACCAGCTCCTCCCTCCCTAACACTCAGCACGTCCCACTCTGAGGTACCACCTCCTCCCTCACTACCACACGGCCTGTCCGACTCTCAGTTACCAGTTCCTCCCTCACTAACACAAAGCCTGTCCCAGTCTCAGATACCAGCACCTCCCTCACAAACACACAGCCTGTCCCACTCTCAGATACCAGCTCCTCCCTCACGAACACACAGCCTGTCCCACTCTCAGATCCCAGCTCCTCCGTCACTAACACATAGCCTGTGGCACTGGCAGATACTAGATCCTCCCTCAATAACGCACTGATTGTCCCACTCTCAGATACCAGCTCCTCCCACACTAATACACAGTCTGTCCCACCCTCAGATAACAGCTCCTCCCTCACTTACACACAGCCTGTCCCAATGTCAGATACCAGCCCCTTACTCACTTCAACACACTCTATCAACATTTCAGATACCAACTCAAACCTCATTAACACACAGCCTGTCACAAACTGAGATACCAGCTCCTCCATAACACTCAGCCTATCCCACTTTGATACCATCTCCTCCCTCAATAACACACATCCTGTCCCACTCTCAGATACCAGCTCCTCCCAAACTAACACACAGCCTGTCCCACTTCAGATACCAGCTCGAACCTCACTAACACACAGACTGTCCCATTCTCTGATGCAGTCTCCTCCCCCACTAACACACAGCCAGTTCCACATTCAGATACCCTCTACTCCCTCACTAACACACAGCCTGTCCCACTTTCAGAAACCATCTCCTCCCTCACTTGCACACACCCCGTCAACATCTCAGATACCATCTCTAACCTCACTAACACACAGCCTGTCACACTCTCAGAAACCTGCTCTTCCCTCACTAACACAGAGCCTGTCCCACTCTCAGATACCAGCTCCTCTGTCACTTAATCACGGCCAGGGCAACTCTCAGATACCAGCTCCACCCTCACTAACATAAAGCTTCTCCAAATCTCAGATACAGGCTCCTCCCTCAATAACACACATCCTGTCCCACTCACAGATACCAACTCCTCCCTGACCAGCAGAGGCTGTCCCACTCTCAGATACCAAATCCTCCCTCACTAACACACAGCCTGTCCCACTCTCAGATACCAGCTCCTCCCTCACTAACACACAGCCTGTCTCACTCTCAGATACCAGCTCCTCCCTCACTAACACACAGCCTGTCCCACTCTCAGATACCAAATCCTCCCTCACTAACCCACAGCCTCTCCCACTCTCAGATACCAGATCCTCCCTCAGTAACACACAGCCTACCCCACTCTCAGATACCAGCTCCTCTCTCACTAACATGTAGCCTGTCTTCCTCTCAGATACCAGCTCCTCCCTCACTAACACACATACTGTCCAACACTCAGATACCATCTCCTCCCTCACTAACACACAGCCTGTCCCCCTCACAGATACCAGATCCTCCCTCACAAACACACAGACTGACCCACTCTCAGATACCAGCTCCTTACTCAATAACACACAGTCTGTCCCACTCTCAGATACCAGCTCCTGCCTCACTAACACACAGTCTGTCCAACTCTCAGATACCAGCTCCTCCCTCTCAAACACAGCCTGTCACACTCTCAGATACCACCTCTTTCATCACTAACACGCAGCCTCACCCCACTCTCAGATACCAGCTCCTCCCTCACTAACACTCAGCCTCTCCCACTCTCAGATACCAGCTCCTCCCTCACTAACACACAGCCTACCCCACTCTCAGATACCAGCTCCTCTCTCACTAACATGTAGCCTGTCTTCCTCTCAGATACCAGCTCCTCCCTCACTAACACACATACTGTCCCACACTCAGATACCATCTCCTCCCTCACTAACACACAGCCTGTCCCACTCACAGATACCAGATCCTCCCTCACAAACACACAGACTGACCCACTCTCAGATACCAGCTCCTTACTCAATAACACACAGTCTGTCCCACTCTCAGATACCAGCTCCTCCCTCACTAACACACAGTCTGTCCAACTCTCAGATACCAGCTCCTCCCTCTCAAACACAGCCTGTCACACTCTCAGATACCACCTCTTTCATCACTAACACGCAGCCTCACCCCACTCTCAGATACCAGCTCCTCCCTCACTAACACTCAGCCTCTCCCACTCTCAGATACCAGCTCCTCAATCACTAACACACGGCCTGTCTGAATCTCAGATACCAGCTCCTCCCTCACTAACACACAGCCTGTCTCACTCTCAGAAACCAGCTCCTCACTCAATAACACACAGCGTGACCCAATCTCATATACCAGCTCCTACCTCACAAACACACAGCGTGTCCCCACTCGCAGATACCAGCTACTCCCTCACAAACACAGCCTGGCCCACACTCTGATACCATCTCCTCCTTCACTATCACACAGCCTGTCCCACTCGCAGATACCAACTCCTCCCTCACTGACACACAGCCTGTCCCACTCTCAGGTAACAGCTCCCTCAGTAACACACAGCCTGTCCCACTCTCAGGTACCAGCTCCTCCCTCACCAACACACATGTCCCACTCTCAGATACCACCTCTTTCAGCACTAACACACAGCCTGTCCCCACTCTCAGATAACAGCTCCTCCCTGACTAACACTCAGCCTGTCCCACTGTCAGATACCAGCTCCTCCCTCACTAACACACAGCCTGTCCCACTCTCTGTTATCAGCTGCTCCCTCACTAACACAAAGCGTGTCCCACTCTCAGATACCAGCTCCTCCCTCACTAACACACAGGCTGTCCCACTCTCAGATACCAGCTCCTCCCTCAGTAACACTCAGCCTGTCCCACTCTCAGATACCAACTCCTCCCTCACTAACACACAGGCTGTCCCACTCTCAGATACCAGCTCCTCCCACAGTAACACTCAGCCTGTCCCACTCTCAGATACCAGCTCCTCCCTCACAAACACACAGCCTGATCCACTCTCAGATACCAGCTCCTCCCTCACTAACACACAGCCTGTCCCACTCTCAGAATCCGGCTGCTCCCTCACAAACACACAGCCTGTCCCACTCTCAGGTAACAGCTACCTCAATAACACACAACCTGTGCCACTCTCAGATACCAGCTCCTCCCTCACCAACACACATGTCCCACTCTCAGATACCAGCTCCTCCAGGACTAACCAACAGCCTGTCCCACTCTGATACCCGCTCCTCCCTCACTAACTCACAGCCTGTCCCACTCTCAGATACCAGCTCCTCCCTCACTAACACCCAGCCTGTCCCACTCTCAGATAACAGCTCCTCCCTCACTAACAAACAGCCTGTCCCTCTCTCAGATACCAGCTCCTCCCTCACTAACACACAGCCCGTTCCACTGTCAGATACCAGCTCCTCAATCACTAACACACGGCCTGTCTGAATCTCAGACACCAGCTCCTCCATCACTAACACACAGCCTGGCCCACACTCTGATACCATCTCCTCCTTCACTACCACACAGCCTGTCCCCCTCGGAGATACCAGCTCCTCCCTCACAAACAAACAGCCTGTCCACACTCTCCGATACCAGCTCCTCCCTCTCAAACACAGCCTGTCACACTCTCAGATACCACCTCTTTCATCACTAACACGCAGCCTCACCCCACTCTCAGATAACAGCTCCTCCCTGACTAACACACAGCCTGTCCCACTGTCAGATAGCAGCTCCTCCCTCACTAACACAAAGCGTGTCCCTCTCTCAGATACCAGCCCCTCCCTCATTAACACACAGGCTGTCCCACTCTCAGATACCAGCTCCTCCCTCACTAACACACAGCCTGTCCCACTCTCAGATACCAGTACCTCCCTCACTAACACACAGCCTGTGCCACTCTCAGATACCAGCTCCTCCCTCATTAACACACAGGCTGTCCCACTCTCAGATACCAGCTCCTCCCTCACTAACACACAGCCTGTCCCACTCTCAGATACCAGTACCTCCCTCACTAACACACAGCCTGTCCCACTCTCAGATACCAGCTCCAACCTCAGTAACACAAAGCCTGTCCCACTCTCAGATACCAGCTGCTCCCTCACTAACACACAGGCTGTCCCACTCTCAGATACCAGCTCCTCCCTCAGCAACACACAGCCTGTCCCACTCTCCGAATCCGGCTCCTCCCTCACAAACACACAGCCTGTCTCACTCTCAGATACCAGCTCCACCCTCACTAACACACAGCCTGTCCCACTCTCAGATCCCAGCTCCTCCCTCACTAACACAGCCTGTCCCACTCTAAGATACCAGCTCCTCCCTCACTGACAAAGAGCCTGTCCCACTCTCAGATACCTGCTCCTCCCTCACTAACACACAGCCTGTCCCACTCTCAGATACCAGCTCCTCCCTCACTAAAACACAGCCTGTGCCTCTTTCAGATACCAGCTCCTCCCTCACTAACATACTGCCTGTCACACTCTCAGATACGAGCTCCTCCATCACTAACACACAGCCTGTCCCGCTCTCAGATACCAGCTCTTCAGTCACTAACACACAGCCTGTCCCACTCTCAGATACCAGCTCTTCAATCACTAACTCCCTCACTAACATACAGCCTGTCCCACTCTCATATACCAGAATATCCTTCAATAACACACAGTCTTTCCCAATCTCACATACCACCTCCTCCCTCACAAACACACAGCCTGTCCCAATCTGAGATACCAACTCCTCCCTCACTAACACACAGCCTGTCCCACTCTCAGATACCAGCTCCTCCCTCAATAACACACAGCCTGTGCCTCTTTCAGATACCAGCTCCACCCTCACTAACACACAGCACGTCCCACTCTCAGATACCAGCTCCTCCCTCAGTAACACAGCCTGTCCCACTCTCAGATACCAGCTCCTCCCTCAATAAAACACAGCCTGTCCCACTCTCAGATGCCTGCTCCTCCATCGCTGACACACAATCTGTCTCACTGTCAGATACCAGCTCCTCCCTCACTAAACCATAGCCTGTGCCTCTTTCAGATACCAGCTCCACCCTCACTAACACACAGCCTGGCCCACTCTCAGATACCAGCTCCTCCTTCACTAACACACAGCCTGTCCCACTCTCAGATACCAGTTCCTCCCTCAGTAACACAGCCTGTCCCACTCTCAGATACCAGCTCCTCCCTCAATAAAACACAGCCTGTCCCACTCTCAGATACGAGCTCCTCCATCACTAACACAAAGCCTGTCCCAGTCTCAGATACCAGCTCCTCCCTCATTAACACAAAGCCTGTCCCAGTCTCAGATACCAGCTCCTCCCTCACTAACACACAGCCTGTCCCAATCTCAGATACCAGCTCCTCCCTCACTAACACACAGACTGTCCCAGTCTCAGATACCAGCTCCTCCCTCCCTAACACTCAGCACGTCCCACTCTGAGGTACCACCTCCTCCCTCACTACCACACGGCCTGTCCGACTCTCAGTTACCAGTTCCTCCCTCACTAACACACAGCCTGTCCTACTCTCAGTTACCAGCTCCTCCCTCACGAACACACAGCCTGTCCCAGTCTCAGATACCAGCTCCTCCCTCACTAACACAAAGCCTGTCCCAGTCTCAGATACCAGCACCTCCCTCACAAACACACAGCCTGTCCCACTCTCAGATACCAGCTCCTCCCTCACGAACACACAGCCTGTCCCACTCTCAGATCCCAGCTCCTCCGTCACTAACACATAGCCTGTGGCACTGGCAGATACTAGATCCTCCCTCAATAACACACTGATTGTCCCACTCTCAGATACCAGCTCCTCCCACACTAATACACAGTCTGTCCCACCCTCAGATAATAGCTCCTCCCTCACTTACACACAGCCTGTCCCAATGTCAGATACCAGCCCCTTACTCACTTGAACACACTCTATCAACATTTCAGATACCAACTCAAACCTCATTAACTCACAGCCTGTTACAAACTGAGATACCAGCTCCTCCATAACACTCAGCCTATCCCACTTTGATACCATCTCCTCCCTCAATAACACACATCCTGTCCCACTCTCAGATACCAGTTCCTCCCTCAGTAACACACAGCCTGTCCCTCTCTCAGATACCAGCTCCTCCATCACTAACACACAGCCTGTCCCACTCTCAGATACCAGTTCCTCCCTCATTAACACACAGCCTGTCCCTCTCTCAGATACCAGCTCCTCCCTCACTAACACATAGCCGGTCCCACTTTCAGATACCAGATCCTTGCTCACTAATACTCAGTCTGTCCTGCTCTCAGATACCAGCTCCTCCCTCACTAACACCCAGCCTGTCCCACTCTCTGATACCAGCTCCTCCCTCACTAACACACAGTCTGTCCCACTCTCAGATACCAGCTCCTCCCTCACTAACACACAGTCTGTCCCACTCTCAGATACCAGTTCCTCCCTCACTAGCACACAGCCTGTCCCACTATCAGATACCAGCTCCTCCCTCACTAACACACAGCCTGTCCCACTATCAGATACCAGCTCCTCCCTCACTAATACACAATCTGTCCCACTCTCAGATACCAGTTGCTCTCTCCTAACACACAGCACCTCCAACTCTCAGATACCAACTCCACCCTCACTAACACACATACTGTCCCGCTCTCAGATACTAGATCCTCTCTCACTACCACACAGCCTTTCCCAATCTCAGATACCTGCTCCTCCATCACTAAAACACATCCTGTCCCACTCTCAGATACCAGCTCCTTCCTCACTAATACACAATCTGTCCCACTCACAGATACCAGCTCCTCCCTCTCTAACACACAGCCTGTCCCACTCTCAGATAGCACCTCCTCCCTCAATAACACACAGCCTGTCCCACTCTAAGATACCAGCTCCTCCCTCACTGACAAAGAGCCTGTCCCACTCTCAGATACCTGCTCCTCCCTCACTAACACACAGCCTGTCCCACTTTCAGATACCAGCTCCTCCCTCACTAAAACACAGCCTGTGCCTCTTTCAGATACCAGCTCCTCCCTCACTTACATACTGCCTGTCACACTCTCAGATACGAGCTCCTCTATCACTCACACACAGCCTGTCCCGCTCTCAGATACCAGCTCTTCAGTCACTAACACACAGCCTGTCCCACTCTCAGATACCAGCTCTTCAATCACTAACTCCCTCACTAACATACAGCCTGTCCCACTCTCATATACCAGAATATCCTTCAATAACCCACAGTCTTTCCCAATCTCACATACCACCTCCTCCCTCACAAACACACAGCCTGTCCCAATCTGTGATACCAACTCCTCCCTCACTAACACACAGCCTGTCCCACTCTCAGATACCAGCTCCTCCCTCACTAACACAGCCTGTGCCTCTTTCAGATACCAGCTCCACCCTCACTGACACAAAGCACGTCCCACTCTCAGATACCAGCTCCTCCCTCAGTAACACAGCCTGTCCCACTCTCAGATACCAGCTCCTCCCTCAATAAAACACAGCCTGTCCCACTCTCAGATGCCTGCTCCTCCATCGCTGACACACAATCTGTCTCACTGTCAGATACCAGCTCCTCCCTCACTAAACCATAGCCTGTGCCTCTTTCAAATACCAGCTCCACCCTCACTAACACACAGCCTGTCCCACTCTCAGATACCAGCTCCTCCTTCACTAACACACAGCCTGTCCCACTCTCAGATACGAGCTCCTCCATCACTAACACACGGCCTGTCCGACTCTCAGATACCAGCTCCTCCCTCATTAACACAAAGCCTGTCCCAGTCTCAGATACCAGCTCCTCCCTCATTAACACAAAGCCTGTCCCAGTCTCAGATACCAGCTCCTCCCTCACTAACACACAGCCTGTCCCACTCTCAGATACCAGCTCCTCCCTCACTAACACACAGACTGTCCCAGTCTCAGATACCAGCTCCTCCCTCCCTAACACTCAGCACGTCCCACTCTGAGGTACCACCTCCTCCCTCACTACCACACGGCCTGTCCGACTCTCAGTTACCAGTTCCTCCCTCACTAACACAAAGCCTGTCCCAGTCTCAGATACCAGCACCTCCCTCACAAACACACAGCCTGTCCCACTCTCAGATACCAGCTCCTCCCTCACGAACACACAGCCTGTCCCACTCTCAGATCCCAGCTCCTCCGTCACTAACACATAGCCTGTGGCACTGGCAGATACTAGATCCTCCCTCAATAACGCACTGATTGTCCCACTCTCAGATACCAGCTCCTCCCACACTAATACACAGTCTGTCCCACCCTCAGATAACAGCTCCTCCCTCACTTACACACAGCCTGTCCCAATGTCAGATACCAGCCCCTTACTCACTTCAACACACTCTATCAACATTTCAGATACCAACTCAAACCTCATTAACACACAGCCTGTCACAAACTGAGATACCAGCTCCTCCATAACACTCAGCCTATCCCACTTTGATACCATCTCCTCCCTCAATAACACACATCCTGTCCCACTCTCAGATACCAGCTCCTCCCAAACTAACACATAGCCTGTCCCACTTCAGATACCAGCTCGAACCTCACTAACACACAGACTGTCCCATTCTCTGATGCAGTCTCCTCCCCCACTAACACACAGCCAGTTCCACATTCAGATACCCTCTACTCCCTCACTAACACACAGCCTGTCCCACTTTCAGAAACCATCTCCTCCCTCACTTGCACACACCCCGTCAACATCTCAGATACCATCTCTAACCTCACTAACACACAGCCTGTCACACTCTCAGAAACCTGCTCTTCCCTCACTAACACAGAGCCTGTCCCACTCTCAGATACCAGCTCCTCTGTCACTAAATCACGGCCAGGGCAACTCTCAGATACCAGCTCCACCCTCACTAACACAAAGCTTCTCCAAATCTCAGATACAGGCTCCTCCCTCAATAACACACATCCTGTCCCACTCACAGATACCAACTCCTCCCTGACCAGCAGAGGCTGTCCCACTCTCAGATACCAAATCCTCCCTCACTAACACACAGCCTGTCCCACTCTCAGATACCAGCTCCTCCCTCACTAACACACAGCCTGTCTCACTCTCAGATACCAGCTCCTCCCTCACTAACACACAGCCTGTCCCACTCTCAGATACCAAATCCTCCCTCACTAACCCACAGCCTCTCCCACTCTCAGATACCAGATCCTCCCTCAGTAACACACAGCCTACCCCACTCTCAGATACCAGCTCCTCTCTCACTAACATGTAGCCTGTCTTCCTCTCAGATATCAGCTCCTCCCTCACTAACACACATACTGTCCCACACTCAGATACCATCTCCTCCCTCACTAACACACAGCCTGTCCCACTCACAGATACCAGATCCTCCCTCACAAACACACAGACTGACCCACTCTCAGATACCAGCTCCTTACTCAATAACACACAGTCTGTCCCACTCTCAGATACCAGCTCCTCCCTCACTAACACACAGTCTGTCCAACTCTCAGATACCAGCTCCTCCCTCTCAAACACAGCCTGTCACACTCTCAGATACCACCTCTTTCATCACTAACACGCAGCCTCACCCCACTCTCAGATACCAGCTCCTCCCTCACTAACACTCAGCCTCTCCCACTCTCAGATACCAGCTCCTCCCTCACTAACACACAGCCTACCCCACTCTCAGATACCAGCTCCTCTCTCACTAACATGTAGCCTGTCTTCCTCTCAGATACCAGCTCCTCCCTCACTAACACACATACTGTCCCACACTCAGATACCATCTCCTCCCTCACTAACACACAGCCTGTCCCACTCACAGATACCAGATCCTCCCTCAGAAACACACAGACTGACCCACTCTCAGATACCAGCTCCTTACTCAATAACACACAGTCTGTCCCACTCTCAGATACCAGCTCCTCCCTCACTAACACACAGTCTGTCCAACTCTCAGATACCAGCTCCTCCCTCTCAAACACAGCCTGTCACACTCTCAGATACCACCTCTTTCATCACTAACACGCAGCCTCACCCCACTCTCAGATACCAGCTCCTCCCTCACTAACACTCAGCCTCTCCCACTCTCAGATACCAGCTCCTCAATCACTAACACACGGCCTGTCTGAATCTCAGATACCAGCTCCTCCCTCACTAACACACAGCCTGTCTCACTCTCAGAAACCAGCTCCTCACTCAATAACACACAGCGTGACCCAATCTCAGATACCAGCTCCTACCTCACAAACACAAAGCGTGTCCCCACTCGCAGATACCAGCTACTCCCTCACAAACACAGCCTGGCCCACACTCTGATACCATCTCCTCCTTCACTATCACACAGCCTGTCCCCCTCGCAGATACCAACTCCTCCCTCACTGACACACAGCCTGTCCCACTCTCAGATACCAGCTCCTCCCACAATAACACACAGCCTGTCCCACTCTCAGGTAACAGCTCCCTCAGTAACACACAGCCTGTCCCCATCTTAGATAACAGCTCCCTCAATAACACACAACCTGTGCCACTCTCAGATACCAGCTCCTCCCTCACCAACACACATGTCCCACTCTCAGATACCAAATCCTCCATGACTAACCCACAGCCTGTCCCACTCTCAGATACCAGCTCCTCCATCAGTAAGACAAAGCCTGTCCCACTCTCCGACACCAGCTCCTCCCTCCCAACCACAGCCTGTCCCACTCTCAGATACCACCTCTTTCAGCACTAACACACAGCCTGTCCCCACTCTCAGATAAAAGCTCCTCCCTGACTAACACTCAGCCTGTCCCACTGTCAGATACCAGCTCCTCCCTCACTAACACACAGCCTGTCCCACTCTCTGTTATCAGCTGCTCCCTCACTAACACAAAGCGTGTCCCACTCTCAGATACCAGCTCCTCCCTCACTAACACACAGGCTGTCCCACTCTCAGATACCAGCTCCTCCCTCAGTAACACTCAGCCTGTCCCACTCTCAGATACCAACTCCTCCCTCACTAACACACAGGCTGTCCCACTCTCAGATACCAGCTCCTCCCACAGTAACACTCAGCCTGTCCCACTCTCAGATACCAGCTCCTCCCTCACAAACACACAGCCTGATCCACTCTCAGATACCAGCTCCTCCCGCACTAACACACAGCCTGTCCCACTCTCAGAATCCGGCTGCTCCCTCACAAACACACAGCCTGTCCCACTCTCAGGTAACAGCTCCCTCAATAACACATAACCTGTGCCACTCTCAGATACCAGCTCCTCCCTCACCAACACACATGTCCCACTCTCAGATACCAGCTCCTCCTGGACTAACCAACAGCCTGTCCCACTCTGATACCCGCTCCTCCCTCACTAACTCACAGCCTGTCCCACTCTCAGATACCAGCTCCTCCCTCATTAACACCCAGCCTGTCCCACTCTCAGATAACAGCTCCTCCCTCACTAACAAACAGCCTGTCCCTCTCTCAGATACCAGCTCCTCCCTCACTAACACACAGCCCGTTCCACTGTCAGATACCAGCTCCTCAATCACTAACACACGGCCTGTCTGAATCTCAGACACCAGCTCCTCCATCACTAACACACAGCCTGGCCCACACTCTGATACCATCTCCTCCTTCACTACCACACAGCCTGTCCCCCTCGGAGATACCAGCTCCTCCCTCACAAACAAACAGCCTGTCCACACTCTCCGATACCAGCTCCTCCCTCTCAAACACAGCCTGTCACACTCTCAGATACCACCTCTTTCATCACTAACACGCAGCCTCACCCCACTCTCAGATAACAGCTCCTCCCTGACTAACACACAGCCTGTCCCACTGTCAGATAGCAGCTCCTCCCTCACTAACACAAAGCATGTCCCTCTCTCAGATACCAGCCCCTCCCTCATTAACACACAGGCTGTCCCACTCTCAGATACCAGCTCCTCTGTCACTAAATCATGGCCAGGGCAACTCTCAGATACCAGCTCCACCCTCACTAACACAAAGCTTCTCCAAATCTCAGATACAGGCTCCTCCCTCAATAACACACATTCTGTCCCACTCACAGATACCAACTCCTCCCTGACCAGCAGAGGCTGTCCCACTCTCAGATACCAAATCCTCCCTCACTAACACACAACCTATCCCACTCTCAGATACCAGCTCCTCCCTCACTAACACACAGCCTGTCTCACTCTCAGATACCAGCTCCTCCCTCACTAACACACAGCCTTTCCCACTCTCAGATACCAAATCCTCCCTCACTAACACACAGCCTGTCCCACTCTCAGATACCAGATCCTCCCTCACTAACACACAGCCTACCCCACTCTCAGATACCAGCTCCTCCCTCACTAACACACATACTGTCCCACACTCAGATACCATCTCCTCCCTCACTAACACACAGCCTGTCCCACTCACAGACACCAGATCCTCCCTCACAAACACACAGACTGACCCACTCTCAGATACCAGCTCCTTACTCAATAACACACAGTCTGTCCCACTCTCAGATACCAGCTCCTCCCTCACTAACACACAGCCTGTCCCACTCTCAGATACCAGCTCCTTCATCACTAACACACTGCCTGTCCCACTCTCAGATACCAGCTCCTCCCTAACTAACACACAGACTGTCCCACTCACAGATAGAAGCTCCGTCCTCACTAACTTACAGCCTGTTCCACTCTCAGATACGAGCTCCGTCCTCACTAACACACAACCTGTCTCAATCTCAGATACGTGCTCAACCATCACTAACAGACAGCCTGTCCCACTCTCAGATACCATCTCCTCCATCACTAACACACAATGTGTCCCACTCTCAGGTACCAGCTCCTCCCTCCCTAACACACATCACGTCCCACTCCCAGATACCTCCTCCTCCTTCACGAACACACAGCCTGTCCCACTTTCGGATACCAGCTCCTCCCTCGCTAACACACAGACTGTCCCACTCTCAGATACCAGCTCCTCCCTCACTAACACACAGTCTGTCCCACTCTCAGATACCAGCTCCTCCCTCACTAACACACAGTCTGTCCCACTCTCAGATACAGCTCCTCCCTCACTAACACACAGCCTGTCCCACTATGAGATACCAGCTCCTCCCTCACTAATACACAATCTGTCCCACTCTCAGATACCAGCTCCTCCCTCACTAACACACAGCTAGTCCCACTATCAGATACCATCTCCTCCATCACTAACACACAATGTGTCCCACTCTCAGGTACCAGCTCCTCCCTCCCTAACACACATCACGTCCCACTCCCAGATACCTCCTCCTCCTTCACGAACACACAGCCTGTCCCACTTTCGGATACCAGCTCCTCCCTCGCTAACACACAGACTGTCCCACTCTCAGATACCAGCTCCTCCCTCACTAACACACAGTCTGTCCCACTCTCAGATACCAGCTCCTCCCTCACAAACACACAGTCTGTCCCACTCTCAGATACAGCTCCTCCCTCACTAACACACAGCCTACCCCACTCTCAGATACCAGCTCCTCCCTCACTAACACACATACTGTCCCACACTCAGATACCTGCTCCTCCCTCACTAACACACAGCCTGTCCCACTCACAGATACCAGATCCTCCCTCACAAACACACAGACTGACCCACTCTCAGATACCAGCTCCTTACTCAATAACACACAGTCTGTCCCACTCTCAGATACCAGCTCCTCCATCACTAACAGCCAGCCTGTCCCACTCTCAGATACCAGCTCCTCCCTCACTAACACACAGCCTGTCCCACTCTCAGATACCAGCTCCTTCATCACTAACACACTGCCTGTCCCACTCTCAGATACCATCTCCTCCCTCACTAACACACAGCTTGTCCCACTATCAGATACCAGCTCCTCCCTCACTAACATACAGCCTGTCCCACTATCAGATACCAGCTCCTCCCTCACTAACACACAGTCTGTCCCACTCTCTGATTCCAGCTCCTCCCTCACTAAACCATAGCCTGTGCCTCTTTCAGATACCAGCTCCACCCTCACTAACACACAGCCTGTCCCACTCTCAGATACCAGCTCCTCCTTCACTAACACACAGCCTGTCCCACTCTCAGATACCAGTTCCTCCCTCAGTAACACAGCCTGTCCCACTCTCAGATACCAGCTCCTCCCTCAATAAAACACAGCCTGTCCCACTCTCAGATACGAGCTCCTCCATCACTAACACAAAGCCTGTCCCAGTCTCAGATACCAGCTCCTCCCTCATTAACACAAAGCCTGTCCCAGTCTCAGATACCAGCTCCTCCCTCACTAACACACAGCCTGTCCCAATCTCAGATACCAGCTCCTCCCTCACTAACACACAGACTGTCCCATTCTCAGATACCAGCTCCTCCCTCCCTAACACTCAGCACGTCCCACTCTGAGGTACCACCTCCTCCCTCACTACCACACGGCCTGTCTGACTCTCAGTTACCAGTTCCTCCCTCACTAACACACAGCCTGTCCTACTCTCAGTTACCAGCTCCTCCCTCACGAACACACAGCCTGTCCCAGTCTCAGATACCAGCTCCTCCCTCACTAACACAAAGCCTGTCCCAGTCTCAGATACCAGCACCTCCCTCACAAACACACAGCCTGTCCCACTCTCAGATACCAGCTCCTCCCTCACGAACACACAGCCTGTCCCACTCTCAGATCCCAGCTCCTCCGTCACTAACACATAGCCTGTGGCACTGGCAGATACTATATCCTCCCTCAATAACGCACTGATTGTCCCACTCTCAGATACCAGCTCCTCCCACACTAATACACAGTCTGTCCCACCCTCAGATAACAGCTCCTCCCTCACTTACACACAGCCTGTCCCAATGTCAGATACCAGCCCCTTACTCACTTCAACACACTCTATCAACATTTCAGATACCAACTCAAACCTCATTAACACACAGCCTGTCACAAACTGAGATACCAGCTCCTCCATAACACTCAGCCTATCCCACTTTGATACCATCTCCTCCCTCAATAACACACATCCTGTCCCACTTTCAGATACCAGCTCCTCCCAAACTAACACACAGCCTGTCCCACTTCAGATACCAGCTCGAACCTCACTAACACACAGACTGTCCCATTCTCTGATGCAGTCTCCTCCCCCACTAACACACAGCCAGTTCCACATTCAGATACCCTCTACTCCCTCACTAACACACAGCCTGCCCCACTTTCAGAAACCATCTCCTCCCTCACTTGCACACACCCCGTCAACATCTCAGATACCATCTCTAACCTCACTAACACACAGCCTGTCACACTCTCAGAAACCTGCTCTTCCCTCACTAACACAGAGCCTGTCCCACTCTCAGATACCAGCTCCTCTGTCACTAAATCACGGCCAGGGCAACTCTCAGATACCATCTCCACCCTCACTAACACAAAGCTTCTCCAAATCTCAGATACAGGCTCCTCCCTCAATAACACACATCCTGTCCCACTCACAGATACCAAATCCTCCCTCACTAACACACAGCCTGTCCCACTCTCAGATACCAGCTCCTCCCTCACTAACACACAGCCTGTCTCACTCTCAGATACCAGCTCCTCCCTCACTAACACACAGCCTGTCCCACTCTCAGATACCAAATCCTCCCTCACTAACACACAGCCTGTCCCACTCTCAGATACCAGATCCTCCCTCACTAACACACAGCCTACCCCACTCTCAGATACCAGCTCCTCCCTCACTAACACACATACTGTCCCACACTCAGATACCATCTCCTCCCTCACTAACGCACAGCCTGTCCCACTCACAGATACCAGATCCTCCCTCGCAAACACACAGACTGACCCACTCTCAGATACCAGCTCCTTACTCAATAACACACAGTCTGTCCCACTCTCAGATACCAGCTCCTCCCTCACTAACACACAGTCTGTCCCACTCTCAGATACCAGCTCCTCCCTCACTAACACACAGCCTGTCCCACTCTCAGATACCAGCTCCTTCATCACTAACACACTGCCTGTCCCACTCTCAGATACCAGCTCCGTCCTCACTAACACACAACCTGTCTCAATCTCAGATACGTGCTCCTCCATCACTAACAGAGAGCCTGTCCCACTCTCAGATACCAGCTCCTCCCTCACTAACACACAGCCTGTCCCACTTTCAGATACCAGCTCCTTCATCACTGACACACTGCCTGTCCCACTCTCAGATACCAGCTCCTCCCTAACTAACACACAGCCTGTCCCACTCACAGATAGAAGCTCCTCCCTCACTAACATACAGCCTGTTCCACTCTCAGATACGAGCTCCTTCCTCACTAACACACAACCTGTCTCAATCTCAGATACGTGCTCCTCCATCACTAACAGACAGCCTGTCCCACTCTCAGATACCATCTCCTCCATCACTAACACACAATGTGTCCCACTCTCAGGTACCAGCTCCTCCCTCCCTAACACACATCACGTCCCACTCCCAGATACCTCCTCCTCCTTCACGAACACACAGCCTGTCCCACTCTCAGATACCAGCTCCTCCCTCACTAACACACAGTCTGTCCCACTCTCAGATACCAGCTCCTCCCTCACTAACACACAGTCTGTCCCACTCTCAGATACAGCTCCTCCCTCACTAACACACAGTCTGTCCCACTATCAGATACCAGCTCCTCCCTCACTAATACACAATCTGTCCCACTCTCAGATACCAGCTCCTCCCTCACTAACACACATTTTGTCCCACTATCAGATACCAGCTCCTCCCTCACTAACACACAGCCTGTCCCACTATCAGATACCAGCTCCTCCCTCACTAACACACAGTCTGTCCCACTCTCAGATACCAGCTCCTCCCTCACTAACACACAGCCTGTCCCACTCTCAGAAAGCAGCTCCTCCCTCACTAACACACAGCCTGTCCCACTTTCTAATACCCGCTCCTCCCTCACTAATACACAATCTGTCCCATTCTCAGATACCAGCTCCTCCCTCACTAATGCTCAGTCTGTCCTACTCTCAGATACCAGCTCCTTCTTCTCAAACACACAGCCTGTCCGACACTCAGATAAGAGATGTTCCCTCAGTAACACAGCCTGTCCTACTCGCAGATACCGGCACCTCCCTCACTGACACAGCCTGTCCCTATCTCAAATACTAGAGTATCCTTCACTAACACACGGCCTGTCACACTCTCAGATACCATCTCCTCTCTCACTTACACACAGCATTTCCCAATCTTAGATACCAGCTTCTCCCTCAGGAACACACAGCCTGTCCCACTCTCAGATACCAGCTCCTCCATCACCAACGCAGTCTGTCCCACTCTCAGATACCAGTTCCGCCCTCAGTAACACACAGCCTTTCCCTTTCTCAGATACCAGCTCCTCCCTCACTAACACATAGCCTGTCCCACTTTCAGATACCAGATCCTTGCTCACTAATTCTCAGTCTGTCCTGCTGTCAGATACCAGCTCCTTCATCACTAACACACAGCCTGTCCCACACTCAGGTTCCAGCACCTCCCTCAGTAACACACAGACTGTCCCACTATCAGATACCACCACCTCGCTCAGTAACACACAGCCTGTCCAGCTCTCAGATACCAGATCCTCCCTCACGGATACATAGCCTGTCCCACTCTCAGATCCCAGCTCCTCCCTCACTAACACAGCCTGTCCCACTAAGATACCAGCTCCTCCCTCACTGACAAAGAGCCTGTCCCACTCTCAGATACCTGCTCCTCCCTCACCAACACACAGCCTGTCCCACTCTCAGATACCAGCTCCTCCCTCACTAAAACACAGCTTGTGCCTCTTTCAGATACCAGGTCCTTCCTCACTAACATACTGCCTGTCACACTCTCAGATACGAGCTCCTCCATCACTAACACACAGCCTGTCCCGCTCTCAGATACCAGCTCTTCAGTCACTAACACACAGCCTTTCCCAATCTCAGATACCAGCTCTTCAATCACTAACTCCCTCACTAACATACAGCCTGCCCCACTCTCATATACCACAATATCCTTCAATAACACACAGTCTTTCCCATTCTCACATACCACCTCCTCCCTCACAAACACACAGCCTGTCCCAATCTGAGATACCAACTCCTCCCTCACTAACACACAGCCCGTCGCACTCTCAGATACCAGCTCCTCCCTCAATAAAACACAGCCTGTCCCACTCTCAGATGCCTGCTCCTCCATCGCTGACACACAATCTGTCTCACTGTCAGATACCAGCTCCTCCCTCACTAAACCATAGCCTGTGCCTCTTTCAGATACCAGCTCCACCCTCACTAACACACAGCCTGTCCCACTCTCAGATACCAGCTCCTCCTTCACTAACACACAGCCTGTCCCACTCTCAGATACCAGTTCCTCCCTCAGTAACACAGCCTGTCCCACTCTCAGATACGAGCTCCTCCATCACTAACACACGGCCTGTCCGACTCTCAGATACCAGCTCCTCCCTCATTAACACAAAGCCTGTCCCAGTCTCAGATACCAGCTCCTCCCTCACTAACACACAGCCTGTCCCACTCTCAGATACCAGCTCCTCCCTCACTAACACACAGACTGTCCCAGTCTCAGATACCAGCTCCTCCCTCCCTAACACTCAGCACGTCCCACTCTGAGGTACCACCTCCTCCCTCACTACCACACGGCCTGTCCGACTCTCAGTTACCAGTTCCTCCCTCACTAACACACAGCCTGTCCCAGTCTCAGATACCAGCTCCTCCCTCACTAACACAAAGCCTGTCCCAGTCTCAGATACCAGCACCTCCCTCACAAACACACAGCCTGTCCCACTCTCAGATACCAGCTCCTCCCTCACGAACACACAGCCTGTCCCACTCTCAGATCCCAGCTCCTCCGTCACTAACACATAGCCTGTGGCACTGGCAGATACTAGATCCTCCCTCAATAACGCACTGATTGTCCCACTCTCAGATACCAGCTTCTCCCACACTAATACACAGTCTGTCCCACCCTCAGATAACAGCTCCTCCCTCACTTACACACAGCCTGTCCCAATGTCAGATACCAGCTCCTTACTCACTTGAACACACTCTATCAACATTTCAGATACCAACTCAAACCTCATTAACACACAGCCTGTCACAAACTGAGATACCAGCTCCTCCATAACACTCAGCCTATCCCACTTTGATACCATCTCCTCCCTCAATAACACACATCCTGTCCCACTCTCAGATACCAGCTCGAACCTCACTAACACACAGACTGTCCCATTCTCTGATGCAGTCTCCTCCCCCACTAACACACAGCCAGTTCCACATTCAGATACCCTCGACTCCCTCTCTAACACACAGCCTGTCCCACTTTCAGAAACCATCTCCTCCCTCACTTGCACACACCCCGTCAACATCTCAGATACCATCTCTAACCTCACTAACACACAGCCTGTCACACTCTCAGAAACCTGCTCCTCCCTCACTAACACAGAGCCTGTCCCACTCTCAGATACCAGCTCCTCTGTCACTAAATCACGGCCAGGGCAACTCTCAGATACCAGCTCCACCCTCACTAACACAAAGCTTCTCCAAATCTCAGATACAGGCTCCTCCCTCAATAACACACATCCTGTCCCACTAACAGATACCAACTCCTCCCTGACCAGCAGAGGCTGTCCCACTCTCAGATACCAAATCCTCCCTCACTAACACACAGCCTGTCCCACTCTCAGATACCAGCTCCTCCCTCACTAACACACAGCCTGTCTCACTCTCAGATACCAGCTCCTCCCTCACTAACACAAAGGCTGTCCCACTCTCAGATACCAAATCCTCCCTCACTAACACACAGCCTGTCCCACTCTCAGATACCAGATCCTCCCTCACTAACACACAGCCTACCCCACTCTCAGATACCAGCTCCTCCCTCACTAACACACATACTGTCCCACACTCAGATACCATCTCCTCCCTCACTAACACACAGCCTGTCCCACTCACAGATACCAGATCCTCCCTCACAAACACACAGACTGACCCACTCTCAGATACCAGCTCCTTACTCAATAACACACAGTCTGTCCCACTCTCAGATACCAGCTCCTCCCTCACTAACACACAGTCTGTCCCACTCTCAGATACCAGCTCCTCCCTCACTAACACACAGCCTGTCCCACTCTCAGATACCAGCTCCTTCATCACTAACACACTGCCTGTCCCACTCTCAGATACCAGCTCCTCCCTAACTAACACACAGACTGTCCCACTCACAGATAGAAGCTCCTCCCTCACTAACATACAGCCTGTTCCACTCTCAGATACGAGTTCCGTCCTCACTAACACACAACCTGTCTCAATCTCAGATACGTGCTCCTCCTTCACGAACAGACAGCCTGTCCCACTCTCAGATACCATCTCCTCCATCACTAACACACAATGTGTCCCACTCTCAGGTACCAGCTCCTCCCTCCCTAACACACATCACGTCCCACTCCCAGATACCTCCTCCTCCTTCACGAACACACAGCCTGTCCCACTCTCAGATACCAGCTCCTCCCTCACTAACACACAGTCTGTCCCACTCTCAGATACCAGCTCCTCCCTCACTAACACACATTCTGTCCCACTCTCAGATACAGCTCCTCCCTCACTAACACACAGTCTGTCCCACTATCAGATACCAGCTCCTCCCTCACTAATACACAATCTGTCCCACTCTCAGGTACCAGCTCCTCCCTCACTAACACACAGCTTGTCCCACTCTCAGTACCAGCTCCTCCCTCACTAACACACAGCCTGTCCCACTATCAGATACCAGGTCCTCCCTCACTAACACACAGTCTGTCCCACTCTCAGATACCAGCTCCTCCCTCACTAACACACAGCCTGTCCCACTCTCAGAAAGCAGCTCCTCCCTCACTAACACACAGCCTGTCCCACTTTCAAATACCAGCTCCTCCCTCACTAATACACAATCTGTCCCACTCTCAGATACCAGTTGCTCCCTCCTAACACAGAGCACCTCCAACTCTCAGATACCGGCTCCTCCCTCACTAATGCACAGACTGTCCCACTCTCAGATACCAACTCCACCCTCACTAACACACATACTGTCCCGCTCTCAGATACTAGATCCTCTCTCACTAACACACAGCCTTTCCCAATCTCAGATACCTGCTCCTCCATCACTAACACACATCCTGTCCCACTCTCAGTTACCTGCCCCTCCCTCCCTAACACACAGCACGTCCCACTCTCAGATAGCAACTCCTCCCTCACTAACACACGGCCTGTCCCACTCTCAGATACCAGCTCCTTCCTCACTAATACACAATCTGTCCCACTCACAGATACCAGCTCCTCCCTCTCTAAGACACAGCCTTTACCACTCTCAGATACCACCTCCTCCCTCACTAACACACAGCCTGTCCCACTCTCAGATACCAGCTCTTCACTCACAAACACATAGCCTGTGCCTCTTTCAGATACCATCTCCAACCTCACCAACGCACAGCAAGTCCCACTCTCAGATACCAGCTCCTCCCTCACTAATGCTCAGTCTGTCCTACTCTCAGATACCAGCTTCTTCTTCTCAAACACACAGCCTGTCCGACACTCAGATAAGAGATGTTCCCTGAGTAACACAGCCTGTCCTACTCGCAGATACCGGCACCTCCCTCACTGACACAGCCTGTCCCTATCTCAAATACTAGAGTATCCTTCACTAACACACGGCCTGTCACACTCTCAGATACCATCTCCTCTCTCACTTACACACAGCATTTCCCAATCTTAGATAACAGCTTCTCCCTCAGGAACTCACAGCCTGTCCCACTCTCAGATACCAGCTCCTCCATCACCAACGCAGTCTGTCCCACTCTCAGATACCAGTTCCGCCCTCAGTAACACACAGCCTTTCCCTTTCTCAGATACCAGCTCCTCCCTCACTAACACATAGCCTGTCCCACTTTCAGATACCAGATCCTTGCTCACTAATACTCAGTCTGTCCTGCTCTCAGATACCAGCTCCTTCATCACTAACACACAGCCTGTCCCACACTCAGGTTCCAGCACCTCCCTCAGTAACACACAGACTGTCCCACTATCAGATACCACCTCCTCGCTCAGTAACACACAGCCTGTCCAGCTCTCAGATACCAGATCCTCCCTCACGGATACATAGCCTGTCCCACTCTCAGATCCCAGCTCCTCCCTCACTAACACAGCCTGTCCCACTCTAAGATACCAGCTCCTCCCTCACTGACAAAGAGCCTGTCCCACTCTCAGATACCTGCTCCTCCCTCACCAACACACAGCCTGTCCCACTCTCAGATACCAGCTCCTCCCTCACTAAAACACAGCCTGTGCCTCTTTCAGATACCAGGTCCTTCCTCACTAACATACTGCCTGTCACACTCTCAGATACGTGCTCCTCCATCACTGACACACAGCCTGTCCCGCTCTCAGATACCAGCTCTTCAGTCACTAACACACAGCCTTTCCCACTCTCAGATACCAGCACTTCAATCACTAACTCCCTCACTAACATACAGCCTGTCCCACTCTCATATACCAGAATATCCTTCAATAACACACAGTCTTTCCCAATCTCACATACCACCTCCTCCCTCACAAACACACAGCCTGTCCCAATCTGAGATACCAACTCCTCCCTCACTAACACACAGCCTGTCCCACTCTCAGATACCAGCTCCTCCCTCACTAACACACAGCCTGTGCCTCTTTCAGATACCAGCTCCACCCTCACTAACACACAGCACGTCCCACTCTCAGATACCAGCTCCTCCCTCAGTAACACAGCCTGTCCCACTCTCAGATACCAGCTCCTCCCTCAAAAAAACACAGCCTGTCCCACTCTCAGATGCCTGCTCCTCCATCGCTGACACACAATCTGTCTCACTGTCAGATACCAGCTCCTCCCTCACTAAACCATAGCCTGTGCCTCTTTCAGATACCAGCTCCACCCTCACTAACACACAGCCTGTCCCACTCTCAGATACCTGCTCCTCCTTCACTAACACACAGCCTGTCCCACTCTCAGATACCAGTTCCTCCCTCAGTAACACAGCCTGTCCCACTCTCAGATACCAGCTCCTCCCTCAATAAAATACAGCCTGTCCCACTCTCAGATACGAGCTCCTCCATCACTAACACACGGCCTGTCCGACTCTCAGATACCAGCTCCTCCCTCATTAACACAAAGCCTGTCCCAGTCTCAGATACCAGCTCCTCCCTCACTAACACACAGCCTGTCCCACTCTCAGATACCTGCTCCTCCCTCACTAACACACAGCCTGTCCCAGTCTCAGATACCAGCTCCTCCCTCCCTAACACTCAGCACGTCCCACTCTGAGGTACCACCTCCTCCCTCACTACCACACGGCCTGTCCGACTCTCAGTTACCAGCTCCTCCCTCACGAACACACAGCCTGTCCCAGTCTCAGATACCAGCTCCTCCCTCACTAACACAAAGCCTGTCCCAGTCTCAGATACCAGCACCTCCCTCACAAACACACAGCCTGTCCCACTCTCAGATACCAGCTCCTCCCTCACGAACACACAGCCTGTCCCACTCTCAGATCCCAGCTCCTCCGTCACTAACACACAGCCTGTCCCACTCTCAGATACCAGCTCCTCCCTCACGAACACACAGCCTGTCCCACTCTCAGATCCCAGCTCCTCCGTCACTAACACATAGCCTGTGGCACTGGCAGATACTAGATCCTCTCTCAATAACGCACTGATTGTCCCACTCTCAGAAACCTGCTCTTCCCTCACTAACACACAGCCTGTCCCACTCTCAGAAACCTGCTCTTCCCTCACTAACACAGAGCCTGTCCCACTCTCAGATACCAGCTCCTCTGTCACTAAATCACGGCCAGGGCAACTCTCAGATACCAGCTCCACCCTCACTAACACAAAGCTTCTCCAAATCTCAGATACAGGCTCCTCCCTCAATAACACACATCCTGTCCCACTCACAGATACCAACTCCTCCCTGACCAGCAGAGGCTGTCCCACTCTCAGATACCAAATCCTCCCTCACTAACACACAGCCTGTCCCACTCTCAGATACCAGCTCCTCCCTCACTAACACACAGCCTGTCTCACTCTCAGATACCAGCTCCTCCCTCACTAACACACAGCCTGTCCCACTCTCTGATACCAGCTCCTCCCTCACTAACACACAGCATGTCCCACTCTCAGATACCAGATCCTCCCTCACTAACACACAGCCTACCCCACTCTCAGATACCAGCTCCTCCCTCACTAACACACATACTGTCCCACACTCAGATACCATCTCCTCCCTCACTAACACACAGCCTGTCCCACTCACAGATACCAGATCCTCCCTCACAAACACACAGACTGACCCACTCTCAGATACCAGCTCCTTACTCAATAACACACAGTCTGTCCCACTCTCAGATACCAGCTCCTCCCTCACTAACACACAGTCTGTCCCACTCTCAGATACCAGCTCCTCCCTCACTAACACTCAGCCTGTCCCACTCTCAGATACCAGCTCCTCCCTAACTAACACACAGACTGTCCCACTCACAGATAGAAGCTCCTCCCTCACTAACATACAGCCTGTTCCACTCTCAGATACGAGCTCCGTCCTCACTAACACACAACCTGTCTCAATCTCAGATACGTGCTCCTCCATCACTAACAGACAGCCTGTCCCACTCTCAGATACCATCTCCTCCATCACTAACACACAATGTGTCCCACTCTCAGGTACCAGCTCCTCCCTCCCTAACACACATCACGTCCCACTCCCAGATACCTCCTCCTCCTTCACGAACACACAGCCTGTCCCACTTTCGGATACCAGCTCCTCCCTCGCTAACACACAGACTGTCCCACTCTCAGATACCAGCTCCTCCCTCACTAACACACAGTCTGTCCCACTCTCAGATACCAGCTCCTCCCTCACTAACACACAGTCTGTCCCACTCTCAGATACCAGCTCCTCCCTCACTAACACACAGCCTGTCCCACTATCAGATATCAGCTCCTCCCTCACTAACACACAGCCTGTCCCTCTATCAGATACCAGCTCCTCCCTCACTAATACACAATCTGTCCCAATCTCAGATACCAGCTCCTCCCTCACTAACACACAGCTTGTCCCACTATCAGATACTAGCTCCTCCCTCACTAACACACAGCCTGTCCCACTATCAGATACCAGCTCCTCCCTCACTAACACACAGTCTGTCCCACTCTCAGATACCAGCTCCTCCCTCACTAACACACAGCGTCCCACTCTCAGAAAGCAGCTCCTCCCTCACTAACACACAGCCTGTCCCACTTTCAAATACCAGCTCCTCCCTCACAATTACACAATCTGTCCCACTCTCAGATACCAGCTCCTCCCTCACTAACACACAGTCTGTCCCACTCTCAGATACCAGCTCCTCCCTCACTAACACACAGTCTGTCCCACTCTCAGATACCAGCTCCTCCCTCACTAACACTCAGCACCTCCAACTCTCAGATACCGGCTCCTCCCTCACTAATGCACAGACTGTCCCACTCTCAGATACCAACTGCACCCTCACTAACACACATACTGTCCCGCTCTCAGATACTAGATCCTCTCTCACTAACACACAGCCTTTCCCAATCTCAGACACCTGCTCCTCCATCACTAACACACATCCTGTCCCACTCTCAGATACCTGCCCCTCCCTCCCTAACACACAGCACGTCCCACTCTCAGATACCAACTCCTCCCTCACTAACACACGGCCTGTCCCACTCTCAGATACCAGCTCCTTCCTCACTAATACACAATCTGTCCCACTCACAGATACCAGCTCCTCCCTCTCTAAGACACAGCCTTTACCACTCTCAGATACCACCTCCTCCCTCACGAACACACAGCCTGTCCCACTCTCAGATACCAGCTCTTCACTCACAAACACATAGCCTGTGCCTCTTTCAGATACCATCTCCAACCTCACCAACGCACAGCAAGTCCCACTCTCAGATACCAGCTCCTCCCTCACTAACACACAGTCTGTCCCACTCTCAGATACCAGCTCCTCCCTCACTAACACACAGTCTGTCCCACTCTCAGATACCAGCTCCTCCCTCACTAACACACATACTGTCCCACACTCAGATACCATCTCCTCCCTCACTAACACACAGCCTGTCCCACTCACAGATACCAGATCCTCCCTCACAAACACACAGACTGACCCACCCTCAGATACCAGCTCCTTACTCAATAACACACAGTCTGTCCCACTCTCAGATACCAGCTCCTCCCTCACTAACACACAGTCTGTTCCACTCTCAGATACCAGCTCCTCCCTCACTAACTCACAGCCTGTCCCACTCTCAGATACCAGCTCCTTCATCACTAACACACTGCCTGTCCCACTCTCAGATACCAGCTCCTCCCTAACTAACACACAGACTGTCCCACTCACAGATAGAAGCTCCTCCCTCACTAACATACAGCCTGTTCAACTCTCAGATACGAGCTCCGTCCTCACTAACACACAACCTGTCTCAATCTCAGATACGTGCTCCTCCATCACTAACAGACAGCCTGTCCCACTCTCAGATACCAGCTCCTCCCTCACTAACACACAGCCTGTCCCACTCTCAGATACCAGCTCCTCCCTCACTAACACACAGCCTGTCCCACTCTCAGATACCACTCCTCCCTAACTAACACACAGACTGTCCCACTCACAGATAGAAGCTCCTCCCTCACTAACAGACAGCCTGTCCCACTCTCAGGTACCAGCTCCTCCCTCCCTAACACACATCACGTCCCACTCCCAGATACCTCCTCCTCCTTCACGAACACACAGCCTGTCCCACTCTCAGATACCAGCTCCTCCCTCACTAACACACAGTCTGTCCCACTCTCAGATACCAGCTCCTCCCTCACGAACACACATTCTGTCCCACTCTCAGATACAGCTCCTCCCTCACTAACACACAGCCTGTCCCACTATCAGATACCAGCACCTCCCTCAATAATACACAATCTGTCCCACTCTCAGATACCAGCTCCTCCCTCACTAACACACAGCTTGTCCCACTATCAGATACCAGCTCCTCCCTCACTAACACACAGCCTGTCCCACTATCAGATACCAGGTCCTCCCTCACTAACACACAGTCTGTCCCACTCTCAGATACCAGCTCCTCCCTCACTAACACACAGCCTGTCCCACTCTCAGAAAGCAGCTCCTCCCTCACTAACACACAGCCTGTCCCACTTTCAAATACCAGCTCCTCCCTCACTAATACACAATCTGTCCCACTCTCAGATACCAGTTGCTCCCTCCTAACACACAGCACCTCCAACTCTCAGATACCGGCTCCTCCCTCACTAATGCACAGTCTGTCCCACTCTCAGATACCAACTCCACCCTCACTAACACACATACTGTCCCGCTCTCAGATACTAGATCCTCTCTCACTAACACACAGCCTTTCCCAATCTCAGATACCTGCTCCTCCATCACTAACACACATCCTGTCCCACTCTCAGATACCAGCTCCTCCCTCTCTAAGACACAGCCTTTACCACTCTCAGATACCACCTCCTCCCTCACTAACACACAGCTTGTCCCACTATCAGATACCAGCTCCTCCCTCACTAACACACAGCCTGTCCCACTATCAGATACCAGGTCCTCCCTCACTATCACACAGTCTGTCCCACTCTCAGATACCAGCTCCTCCCTCACTAACACACAGCCTGTCCCACTCTCAGAAAGCAGCTCCTCCCTCACTAACACACAGCCTGTCCCACTTTCAAATACCAGCTCCTCCCTCACTAATACACAATCTGTCCCACTCTCACATACCAGTTGCTCCCTCCTAACACAGAGCACCTCCAACTCTCAGATACCGGCTCCTCCCTCACTAATGCACAGACTGTCCCACTCTCAGATACCAACTCCACCCTCACTAACACACATACTGTCCCGCTCTCAGATACTAGATCCTCCCTCACTAACACACAGCCTTTCCCAATCTCAGATACCTGCTCCTCCATCACTAACACACAGCACGTCCCACTCTCAGATAGCAACTCCTCCCTCACTAACACACGGCCTGTCCCACTCTCAGATACCAGCTCCTTCCTCACTAATACACAATCTGTCCCACTCACAGATACCAGCTCCTCCCTCTCTAAGACACAGCCTTTACCACTCTCAGATACCACCTCCTCCCTCACTAACACACAGCCTGTCCCACTCTCAGATACCAGCTCTTCACTCACAAACTCATAGCCTGTGCCTCTTTCAGATACCATCTCCAACCTCACCAACGCACAGCAAGTCCCACTCTCAGATACCAGCTCCTCCCTCACTAATGCTCAGTCTGTCCTACTCTCAGATACCAGCTCCTTCTTCTCAAACACACAGCCTGTCCGACACTCAGATAAGAGATGTTCCCTCAGTAACACAGCCTGTCCTACTCGCAGATACCGGCACCTCCCTCAATGACACAGCCTGTCCCTATCTCAAATACTAGAGTATCCTTCACTAACACACGGCCTGTCACACTCTCAGATACCATCTCCTCTCTCACTTACACACAGCATTTCCCAATCTTAGATAACAGCTTCTCCCTCAGGAACTCACAGCCTGTCCCACTCTCAGATACCAGCTCCTCCATCACCAACGCAGTCTGTCCCACTCTCAGATACCAGTTCCGCCCTCAGTAACACACAGCCTTTCCCTTTCTCAGATCCCAGCTCCTCCGTCACTAACACATAGCCTGTGGCACTGGCAGATACTAGATCCTCCCTCAATAACGCACTGATTGTCCCACTCTCAGAAACCTGCTCTTCCCTCACTAACACACAGCCTGTCCCACTCTCAGAAACCTGCTCTTCCCTCACTAACACAGAGCCTGTCCCACTCTCAGATACCAGCTCCTCTGTCACTAAATCACGGCCAGGGCAACTCTCAGATACCAGCTCCACCCTCACTAACACAAAGCTTCTCCAAATCTCAGATACAGGCTCCTCCCTCAATAACACACATCCTGTCCCACTCACAGATACCAACTCCTCCCTGACCAGCAGAGGCTGTCCCACTCTCAGATACCAAATCCTCCCTCACTAACACACAGCCTGTCCCACTCTCAGATACCAGATCCTCCCTCACTAACACATAGCCTGTCCCACTTTCAGATACCAGATCCTTGCTCACTAATACTCAGTCTGTCCTGCTCTCAGATACCAGCTCCTTCATCACTAACACACAGCCTGTCCCACACTCAGGTTCCAGCACCTCCCTCAGTAACACACAGACTGTCCCACTATCAGATACCACCTCCTCGCTCAGTAACACACAGCCTGTCCAGCTGTCAGATACCAGATCCTCCCTCACGGATACATAGCCTGTCCCACTCTCAGATCCCAGCTCCTCCCTCACTAACACAGCCTGTCCCACTCTAAGATACCAGCTCCTCCCTCACTGACAAAGAGCCTGTCCCACTCTCAGATACCTGCTCCTCCCTCACCAACACACAGCCTGTCCCACTCTCAGATACCAGCTCCTCCCTCACTAAAACACAGCCTGTGCCTCTTTCAGATACCAGGTCCTTCCTCACTAACATACTGCCTGTCACACTCTCAGATACGAGCTCCTCCATCACTGACACACAGCCTGTCCCGCTCTCAGATACCAGCTCTTCAGTCACTAACACACAGCCTTTCCCACTCTCAGATACCAGCTCTTCAATCACTAACTCCCTCACTAACATACAGCCTGTCCCACTCTCATATACCAGAATATCCTTCAATAACACACAGTCTTTCCCAATCTCACATACCACCTCCTCCCTCACAAACACACAGCCTGTCCCAATCTGAGATACCAACTCCTCCCTCACTAACACACAGCCTGTCCCACTCTCAGATACCAGCTCCTCCCTCACTAACACACAGCCTGTGCCTCTTTCAGATACCAGCTCCACCCTCACTAACACACAGCACGTCCCACTCTCAGATACCAGCTCCTCCCTCAGTAACACAGCCTGTCCCACTCTCAGATACCAGCTCCTCCCTCAATAAAACACAGCCTGTCCCACTCTCAGATGCCTGCTCCTCCATCGCTGACACACAATCTGTCTCACTATCAGATACCAGCTCCTCCCTCACTAAACCATAGCCTGTGCCTCTTTCAGATACCAGCTCCACCCTCACTAACACACAGCCTGTCCCACTCTCAGATACCAGCTCCTCCTTCACTAACACACAGCCTGTCCCACTCTCAGATACCAGTTCCTCCCTCAGTAACACAGCCTGTCCCACTCTCAGATACCAGCTCCTCCCTCAATAAAACACAGCCTGTCCCACTCTCAGATACGAGCTCCTCCATCACTAACACACTGCCTGTCCGACTCTCAGATACCAGCTCCTCCCTCATTAACACAAAGCCTGTCCCAGTCTCAGATACCAGCTCCTCCCTCACTAACACACAGCCTGTCCCACTCTCAGATACCTGCTCCTCCCTCACTAACACACAGCCTGTCCCAGTCTCAGATACCAGCTCCTCCCTCCTTAACACTCAGCACGTCCCACTCTGAGGTACCACCTCCTCCCTCACTACCACACGGCCTGTCCGACTCTCAGTTACCAGCTCCTCCCTCACGAACACACAGCCTGTCCCAGTCTCAGATACCAGCTCCTCCCTCACTAACACAAAGCCTGTCCCAGTCTCAGATACCAGCACCTCCCTCACAAACACACAGCCTGTCCCACTCTCAGATACCAGCTCCTCCCTCACGAACACACAGCCTGTCCCACTCTCAGATCCCAGCTCCTCCGTCACTAACACACAGCCTGTCCCACTCTCAGATACCAGCTCCTCCCTCACGAACACACAGCCTGTCCCACTCTCAGATCCCAGCTCCTCCGTCACTAACACATAGCCTGTGGCACTGGCAGATACTAGATCCTCCCTCAATAACGCACTGATTGTCCCACTCTCAGAAACCTGCTCTTCCCTCACTAACACACAGCCTGTCCCACTCTCAGAAACCTGCTCTTCCCTCACTAACACAGAGCCTGTCCCACTCTCAGATACCAGCTCCTCTGTCACTAAATCACGGCCAGGGCAACTCTCAGATACCAGCTCCACCCTCACTAACACAAAGCTTCTCCAAATCTCAGATACAGGCTCCTCCCTCAATAACACACATCCTGTCCCACTCACAGATACCAACTCCTCCCTGACCAGCAGAGGCTGTCCCACTCTCAGATACCAAATCCTCCCTCACTAACACACAGCCTGTCCCACTCTCAGATACCAGATCCTCCCTCACTAACACACAGCCTGTCTCACTCTCAGATACCAGCTCCTCCCTCACTAACACACAGCCTGTCCCACTCTCTGATACCAGCTCCTCCCTCACTAACACACAGCATGTCCCACTCTCAGATACCAGATCCTCCCTCACTAACACACAGCCTACCCCACTCTCAGATACCAGCTCCTCCCTCACTAACACACATACTGTCCCACACTCAGATACCATCTCCTCCCTCACTAACACACAGCCTGTCCCACTCACAGATACCAGATCCTCCCTCACAAACACACAGACTGACCCACTCTCAGATACCAGCTCCTTACTCAATAACACACAGTCTGTCCCACTCTCAGATACCAGCTCCTCCCTCACTAACACACAGTCTGTCCCACTCTCAGATACCAGCTCCTCCCTCACTAACACACAGCCTGTCCCACTCTCAGATACCAGCTCCTCCCTAACTAACACACAGACTGTCCCACTCACAGATAGAAGCTCCTCCCTCACTAACATACAGCCTGTTCCACTCTCAGATACGAGCTCCGTCCTCACTAACACACAACCTGTCTCAATCTCAGATACGTGCTCCTCCATCACTAACAGACAGCCTGTCCCACTCTCAGATACCATCTCCTCCATCACTAACACACAATGTGTCCCACTCTCAGGTACCAGCTCCTCCCTCCCTAACACACATCACGTCCCACTCCCAGATACCTCCTCCTCCTTCACGAACACACAGCCTGTCCCACTTTCGGATACCAGCTCCTCCCTCGCTAACACACAGACTGTCCCACTCTCAGATACCAGCTCCTCCCTCACTAACACACAGTCTGTCCCACTCTCAGATACCAGCTCCTCCCTCACTAACACACAGTCTGTCCCACTCTCAGATACCAGCTCCTCCCTCACTAACACACAGCCTGTCCCACTATCAGATATCAGCTCCTCCCTCACTAACACACAGCCTGTCCCTCTATCAGATACCAGCTCCTCCCTCACTAATACACAATCTGTCCCAATCTCAGATACCAGCTCCTCCCTCACTAACACACAGCTTGTCCCACTATCAGATACTAGCTCCTCCCTCACTAACACACAGCCTGTCCCACTATCAGATACCAGCTCCTCCCTCACTAACACACAGTCTGTCCCACTCTCAGATACCAGCTCCTCCCTCACTAACACACAGCCTGTCCCACTCTCAGAAAGCAGCTCCTCCCTCACTAACACACAGCCTGTCCCACTTTCAAATACCAGCTCCTCCCTCACAATTACACAATCTGTCCCACTCTCAGATACCAGCTCCTCCCTCACTAACACACAGTCTGTCCCACTCTCAGATACCAGCTCCTCCCTCACTAACACACAGTCTGTCCCACTCTCAGATACCAGCTCCTCCCTCACTAACACTCAGCACCTCCAACTCTCAGATACCGGCTCCTCCCTCACTAATGCACAGACTGTCCCACTCTCAGATACCAACTCCACCCTCACTAACACACATACTGTCCCGCTCTCAGATACTAGATCCTCTCTCACTAACACACAGCCTTTCCCAATCTCAGATACCTGCTCCTCCATCACTAACACACATCCTGTCCCACTCTCAGATACCTGCCCCTCCCTCCCTAACACACAGCACGTCCCACTCTCAGATAGCAACTCCTCCCTCACTAACACACGGCCTGTCCCACTCTCAGATACCAGCTCCTTCCTCACTAATACACAATCTGTCCCACTCACAGATACCAGCTCCTCCCTCTCTAAGACACAGCCTTTACCACTCTCAGATACCACCTCCTCCCTCACTAACACACAGCCTGTCCCACTCTCAGATACCAGCTCTTCACTCACAAACACATAGCCTGTGCCTCTTTCAGATACCATCTCCAACCTCACCAACGCACAGCAAGTCCCACTCTCAGATACCAGCTCCTCCCTCACTAACACACAGTCTGTCCCACTCTCAGATACCAGCTCCTCCCTCACTAACACACAGTCTGTCCCACTCTCAGATACCAGCTCCTCCCTCACTAACACACATACTGTCCCACACTCAGATACCATCTCCTCCCTCACTAACACACAGCCTGTCCCACTCACAGATACCAGATCCTCCCTCACAAACACACAGACTGACCCACTCTCAGATACCATCTCCTTACTCAATAACACACAGTCTGTCCCACTCTCAGATACCAGCTCCTCCCTCACTAACACACAGTCTGTTCCACTCTCAGATACCAGCTCCTCCCTCACTAACACACAGCCTGTCCCACTCTCAGATAGCAGCTCCTTCATCACTAACACACTGCCTGTCCCACTCTCAGATACCAGCTCCTCCCTAACTAACACACAGACTGTCCCACTCACAGATAGAAGCTCCTCCCTCACTAACATACAGCCTGTTCCACTCTCAGATACGAGCTCCGTCCTCACTAACACACAACCTGTCTCAATCACAGATACGTGCTCCTCCATCACTAACAGACAGCCTGTCCCACTCTCAGATACCAGCTCCTCCCTCACTAACACACAGCCTGTCCCACTCTCAGATACCAGCTCCTCCCTCACTAACACACAGCCTGTCCCACTCTCAGATACCACTCCTCCCTAACTAACACACAGACTGTCCCACTCACAGATAGAAGCTCCTCCCTCACTAACAGACAGCCTGTCCCACTCTCAGGTACCAGCTCCTCCCTCCCTAACACACATCACGTCCCACTCCCAGATACCTCCTCCTCCTTCACGAACACACAGCCTGTCCCACTCTCAGATACCAGCTCCTCCCTCACTTACACACAGTCTGTCCCACTCTCAGATACCAGCTCCTTCCTCACGAACACACATTCTGTCCCACTCTCAGATACAGCTCCTCCCTCACTAACACACAGCCTGTCCCACTATCAGATACCAGCACCTCCCTCACTAATACACAATCTGTCCCACTCTCAGATACCAGCTCCTCCCTCACTAACACACAGCTTGTCCCACTATCAGATACCAGCTCCTCCCTCACTAACACACAGCCTGTCCCACTATCAGATACCAGGTCCTCCCTCACTAACACACAGTCTGTCCCACTCTCAGATACCAGCTCCTCCCTCACTAACACACAGCCTGTCCCACTCTCAGAAAGCAGCTCCTCCCTCACTAACACACAGCCTGTCCCACTTTCAAATACCAGCTCCTCCCTCACTAATACTCAATCTGTCCCACTCTCAGATACCAGTTGCTCCCTCCTAACACACAGCACCTCCAACTCTCAGATACCGGCTCCTCCCTCACTAATGCACAGTCTGTCCCACTCTCAGATACCAACTCCACCCTCACTAACACACATACTGTCCCGCTCTCAGATATTAGATCCTCTCTCACTAACACACAGCCTTTCCCAATCTCAGATACCTGCTCCTCCATCACTAACACACATCCTGTCCCACTCTCAGATACCTGCCCCTCCCTCCCTAACACATTGAACGTCCCACTCTCAGATAGCAACTCCTCCCTCACTAACACACGGCCTGTCCCACTCTCAGATACCAGCTCCTTCCTCACTAATACACAATCTGTCCCACTCACAGATACCAGCTCCTCCCTCTCTAAGACACAGCCTTTACCACTCTCAGATACCACCTCCTCCCTCACTAACACACAGCCTGTCCCACTCTCAGATACCAGCTCTTCACTCACAAACACATAGCCTGTGCCTCTTTCAGATACCATCTCCAACCTCACCAACGCACAGCAAGTCCCACTCTCAGATACCAGCTCCTCCCTCACTAATGCTCAGTCTGTCCTACTCTCAGATACCAGCTCCTTCTTCTCAAACACACAGCCTGTCCGACACTCAGATAAGAGATGTTCCCTCAGTAACACAGCCTGTCCTACTCGCAGATACCGGCACCTCCCTCACTGACACAGCCTGTCCCTATCTCAAATACTAGAGTATCCTTCACTAACACACGGCCTGTCACACTCTCATATACCATCTCCTCTCTCACTTACACACAGCATTTCCCAATCTTAGATAACAGCTTCTCCCTCAGGAACTCACAGCCTGTCCCACTCTCAGATACCAGCTCCTCCATCACCAACGCAGTCTGTCCCACTCTCAGATACCAGTTCCGCCCTCAGTAACACACAGCCTTTCCCTTTCTCAGATACCAGCTCCTCCCTCACTAACACATAGCCTGTCCCACTTTCAGATACCAGATCCTTGCTCACTAATACTCAGTCTGTCCTGCTCTCAGATACCAGCTCCTTCATCACTAACACACAGCCTGTCCCACACTCAGGTTCCAGCACCTCCCTCAGTAACACACAGACTGTCCCACTATCAGATACCACCTCCTCGCTCAGTAACACACAGCCTGTCCAGCTGTCAGATACCAGATCCTCCCTCACGGATACATAGCCTGTCCCACTCTCAGATCCCAGCTCCTCCCTCACTAACACAGCCTGTCCCACTCTAAGATACCAGCTCCTCCCTCACTGACAAAGAGCCTGTCCCACTCTCAGATACCTGCTCCTCCCTCACCAACACACAGCCTGTCCCACTCTCAGATACCAGCTCCTCCCTCACTAAAACACAGCCTGTGCCTCTTTCAGATACCAGGTCCTTCCTCACTAACATACTGCCTGTCACACTCTCAGATACGAGCTCCTCCATCACTGACACACAGCCTGTCCCGCTCTCAGATACCAGCTCTTCAGTCACTAACACACAGCCTTTCCCACTCTCAGATACCAGCTCTTCAATCACTAACTCCCTCACTAACATACAGCCTGTCCCACTCTCATATACCAGAATATCCTTCAATAACACACAGTCTTTCCCAATCTCACATACCACCTCCTCCCTCACAAACACACAGCCTGTCCCAATCTGAGATATCAACTCCTCCCTCACTAACACACAGCCTGTCCCACTCTCAGATACCAGCTCCTCCCTCACTAACACACAGCCTGTGCCTCTTTCAGATACCAGCTCCACCCTCACTAACACACAGCACGTCCCACTCTCAGATACCAGCTCCTCCCTCAGTAACACAGCCTGTCCCACTCTCAGATACCAGCTCCTCCCTCAATAAAACACAGCCTGTCCCACTCTCAGATGCCTGCTCCTCCTTCGCTGACACACAATCTGTCTCACTGTCAGATACCAGCTCCTCCCTCACTAAACCATAGCCTGTGCCTCTTTCAGATACCAGCTCCACCCTCACTAACACACAGCCTGTCCCACTCTCAGATACCAGCTCCTCCTTCACTAACACACAGCCTGTCCCACTCTCAGATACCAGTTCCTCCCTCAGTAACACAGCCTGTCCCACTCTCAGATACCAGCTCCTCCCTCAATAAAACACAGCCTGTCCCACTCTCAGATACGAGCTCCTCCATCACTAACACACGGCCTGTCCGACTCTCAGATACCAGCTCCTCCCTCATTAACACAAAGCCTGTCCCAGTCTCAGATACCAGCTCCTCCCTCACTAACACACAGCCTGTCCCACTCTCAGATACCTGCTCCTTCCTCACTAACACACAGCCTGTCCCAGTCTCAGATACCAGCTCCTCCCTCCCTAACACTCAGCACGTCCCACTCTGAGGTACCACCTCCTCCCTCACTACCACACGGCCTGTCCGACTCTCAGTTACCAGCTCCTCCCTCACGAACACACAGCCTGTCCCAGTCTCAGATACCAGCTCCTCCCTCACTAACACAAAGCCTGTCCCAGTCTCAGATACCAGCACCTCCCTCACAAACACACAGCCTGTCCCACTCTCAGATACCAGCTCCTCCCTCACGAAAACACAGCCTGTCCCACTCTCAGATCCCAGCTCCTCCGTCACTAACACACAGCCTGTCCCACTCTCAGATACCAGCTCCTCCCTCACGAACACACAGCCTGTCCCACTCTCAGATCCCAGCTCCTCCGTCACTAACACATAGCCTGTGGCACTGGCAGATACTAGATCCTCCCTCAATAACGCACTGATTGTCCCACTCTCAGAAACCTGCTCTTCCCTCACTAACACACAGCCTGTCCCACTCTCAGAAACCTGCTCTTCCCTCACTAACACAGAGCCTGTCCCACTCTCAGATACCAGCTCCTCTGTCACTAAATCACGGCCAGGGCAACTCTCAGATACCAGCTCCATCCTCAGTAACACAAAGCTTCTCCAAATCTCAGATACAGGCTCCTCCCTCAATAACACACATCCTGTCCCACTCACAGATACCAACTCCTCCCTGACCAGCAGAGGCTGTCCCACTCTCAGATACCAAATCCTCCCTCACTAACACACAGCCTGTCCCACTCTCAGATACCAGCTCCTCCCTCACTAACACACAGCCTGTCTCACTCTCAGATACCAGCTCCTCCCTCACTAACACACAGCCTGTCCCACTCTCTGATACCAGCTCCTCCCTCACTAACACACAGCATGTCCCACTCTCAGATACCAGATCCTCCCTCACTAACACACAGCCTACCCCACTCTCAGATACCAGCTCCTTCCTCACTAACACACAGCCTGTCCCAGTCTCAGATACCAGCTCCTCCCTCCCTAACACTCAGCACGTCCCACTCTGAGGTACCACCTCCTCCCTCACTACCACACGGCCTGTCCGACTCTCAGTTACCAGCTCCTCCCTCACGAACACACAGCCTGTCCCAGTCTCAGATACCAGCTCCTCCCTCACTAACACAAAGCCTGTCCCAGTCTCAGATACCAGCACCTCCCTCACAAACACACAGCCTGTCCCACTCTCAGATACCAGCTCCTCCCTCACGAACACACAGCCTGTCCCACTCTCAGATCCCAGCTCCTCCGTCACTAACACACAGCCTGTCCCACTCTCAGATACCAGCTCCTCCCTCACGAACACACAGCCTGTCCCACTCTCAGATCCCAGCTCCTCCGTCACTAACACACAGCCTGTCCCACTCTCAGATACCAGCTCCTCCCTCACGAACACACAGCCTGTCCCACTCTCAGATCCCAGCTCCTCCGTCACTAACACATAGCCTGTGGCACTGGCAGATACTAGATCCTCCCTCAATAACGCACTGATTGTCCCACTCTCAGAAACCTGCTCTTCCCTCACTAACACACAGCCTGTCCCACTCTCAGAAACCTGCTCTTCCCTCACTAACACAGAGCCTGTCCCACTCTCAGATACCAGCTCCTCTGTCACTAAATCACGGCCAGGGCAACTCTCAGATACCAGCTCCATCCTCACTAACACAAAGCTTCTCCAAATCTCAGATACAGGCTCCTCCCTCAATAACACACATCCTGTCCCACTCACAGATACCAACTCCTCCCTGACCAGCAGAGGCTGTCCCACTCTCAGATACCAAATCCTCCCTCACTAACACACAGCCTGTCCCACTCTCAGATACCAGCTCCTCCCTCACTAACACACAGCCTGTCTCACTCTCAGATACCAGCTCCTCCCTCACTAACACACAGCCTGTCCCACTCTCTGATACCAGCTCCTCCCTCACTAACACACAGCATGTCCCACTCTCAGATACCAGATCCTCCCTCACTAACACACAGCCTACCCCACTCTCAGATACCAGCTCCTTCCTCACTAACACACAGCCTGTCCCAGTCTCAGATACCAGCTCCTCCCTCCCTAACACACAGCCTGTCCCACTCTCTGATACCAGCTCCTCCCTCACTAACACACAGCATGTCCCACTCTCAGATACCAGATCCTACCTCACTAACACACAGCCTACCCCACTCTCAGATACCAGCTCCTCCCTCACTAACACACATACTGTCCCACACTCAGATACCATCTCCTCCCTCACTAACACACAGCCTGTCCCACTCACAGATACCAGATCCTCCCTCACAAACACACAGACTGACCCACTCTCAGATACCAGCTCCTTACTCAATAACACACAGTCTGTCCCACTCTCAGATACCAGCTCCTCCCTCACTAACACCCAGTCTGTCCCACTCTCAGATACCAGCTCCTCCCTCACTAACACACAGCCTGTCCCACTCTCAGATACCAGCTCCTTCATCACTAACACACTGCCTGTCCCACTCTCAGATACCAGCTCCTCCCTAACTAACACACAGACTGTCCCACTCACAGATAGAAGCTCCTCCCTCACTAACATACAGCCTGTTCCACTCTCAGATACGAGCTCCGTCCTCACTAACACACAACCTGTCTCAATCTCAGATACGTGCTCCTCCATCACTAGCAGACAGCCTGTCCCACTCTCAGATACCATCTCCTCCATCACTAACACACAATGTGTCCCACTCTCAGGTACCAGCTCCTCCCTCACTAACACACATCACGTCCCACTCCCAGATACCTCCTCCTCCTTCACGAACACACAGCCTGTCCCACTTTCGGATACCAGCTCCTCCCTCGCTAACACACAGACTGTCCCACTCTCTGATACCAGCTCCTCCCTCACTAACACACAGCCTGTCCCACTCTCAGATAGAAGCTCCTCCATCAGTAAGACAAAGACTGTCCCACTCTCCGACACCAGCTCCTCCCTCCCAACCACAGCCTGTCCCACCCTCAGATAACACCTCTTTCAGCACTAACACACAGCCTGTCCCCACTCTCAGATAACAGCTCCTCCCTGACTAACACTCAGCCTGTCCCACTGTCAGATACCAGCTCCTCCCTCACTAACACACAGCCTGTCCCACTCTCTGTTATCAGCTCCTCCCTCACTAACACAAAGCGTGTCCCACTCTCAGATACCAGCTCCTCCCTCACTAACACACAGGCTGTCCCACTCTCAGATACCAACTCCTCCCTCAGTAACACTCAGCCTGTGCCACTCTCAGATACCAGCTCCTCCCTCACAAACACACAGCCTGATCCACTCTCAGATACCAGCTCCTCCCTCACTAACACACAGCCTGTCCCACTCTCAGAATCCGGCTGCTCCCTCACAAACACACAGCCTGTCCCACTCTCAGGTAACAGCTCCCTCAATAACACACAACCTGTGCCACTCTCAGATACCAGCTCCTCCCTCACCAACACACATGTCCCACTCTCAGATACCAGCTCCTCCAGGACTAACCAACAGCCTGTCCCACTCTGATACCCGCTCCTCCAGCACTAACTCACAGCCTGTCCCACTCTCAGATACCAGCTGCTCCCTCACTAACACCCAGCCTGTCCCACTCTCAGATAACAGCTCCTCCCTCACTAACACACGGCCTGTCTGAATCTCAGATACCAGCTCCTCCATCACTAACACACAGCCTGGCCCACACTCTGATACCTTCTCCTCCTTCACTACCACACAGCCTGTCCCCCTCGGAGATACCAGCTCCTCCCTCACAAACAAACAGCCTGTCCACACTCTCCGATACGAGCTCCTCCCTCTCAAACACAGCCTGTCACACTCTCAGATACCACCTCTTTCATCACTAACACGCAGCCTCACCCCACTCTCAGATAACAGCTCCTCCCTGACTAACACACAGCCTGTCCCACTGTCAGATAGCAGCTCCTCCCTCACTAACACAAAGCGTGTCCCTCTCTCAGATACCAGCTCCTCCCTCATTAACACACAGGCTGTCCCACTCTCAGATACCAGCTCCAACCTCACTAACACAAACCCTGTCCCACTCTCAGATACCAGCTCCTCCCTCATTAACACACAGCCTGTCCCACTCTCAGATACCAGCTCCTCCCTCATCAACACACAGCCTGTCCCACTCTCCGAATCCGGCTCCGCCCTCACAAACACACAGCCTGTCCCACTCTCAGATCCCAGCTCCTCCCTCACTAACACACAGCCTGTCCCACTCTCAGATACCAGCTCCTCCCTCATCAACACACAGCCTGTCCCACTCTCCGAATCCGGCTCCGCCCTCACAAACACACAGCCTGTCCCACTCTCAGATCCCAGCTCCTCCCTCACTAACACACAGCCTGTCCCAATCTCAGATACCAGCTCCTCCCTCAATAACACACAGCCTGTCCCACTCTCAGATACCAGCTCCTCCCTCACTAACACACAGCCTGTCCCACTCTCTGTTTCCTGCTCCTCCTTCACTAACACACAACCTGTCCCACTCTCAGATACCAGCTCCTCCCTCACTAACACACAGCCTGTCCCACTCTCAGATACCAGCTCCTCCCTCACTTCAACACAGCCTGTCCCACTCTCAGATACCAGCTCCTCCCTCACTAACACACAGCCTGTCCCAATGTCAGATACCAACTCCTCCCTCACTAACACACAGCCTGTCCCACTCTCAGATACCAGCTCCTCCCTCTCTGACGCACAAGCTGTCCCACTCACAGATACCAGCTCCTCCGTCACTAACACTGCCTTTCCCACTCTTAGATAGCAGCTCCTCCCTCACTGCCACACGGCCTGTCCGACTCTGAGATACCAGCTGCTCCCTCACTAACACACAGCCTGTCCCACTCTCAGATACCAGCTCCTCCCTCATAAACACACAGCCTGTCCCACTCTCAGATACCAACTCCTCCCTCAATAACACACAGCCTGTCCCTCTCTCAGATTCCAGCTCCTCACTCACGAACACACAGCCAGTCCCACACTCAGATACCAGCTCCTCTCTCACTAACACACAGCCAGTCCCACACTCAGATACCAGCTCCTCCCTCACTAACACACAGCCTGTCCCACTCTCAGATAACAGCTCCTCCCACGCTAACATACAGCCTGTCTCAATCTCAGATACCAGCTCCTCCCTCACTTAAGCACAGCCTGTCCCACTCTCAGATACCAGCTCCTCCCTCACTAACACTGCCTGTCCCACTCTCAGATACCAGCCCCTCCCTCACTTAAACACAGCCTGTCCCTCTCTCAGCTACCATTTACTCCCTCACTAACACTGCCTGTCCCACTCTCAGATACCAGCTCCTCCCTCACTAACACACATCCTGTCCCACTCTCAGATACCAGCTCCTCCCTCAATAAATCGCAGACTGTCCCACTCTCAGATACCAGCTCCTCCCTCACTAACACTCAGCCTGTCCCACTCTCAGATACCAGCTCCTCCCTCACTAACACTCAGCCTGTCCCACTCTCAGATACCAGCTCCTCCCTCTCTAACACACAGCCTGTCCCACTCTCAGATACCAGGTCCTCCCTCTCTAACACACAGCCTGTCCCACTCTCAGAATCCGGCTGCTGCCTCACAAACACACAGCCTGTCCCACTCTCAGATACCAGCTCCTCCCTCACTAACACTCAGCCTGTCCCACTCTCAGATACCAGCTCCTCCCTCACTAACACACAGCCTGTCCCACTCTCAGATACCAGCTCCTCCCTCACTAACACTCAGCCTGTCCCACTCTCAGATACCAGCTCCTCCCTCACTAACACACAGCCTGTCCCACTCTCAGATACCAGCTCCTCCCTCACTAACACACAGCCTGTCCCACTCTCAGATGCCAGCTCCTCCCTCTCTAACACACAGCCTGTCCCACTCTCAGAATCCGGCTGCTGCCTCACAAACACACAGCCTGTCCCACTCTCAGATACCAGCTCCCCCCTCACTAAAACACAGCCTGTCCCACTCGCATACCAGCTCCTCCCTTACTAAGACATCGTGTCCCACATCAGATACCAGCTCCAACATCACAAACACACACCCTGTCCCACACTCAGATACCAGCTCCTCCCGCACTAAATCACAGCCTGTCCCACTATCAGATACCAGCTCCTCCATCACTAACACACAGCCTGTCCCACTCTCAGATACCAGCTCCTCCCTCACTAACACACAGCCTGTCCCTGACTCAGATACCATTTCATCCCTCACTAACACACAGCCTGTCCCACTCTCAGATACCAGCTCCTCTCCCACTAACACACAGCCTGTCGCACTGTCAGATACCAACTCCTCCCTCACTAGCACACAGCCTGCCCCACACTCAGATACACGATCCTTCCTCACTAACACACAGCAAGTCCCACTCACAGATTTGAGCTCCTCCCTCAATAACACACAACCTGTCCCACTCTCAGATACCCGCTCCTCTCTCAATAACACACAACCTGTCCCACTCTCAGATACCAGCTCCTCCCTCACTTACACAAAACCTGTCCCACTCTCAGATACCAGCTCCTCCCTCACTAATACACAGCCTGTCCCACTCTCAGATACCAGCTCCTCCCCCACTAACACACAGCCTGTCCCACTCTCAGATAACAGCTCCTCCCTCACTTACACAGAGCCTGTCCCAATGTCAGATACAAGCCCCTCACTCACTTGAACACACCCTGTTAACATTTCAGATTCCAAATCAAACCTCATTAACACACAGCCTGTCACAAACTGAGATACCAGCTCTTCCCTAACACTCAGCCTGTCCCACTTTGATATCGATCCTCCCTCAATAACACACATCCTGTCCCACTCTCAGGTACCATCTCCTCCCTCACTAACACAACCTGTCTCAGTCTCAGATACCAGCTCCTCCCTCAATAACACACATCCTGTCCCACTCTCAGGTACCAGCTCCTCTCTCACTAACACAACCTGTCTCAGTCTCAGATACCAGCTCCTCCCTCACTAACACACAGCCTGTTCCACTCTCAGATTTCAGCTCCTCCCTCACTAACACACAACCTGTCCCACTCTCAGATACCAGCTCGTCCCCCACTAACACACAGCCTGTCCCACTCTCAGATAACAGCTCCTCCCTCACTTACACAGAGCCTGTCCCAATGTCAGATACAAGCCCCTCACTCACTTGAACACACCCTGTTAACATTTCAGATTCCAAATCAAACCTCATTAACACACAGCCTGTCACAAACTGAGATACCAGCTCTTCCCTAACACTCAGCCTGTCCCACTTTGATATCGATCCTCCCTCAATAACACACATCCTGTCCCACTCTCAGGTACCATCTCCTCCCTCACTAACACAACCTGTCTCAGTCTCAGATACCAGCTCCTCCCTCAATAACACACATCCTGTCCCACTCTCAGGTACCAGCTCCTCTCTCACTAACACAACCTGTCTCAGTCTCAGATACCAGCTCCTCCCTCACTAACAGACAGCCTGTCCCACTCTCAGATACCACCACCTCCCTCACTAACGCACAGCCTGTCCCACTAACAGATACAAGCTCCTCCCTCACTAACAGACAGCCTGTCCAACTCACAGAAACCACCTCCTCCCTCACTAACACACAGCCTGTCCCACTCTCAGATACCAGCTCCTCCCTCACTAACACAGCCTGTCCCACTGTCAGATACTAGCACCTCCCTCACTAACACACAGCCTGTCCCACTCTCAGATACCAGCTCCTCCCTCACTAACACACAGCCTGTCTCATTCTCAGACACCAGCTCCTCCCTCACTAACACACTGCATGTCCCACTCTCAGACACCAGCTCATCCCTCACTAACACACAGCCTGTCCCACTCTCAGATACCAGCTCCTCCCTCACTAACACACAGCCTGTCCCACTCTCAGATTCCATCTCCTCCCTAACTAATACACAGCCTGTCCCACTCTCAGATACCAGCTCATCCCTCACCAACACACAGCCAGTCCCAGTCTCAGATACCAGCTCCTCCCTCACTAACACACAGCCTGTCCCTGTCTCAGATACCAGTCCCTCCCTCACTGACACAAAGCCTGTCCCACTCTCAGATACAAGCTGCTCCCTCAGTAACACACAGCCTGTCCCACTCTCAGAAAGCAACTCCTCCCTCATTAACACTCAGCATGTCCCACTCTCAGAATCCGGCTCCTCCTTCACAAACACACATCCTGTCCCACTCGCATACCAGCTCCTCCCTTCCTAACACAGCCTGTTCCTCTCTCAGATTCCAGCTCCTCACTCACTAACACACAGCCTGTCCCACTCTCAGATACCAGCTCCTCCCTCACTTATTCACAGCCTGTCCAACTCTCAGATACCAGCTCCTCCCTCACTAACACTCAGCCTGTCCCACACTGAGATACCAGCTCCTCCCTCACTAACACACAGCCTGTCCCACTCTCAGATACCAGCTCATCCCTCACTAACACGTAGACTGTCCCACTCTCAGATACCAGCTCATCTCTCACGAAGACACAGCCTGTCCCACCCTCAGATACCAGCACCTCCCTCATTAACAAACAGCCTGTCCCGCTCTCAGATACCAGCTCCTCCCTCACTAACACACAGACTGTCCCACTCTCAGATACCAGCTCCTACCACACTAATTTCAACCTGTCCCACTCTCAGATACCAGCTCCTCCCCCACTAACACACAGCCTGTCCCATTCTCAGATAACAGCTCCTCCCTCCCTTACACACAGCTTGTCCCAATGTCAGATACAAGCCCCTCACTAACTTGAACACGCCCTGTCAACATTTCAGATACGATCGCAAACCTCATTAACACACAGCCTGTCACAAACTGAGATACCAGCTCCTCCCTAACACTCAGCCTGTCCCACTTTGATACCCGATCCTCCCTCAATAACACACATCCTATCCCACTCTCAGGTACCAGCTCCTCCCTCACTAACACAATCTGTCTCAGTCTCAGATACCAGCTCCTCGCTCACTAACACACAGCCTGTTCCGATCTCAGATTTCAGCTCCTCCCTCACTAACGCACAGCATGTCCCACTCTCAGATACCAGCTCCTCCATCACTAAGACACAGCCTGTCCCACTTTCAGGTACCAGCTCCTGCCACACTAACACACAGCCTCACCCACTCTCAGATACCAGCTCCTTCCTCACTAACACACAGACTGTCCCACTCTCAGATACCAGCTCCTCCATCACTAACACACAGCCTGCCCCAATCTCAGATAACAGCTCCTCCCTCACTAACACGCAGACTGTCCCACTCTCAGATACCAGATCCTCCATCACTAACACAAAGCCTGTCTTACTCTCAGATACCAGCTCATCCCTCACTAACACAAAGCCTGTCTTACTCTCAGATACTAGTTCCTCCCTCACTAACACACAGCCTGTCCCTCTCTGATACCAGCTCCTCCCTCACTAACACACATCATGTCCCACTCTCAGATACCAGCTCATCCCTCACTAACACACAGCCTGTCCCACTCTCAGATATTTCTCCTCCCTAACTAACACAAATATTGTAGCACTCTCAGATACCAGTCCCTCCCTCACTGACACACAGCCTGTCCCACTCTCAGTTACCAGCTGCTCCCTCACTAACACACAGCCTGTCCCACTCTCAGTTACCAGCTGCTCCCTCACTAACACACAGCCTGTCCCACTCTCAGAATCCGACTCCTCCTTCACAAACACACAGTCTTTCCCCCTCTCACATACTAGCTCCTCCATCACTAACACACATCCTGTCCCACTCGCATACCAGCTCCTCCCATACTAACACAGCCTGTCCCACTCTCAGATAGCAGCTCCAACCTCACTAAATCACAGCCTGTCCCACACTCAGATACCAGCTCCTCCCTCACATACACACCGCCTGTCCCTCTCTCAGATTCCAGCTCCTCAATCACTAACACACAGCCTGTCCCACTCACTGATACCAGCTGCTCCCTCACTAACACACAACATGTTCCACTCTCAGATACTAGCTCCTCCCTCACTAACACACAGCCTGTCCAACTCTCAGAAACCAGCTCCTCCCTCACTAACACTCAGCCTGTCCCACTCTTCGATACCAGCTCATCCCTCTCTTACACACGGCCTGTCCCACTCACAGATACAAGCTCCTCCCTCACTAACACACAGCTTGTCCCACTCTCAGATACCAGCTCCTCCCTCAGTAACACACAGCTTGTCCCACTCTCAGATACCAGCTCCTCCCTCTCTGACACACAACCTGTCCCACTCTCAGATACCCGCTCCTCCCTCACTAACACTGCCTTTCCCACTCTTAGATACGAGCTCATCCCTCACTGCCACACAGCCTGTCCCCCTCGGAGATACCAGCTCCTCCCTCACAAACAAACAGCCTGTCCACACTCTCCGATACCAGCTCCTCCCTCTCAAACACAGCCTGTCAGAATCTCAGATACCACCTCTTTCATCACTAACACGCAGCCTCACCCCACTCTCAGATAACAGCTCCTCCCTGACTAACACACAGCCTGTCGCACTGACAGATAGCAGCTCCTCCCTCACTAACACAAAGCGTGTCCCTCTCTCAGATACCAGCTCCTCCCTCATTAACACACAGGCTGTCCCACTCTCAGATACCAGCTCCTCCCTCACTAACACACAGCCTGTCCCACTCTCAGATACCAGTACCTCCCTCACTAACACACAGCCTGTCCCACTCTCAGATACCAGCCCCAACCTCACTAACACAAACCCTATCCCACTCTCAGATACCAGCTCCTCCCTCACTGACACACAGGTTGTCCCACTCTCAGATACCAGCTCCTCCCTCAGCAACACACAGCCTGTCCCACTCTCCGAATCCGGCTCCTCCCTCACAAACACACAGCCTGTCCCAATCTCAGATACCAGCTCCTCCCTCAATAACACACAGCCTGTCCCACTCTCAGATACCAGCTCCTCCCTCACTAACACTCAGCCTGTCCCACTCTCAGATACCAGCTCCTCCCTCACTAACACACAGCCTGTCCCAATCTCAGATACCAGCTCCTCCCTCAATAACACACAGCCTGTCCCACTCTCAGATACCAGCTCCTCCCTCACTAACACACAGGCTGTCCCACTCTCAGATACCAGCTCCTCCCTCAGTAACACACAGCCTGTCCCACTCTCAGAATCCGGCTGCTCCCTCACAAACACACTGCCTGTCCCACTCGCATACCTGGTCCTCCCTTACAAAGATAGCGTGTCCCACTCTCAGATACCAGCTCCAACCTCACAAACACACACCCTGTCCCACACTCAGATACCAGCTCCTCCCTCACTAACACACAGCCTGTCTCACTCTCAGATACCAGCTCCTCCCTCACTAACACACAGCCTGTCCCACTCTCAGATACCAGCTCCTCTCTCACTAACACACAGCCTGTCCCACTCACAGATTTGAGCTCCTCCCTCACTAACACACAACCTGTCCCGCTTTCACATGCCAGCTCCTCCCTGACTTAAATACAGGCTGTCCCACTCTCTGATTCCTGCTCCTCCCTCACTAACACACAGCCTGTCCCATTCTCAGATACAAGATCCTCCCACACTAACACACAACCTGTCCCACTCTCAGATACCAGCTCCTCCCTCACTTCAACACAGCCTGTCCCACTCTCAGATACCAGCTCCTCCCTCACTTCAACACAGCCTGTCCCACTCTCAGATACCAGCTCCTCCCTCACTAACACACAGCCTGTCCCACTCGCATACCAGCTGCTCCCTTACTAAGACAGCGTGTCCCACTCTCAGATATCAGTTCCAACCTCACAAACACACACCCTGTCCCACTCTCAGATACCAACTCCTCCCTCACTAACACACAGCCTGTCCCAATGTCAGATACCAACTCCTCCCTCACTAACACACAGCCTGTCCCACTCTCAGATACCAGCTCCTCCGTCACTAACACTGCCTTTCCCACTCTTAGATAGGAGCTCCTCCCTCACTACCACACGGCCTGTCCGACTCTGAGATACCAGCTGCTCCCTCACTAACACACAGCCTGTCCAACTTTCAGATACCAGCTCCTCCCTCACTAACACATAGCCTGTCCCACTCTCTGATACCAACTCCTCCCTCAATAACACACAGCCTGTCCCTCTCTCAGATTCCAGCTCCACACTCACTAACACACAGCCTGTCCCACTCACAGATACCAGCTCCTCCCTTACTAAGACATCGTGTCCCACTCTCAGATACCAGCTCCAACCTCACAAACACACACCCTGTCCCACTCTCAGATACCAGCTCCTCCCGCAGTAAATCACAGCCTGTCCCACTCTCAGATACAAGCTCCTCCATCACTAACACACAGCCTGTCCCACTCACAGATACCAGCTCCTCCCTCACTAACACACAGCCTGTCCCAGACTTAGATACCAGTTCATCCCTCACTAACACACAGCCTGTCCCACTCTCAGATACCAGCTCCTCTCCCACTAACACACAGCCTGTCGCACTGTCAGATACCAACTCCTCCCTCACTAGCACACAGCCTGCCCCACTCTCAGATAACCGATCCTTCCTCACTAACACACAGCAAGTCCCACTCACAGATTTGAGCTCCTCCCTCAATAACACACAACCTGTCCCACTCTCAGATACCAGCTCCTCCCTCACTAACACAAAACCTGTCCCACTCTCAGATACCAGCTCCTCCCTCACTAACACACATACTGTCCCACTCTCAGATACCAGCTCCTCCCTCACTAATACACAGCCTGTCCCACTCTCAGATACCAGCTCCTCCCCCACTAACACACAGCCTGTCCCACTCTCAGATAACAGCTCCTCCCTCACTTACACACAGCCTCTCCCAATGTCAGATACAAGCCCCTCACTCACTTGAACAAACCCTGTCAACATTTCAGATACCAACTCAAACCTCATTAACACACAGCCTGTCACAAACTGAGATACCAGCTCTTCCCTAACACTCAGCCTGTCGAACTTTGATATCGATCCTCCCTCAATAACACACATCCTGTCCCACTCTCAGGTACCATCTCCTCCCTGACTAACACAACCTGTCTCAGTCTCAGATACCAGCTCCTCCCTCAATAACACACATCCTGTCCCACTCTCAGGTACCAGCTCCCCTCTCACTAACACAACCTGTCTCAGTCTCAGATACCAGCTCCTCCCTCACTAACACACAGCCTGTTCCACTCTCAGATTTCAGCTCCACCCTCACTAACACACAACCTGTCCCACTCTCAGATACCAGCTCCTCCCTCGCTAACACACAGCCGTCCACTCTCAGATACCAGCTGCTCCCTCACTTAAACACAACCTGTCCCACTCTCAGATACAAGCTCCTCCCTCACTAACAAACAGCCTCTCCCACTCTCAGATTCCTGATCCTCCCTCACTAACACACAGCCTGTCCCACTCTCAGATACCACCACCTCCCTCACTAACACACAGCCTGTCCCACTAACAGATACAAGCTCCTCCCTCACTAACAGACAGCCTGTCCAACTCACAGAAACCACCTCATCCCTCACTAACACACAGCCTGTCTCATTCTCAGACACCAGCTCCTCCCTCACTAACACACTGCATGTCCCACTCTCAGACACCAGCTCAACCTTCACTAACGCAGCCAATCGCACTGTCAGATAGCAGCTCCTCCCTCACTAACACACAGCCTGTCCAACTCTCAGATACCAAATCCTCCCTCACTAACACACAGCCTGTCCCACTCTCAGATTCCAGCTCCTCAAATAATAGCTCCTCCATCACTAACACACATCCTGTCCCACTCGCATACCAGCTCCTCCCTTCCTCACACAGCCTGTTCCTCTCTCAGATTCCAGCTCCTCACTCACTAACACACAGCCTGTCCCACTCTCAGATACCAGCTCCTCCCTCACTAAATCACAGCCTGTCCAACTCTCAGATACCAGCTCCTCCCTCGCTAACACTCAGCCTGTCGCACACTGAGATACCAGCTCCTCCCTCACTAACACACAGCCTGTCCCACTCTCAGATACCAGCTCATCCCTCACTAACACGTAGACTGTCCCACTCTCAGATTCCAGCTCATCTCTCACTAACAAACAGCCTGTCCCGCTCTCAGATACCAGCTCCTCCCTCACTAACACACAGACTGTCCCACTCTCAGATACCAGCTCCTCCCTCACTAATTTCAGCCTGTCCCACTCTCAGATACCAGCTCCTCCCCGACTAACACACAGCCTGTCCCACTCTCAGATAACAGCTCCTCCCTCACTTACACACAGCCTGTCCCAATGTCAGATACAAGCCCCTCACTCACTTGAACACACCCTGTCAACATTTCAGATACGAACTCAAACCTCATTAAGACACAGCCTGTCACAAACTGAGATACCAGCTCCTCCCTAACACTCAGCCTATCCCACTTTGATACCCGATCCTCCCTCAATAACACACATCCTGTCCCACTCTCAGATACCAGCTCCTCCCTCACTAACACACAGCCTGTCCCACTCTCAGATACCAGCTCCTCCATCACTAAGACACAGCCTGTCCCACTTTCAGATACCAGCTCCTGCCACACTAACACACAGCCTCACCCACTCTCAGATACCAGCTCCTTCCTCACTAAGACACAGACTGTCCCACTCTCAGATACCAGCTCCTCCCTCACTAACACACAGCCTCTCCCACTCTCAGATACCAGCTCCTCCCTCACTAACACGCAGACTGTCCCACTCTCAGATACCAGCTCCTCCCTCACTAACACACAGCCTGTCCCACTCTCTGATACCATCTCCTCCCTAACTAAATCACAGCCTGTCCCACTCTCAGATACCAGCTCCTCCCTCACTAACACACAGCCTGTCCCACTCTCAGATACTAGCTTCTTCCTCACTAACACACAGCCTGTCCAACTCTCAGAAACCAGCTCCTCCCTCACTAACACTCAGCCTGTCCCACTCTTCGATACCAGCTCATCCCTCACTTACACACAGCCTGTCCCACTCACAGATACAAGCTCCTCCCTCACTAACACACAGCTTGTCCCACTCTCAGTTACCATCTCCTCCCTCACTAACACACAGCCTGTCCCACTCTCAGATTCCAGATCCTCCCTCACTAACACACAGCCTGTCCCACTCTGAGATACCAGCTCCTCTCCCACTAACACACAGCCTGTCGCACTGTCAGATACCAAGTCCTCCCTCACTAGCACACAGCCTGCCCCACTCTCAGATAACCGATCCTTCCTCACTAACACACAGCAAGTCCCACTCACAGATTTGAGCTCCTCCCTCAATAACACACAATCTGTCCCACTCTCAGATACCAGCTCCTCCCTCAATAACACACAACCTGTCCCACTCTCAGATACCAGCTCCTCCCTCACTAACACAAAACCTGTCCCACTCTCAGATACCAGCTCCTCCCTCACTAACACACATACTGTCCCACTCTCAGATAACAGCTCCTCCCTCACTTACACACAGCCTCTCCCAATGTCAGATACAAGCCCCTCACTCACTTGAACACACCCTGTCAACATTTCAGATACCAACTCAAACCTCATTAACACACAGCCTGTCACAAACTGAGATACCAGCTCTTTCCTAACACTCAGCCTGTCGAACTTTGATATCGATCCTCCCTCAATAACACACATCCTGTCCCACTCTCAGGTACCATCTCCTCCCTGACTAACACAACCTGTCTCAGTCTCAGATACCAGCTCCTCCCTCAATAACACACATCCTGTCCCACTCTCAGGTACCAGCTCCCCTCTCACTAACACAACCTGTCTCAGTCTCAGATACCAGCTCCTCCCTCACTAACACACAGCCTGTCTCACTCTCAGATACCAGCTCCTCGCTCACTAACACACAGCCTGTTCCACTCTCAGATTTCAGCTCCACCCTCACTAACACACAGCCTGTCTCACTCTCAGATACCAGCTCCTACCTCACTAACACAAAACCTGACCCACTCTCAGATACCAGCTCCTCCCTCACTAACACACAGCCGTCCACTCTCAGATACAAGCTCCTCCCTCACTAACAGACAGCCTGTCCCACTCTCAGATTCCTGATCCTCCCTCACTAACACACAGCCTGTCCCACTCTCAGATTCCTGATCCTCCCTCACTAACACACAGCCTGTCTCATTCTCAGATACCAGCTCCTCCCTCACTAACACACTGCATGTCCCACTCTCAGACACCAGCTCAACCTTCACTAACGCAGCCAATCCCACTGTCAGATACCAGCTCCTCCCTCACTAACACACTGCATGTCCCACTCTCAGATACCATCTCCTCCCTCACTAACACACAACCTGTCCAACTCTCAGCTGCCAGTCCCTCCCTCACTGACACACAGCCTGTCCCACTCTCAGATACAAGCTGCTCCCTCACTAACACACAGCCTGTCCCACTCTCAGAAAGCAACTCCTCCCTCATTAACACTCAGCATGTCCCACTCTCAGAATCCGGCTCCTCCTTCACAAACACACAGAATTTCCCCCTCTCACATACTTGCTCCTCCATCACTAACACACATCCTGTCCCACTCGCATACCAGCTCCTCCCTTCCTCACACAGCCTGTCCCACTCTCAGATACCAGCTCCAACCTCACTATCACACAGCCTGTCCCACTCTCAGATACCAGCTCCTCCCTCAGTAAATCACAGCCTGTCCCACAGTCAGATACCACATCCTCCCTCACTAAATCACAGCCTGTCCCACTCTCAGATACCACCTCCTCCCTCACTAACACACAGCCTGTCCCACTCTCAGATACCACCTCCTCCCTCACTAAATCACAGCCTGACCACTCTCAGATACCAGCTCCTCCCTCACTAACACACAGCCTGTCCCACTCTCAGATACCAACTCCTCCCTCAATAACACACAGCCTGTCCCAGTCTCAGATACCAGCTCCTCCCTCATATACACACAGCCTGTTCCTCTCTCAGATTCCAGCTCCTCACTCACTAACACACAACCTGTCCCACTCTCAGATAACAGCTCTTCCCTCACTAACACAGCCTGTCCAGCTCTCAGATACCAGCTCCTCCCTCACCAACAGTCAGCCTGTCCCACACTGAGATACCAGCTCCTCCCTCACTAACACACAACCTGTCCCACTCTCAGATACCAGCTCATCCCTCACTAACACGTAGACTGTCCCAATCTCAGATACCAGCTCATCTCTCACTAACACACAGCCTGTCCCGCTCTCAGATACCAGCTCCTCCCTCACTAACACTCAGCCTGTCCCACACTGAGATACCAGCTCCTCCCTCACTAACACACAGCCTGTCCCACTCTCAGATACCAGCTCATCCCTCACTAACACGTAGACTGTCCCAATCTCAGATACCAGCTCATCTCTCACTAACACACAACCTGTCCCGCTCTCAGATACCAGCTCCTTCCTCACTAACACACAGACTGTCCCACTCTCAGATACCAGCTCCTCCATCACTAAGACACAGCCTGTCCCACTTTCAGATACCAGCTCCTGCCACACTAACACACAGCCTCACCCACTCTCAGATACCAGCTCCTTCCTCACTAACACACAGACTGTCCCACTCTCAGATACCAGCTCCTCCATCACTAACACACAGCCTGCCCCAATCTCAGATACCAGCTCCTCCCTCACTAACACGCAGACTGTCCCACTCTCAGATACCAGATCCTCCCTCACTAACACACAGCCTGTCCCACTCTCAGATAACAGCTCCTCCCTCACTAACACGCAGACTGTCCCACTCTCAGATACCAGCTCCTCCATCACTAACACAAAGCCTGTCTTACTCTCAGATACCAGCTCATCCCTCACTAACACACAGACTGTCCCACTCTCGGGTACCAGCTCCTCCATCACTAACACAAAGCCTGTCGCACTCTCAGATAACAGCTCCTCCCTCACTTAGAAACAGCCTGTCCCGCTCTCAGATACCAGCTCCTCCCTCACTAACACACAGCCTGTCCCACTCTCAGATAACAGCTCCTCCCTCACTTACACACAGCCTCTCCCAATGTCAGATCCACCCCCTCACTCACTTGAACACACCCTGTCAACATTTCTGATACGAACTCAAACCTCATTTACACACAGCCTGTCACAAACTGAGATACCAGCTCCTCCCTAACACTCAGCCTATCCCACTTTGATACCCGATCCTCCCTCAATAACACACATCCTGTCTCACTCTCAGGTACCAGCTCCTCCCTCAGTAACACAACCTGTCCCACTCTCAGATACCAGATTCTCCTTCACTAACACACAGCCTGTCCCACACGCAGATACCAGCTCCTCCCTCAACAACACATCCTGTCCCACACTCAGATACCACCTCCTCCCTAACTAAATCACAGCCTGTCCCTCTCTCAGATACCAGCTCCTCCCTCGCTAACACACAGTCTGTCCCACTTTCAGATACCAACTCCTCCCTCAATAACACACAGCCTGTCCCAGTCTCAGATACCAGCTCCTCCCTCACATACACACAGCCTGTCCCTCTCTCAGATTCCAGCTCCTCACTCACTAACACACAGCCTGTCCCACTCTCAGATACCAGCTCCTCCCTCACTAATACACAACCTGTCCCACTCTCGGATAACAGCTCCTCCCTCACTAACACTCAGCCTGTCCTACTCTTAGATACCAGCTCATCCCTCACTTCCACACAGCCTGTCCCACTCACAGATACCAGCTCCTCCCTCACTAACACACAGCCTGTCCCACTCTCAGATACATTCTCCTCCCTCACTAACACACAGCTTGTCCCACTCTCAGATACAATCTCCTCCCTCACTAACACACAGCCTGTCCACTCTCGGATTCCAGCTCCTCCCTCACTAACACACAGCCTGTCTCGTTCTCAGATACCAGCTCCTCCCTAACTAACACACAGCCTGTCCCTCTCTCAGATACCAGCTCCTCCATCACTAACACATAGCCTGCCCCAATCTCAGATACCAGCTCCTCCCTCACTAACACTCAGTCTGTCCCACACTCAGATACCAGTTCCCCAACACTAACACAAAGCGTGTCTTAGTCTAAGATACCAGCTCCTCCCTCACTAACACACAGCATGTCCCACTCTCAGATACCAGCTCATCCCTCACTAACACACATCCAGTCCCAGTCTCAGATACTTCTCGTCCCTAACTAACACAAATATTGTAGCACTCTCAGATACCAGCTCCTCCCTCACTAACATACAACCTGTCCAACTCTCAGCTGCCAGTCCCTCCCTCACTGACACACAGCCTGTCCCACTCTCAGATACAAGCTGCTCCCTCAGTATCACACAGCCTGTCCCACTCTCAGAAAGCAACTCCTCCCTCATTAACACTCAGCATGTCCCACTCACAGAATCCGGCTCCTCCTTCACAAACACACAGACTTTCCCCCTGTCACATACTAGCTCCTCCATCACTAACACACATCCTGTCCCACTTGCATACCAGCTCCTCCCTTCCTAACACAGCTTGTCCCACTCTCAGATACCAGCTCCAACCTCACTGACACACAGCCTGTCCCACTCTCAGATACCAGCTCCAACCTCACTAACACACAGCCTGTCCCACACTCAGATACCAGCTCCTCCCTCAACAACACATCCTGTCCCACACTCAGATACCACCTCCTCCCTCACTAAATCACAGCCTGTCCCACTCTCAGATTCCAGCTCCTCCCTCACTAACACACAGCCTGTCCCACTCTCAGATACCAGCTCCTCCCTCACTAACACACAGCCTGTCCCACTCTCAGATACCAGATCCACCCTCACATACACACAGCATGTCCCTCTCTCAGATTCCAGCTCCTCCCTAACTAACACACAGCCTGTCCCTCTCTCAGATACCAGCTCCTCCCTCACTAACACCCTGCATGTCCCACTCTCAGATACCAGCTCCTCCCTCACTAACATACAACCTGACCAACTCTCAGCTACCAGTCCCTCCCTCACTGATACACAGCCTGTCCCACTCTCAGATACAAGCTGCTCCCTCACTAACACACAGCCTGTCCCACTCTCAGAAAGCAACTCCTCCCTCATTAACACTCAGCATGTCCCACTCTCAGAATCCGGCTCCTCCTTCACAAACACACAGACTTTCCCCCTCTCACATACTAGCTCCTCAATCACTAACACACATCCTGTCCCACTCGCATACCAGCTCCTCCCTTCCTCACACAGCCTGTCCCACTCTCAGATACCAGCTCCAACCTCACTAACAAACAGCCTGTCCCAATCTCAGATACCAGCTCCTCCCTCAGTAAATCACAGCCTGTCCCACACTCAGATACCACATCCTCCCTCACTAAATCACAGCCTGTCCCACTCTCAGATACCAGCTCCTCCCTCACTAACACACAGCCTGTCCCACTCTCAGATACCACCTCCTCCCTCACTAAATCACAGCCTGTCCCACTCTCAGATACCAGCTCCTCACTCACTAACACACAGCCTGTCCCACTCTCAGATACCAACTCCTCCCTCAATAACACACAGCCTGTCCCAGTCTCAGATACCAGCTCCTCCCTCATATACACACAGCCTGTTCCTCTCTCAGATTCCAGCTCCTCACTCACTATCACACAACCTGTCCCACTCTCAGATAACAGCTCTTCCCTCACTAACACACAGCCTGTCCAGCTCTCAGATACCAGCTCCTCCCTCACTAACACTCAGCCTGTCCCACACTGAGATACCAGCTCCTCCCTCACTAACACACAGCCTGTCCCACTCTCAGATACCAGCTCATCCCTCACTAACACGTAGACTGTCCCAATCTCAGATACCAGCTCATCTCTCACTAACACACAGCCTGTCCCGCTCTCAGATACCAGCTCCTCCCTCACTAACACTCAGCCTGTCCCACACTGAGATACCAGCTCCTCCCTCACTAACACACTGCCTCACCCACTCTCAGATACCAGCTCCTTCCTTACTAACACACAGACTGTCCCACTCTCAGATACCAGCTCCTCCATCACTAACACACAGCCTGTCCTAATCTCAGATACCAGCTCCTCCCTCACGAACACGCAGACTGTCCCACTCTCAGATACCAGCTCCTCCCTCACTAACACACAGCCTGTCCCACTCTCAGATAACAGCTCCTCTCTCACTAACACGCAGACTGTCCCACTCTCAGATACCAGCTCCTCCATCACTAACACAAAGCCTGTCTTACTCTCAGATACCAGCTCATCCCTCACTAACACAAAGCCTGTCTTACTCTCAGATACTAGTTCCTCCCTCACTAACACACAGCCTGTCCCTCTCTGATACCAGCTCCTCCCTCACTAACACACAGCATGTCCCACTCTCAGATACCAGCTCATCCCTCACTAACACACAGACTGTCCCACTCTCAGGTACCAGCTCCTCCATCACTAACACACAGCCTGTCCCACTCTCAGATACCAGCACCTCCCTCACTTAGAAACAGCCTGTCCCGCTCTCAGATACCAGCTCCTCCCTCACTAACACACAGACTGTGCCACTCTCAGATACCAGCTCCTCCCTCACTAACACACAGCCTGTCCCACTCTCAGATAACAGCTCCTCCCTCACTTACACACAGCCTGTCCCAATGTCAGATCCACCCCCTCACTCACTTGAACACACCCTGTCAACATTTCTGATACGAACTCAAACCTCATTTACGCACAGCCTGTCACAAACTGAGATACCAGCTCCTCCCTAACACTCAGCCTATCCCACTTTGATACCCGATCCTCCCTCAATAACACACATCCAGTCCCAGTCTCAGATACTTCTCGTCCCTAACTAACACAAATATGTAGCACTCTCAGATACCAGCTCCTCCGTCACTAACATACAACCTGTCCAACTCTCAGCTGCCAGTCCCTCCCTCACTGACACACAGCCTGTCCCACTCTCAGATACAAGCTGCTCCCTCAGTATCACACAGCCTGTCCCACTCTCAGAAAGCAACTCCTCCCAATTTGAGACTCAGCATGTCCCACTCTCAGATGCAGCACACCGTCAATTACTGACACTCAAATATTGCAGCACACTCTCAATTACTGACCCTCCAATAGTGCAGCACACCCTCAATTACTGAAACTCAAATATTGCAGCTCACCCTCAATTACTGACACTCCAATAGTGCAGCACACCCTCAATTACTGACACTCAAATATTGCAGCACACCGTCAATTACTGACACTCAAATATTGCAGCACACTCTCAATTACTGACTCTCCAATAGTGCAGCACACCCTCAATTACTGACACTCCAATAGTGCAGCACACTCTCAATTACTGACACTCCAATAGTGCAGCACACTCTCAATTACTGACACTCCAATAGTGCAGCACACCGTCAATTACTGACACTCCAATATTGCAGCACACACTCAATAACTGACACTCCAATAGTGCAGCACACCCTCAATTACTGACACTCCAATACTGCAGAACACCCACAATAACTGACACTCCAATAGTGCAGCACACCCTCAATTACTGACACTCCAATAGTGCAGCACACCCTCAATTACTGACACTCCAATAGTGCAGCACACCCTCAATTTCTTACACTCCAATAACGCTGCACACCCCCAATTACTGACACTCCAATAATGCAGCACACCCTCAATTACTGACACCCCAATAGTGCAGCACACCCTCAATTTCTTACACTCCAATAACGCTGCACACCCCCAATTACTGACACTCCAATAATGCAGCACACCCTTAATTACTGACACACCAATAGTGCATCACACCCTCAATCACTGACACTCCTATAGTGCAGCACATCCTCAATTACTGACAGTCCAATAGTGCAGCACACCCTCAATTACTGACACACCAACAGTGCAGAACACCCTCAAATACTGACACTCCAAAAGTGCAGCACACCCTCAATTACTGACACTCCAGTAGTGCAGCACACCCTCAATTACTGACACTCCAATAGTGCAGCACACCCTCAATTACTGACACTCCAATAGTGCGGCACAGCCTCAATTACTGACACTCCAATAGTGCATTACACCCTCAATAACAGACACTCCAATAGTGCAGCACACCCTCAATTACTGACACTCCAATAGTGCAGCACACCCTCAATTACTGACATTCCAATAGTGCAGCACAGACTCAATTACTGACACTCCAATAGTGCAGCACACCCTCAATTACTGACACTCCAATGGTGCTGCACACCCTCAATTACTGACACTCCAGTTTTGCAGCACACCCTCAATTACTTACACAACAGTAGTGCAGCACACCCTCAATTACTGATACTCCAATAGTGCAGCACACCCTCAATTTCTGGCACGCCAATAGTGCAGCACACCCTCAATTACTGACACTCCAATAGTGCAGCACACCCTCAATTACTGACAGTTCAATAGTGCAGCACACCCTCAATTACTGACACTCCAATAGTGCGGCACACCCTCAATTACTGACACTCCAATAGTGCAGCACACCCTCAATTACAGACACTCCAGTTTTGCAGCACACCCTCAATTACTGACACTCCAATAGTGCGGCACACCCTCAATTACTGACACTCCAATAGTGCAGCACACCCTCAATTCTGACACTCCAATAGTGCAGCACTCCCTCAATTACTGACACTCCAGTTTTGCAGCACAACCTCAATTACTGACAGTTCAATATTGCAGCACACCCTCAATTACTGACACTCCAGTTTTGCAGCACACCCTCAATTACTTACACACCAGTAGTGCAGCACACCCTCAATTACTGATACTCCAATAGTGCAGCACACCCTCAATTACTGGCACGCCAATAGTGCAGCACACCCTCAATTACTGACACTCCAATAGTGCAGCACACCCTCAATTACTGACACTTCAATAGTGCAGCACACCCTCAATTACTGACACTCCAATAGTGCGGCACACCCTCAATTACTGACACTCCAATAGTGCAGCACACCCTCAATTACAGACACTCCAGTTTTGCAGCACACCCTCAATTACTGACACTCCAATAGTGCGGCACACCCTCAATTCTGACACTCCAATAGTGCAGCACTCCCTCAATTACTGACACTCCAGTTTTGCAGCACAACCTCAATTACTGACAGTTCAATAATGCAGCACACCCTCAATTACTTACACTCCAGTAGTGCAGCACAGCCTCAATTACTGACACACCAATAGTGCAGCACACCCTCAATTACTGACACTCCAATAGTGCAGCACACCCTCAATTACTGACAGTTCAATAGTGCAGCACACCCTCAATTACTGACACACCAATAGTGCAGCACACCCTCAATTACTGACACTCCAATAGTGCAGCACACCCTCAATTACTGACACTCCAATAGTGCAGCACACCCTCAATTACTGACACTCCAATAGTGCGGCACAGCCTCAATTACTGACACTCCAATAGTGCAGCACACCCTCAATTACAGACACTCCAGTTTTGCAGCACACCCTCAATTACTGACACTCCAATAGTGCGGCACACCCTCAATTCTGACACTCCAATAGTGCAGCACTCCCTCAATTACTGACACTCCAGTTTTGCAGCACAACCTCAATTACTGACAGTTCAATAATGCAGCACACCCTCAATTACTTACACTCCAGTAGTGCAGCACAGCCTCAATTACTGACACACCAATAGTGCAGCACACCCTCAATTACTAACACACCAATAGTGCAGCACACCCTCAACTACTGATACTCCAATAGTGCAGCACACCCTCAATTACTGACACTCCAATAGTGCAGCACACCCTCAATTACTGACACTCCAATAGTGCAGCACACGCTCAATTACAGACACTCCAATAGTGCGGCACACCCTCAATTACTGACACTCCAATAGTGCAGCACACCCTCAATTCTGACACTCCAATAGTGCAGCACACCCTCAATTACTGACACTCCAGTTTTGCAGCACACCCTCAATTACTGACACTCCAATAGTGCAGCACACCCTCAAGTACTGACACTCCAGTTTTGCAGCACTCCCTTTATCACTGACACTCCAATAGTGCGGCACACCCTCAATTCTGACACTCCAATAGTGCAGCACTCCCTCAATTACTGACACTCCAATAGTGCAGCACAACCTCAATTACTGACAGTTCAATAATGCAGCACACCCTCAATTACTTACACTCCAGTAGTGCAGCACAGCCTCAATTACTGACACACCAATAGTGCAGCACACCCTCAATTACTGACACACCAATAGTGCAGCACACCCTCAACTACTTACACTCCAGTAGTGCAGCACAGCCTCAATTACTGACACACCAATAGTGCAGCACACCCTCAATTACTAACGCACCAATAGTGCAGCACACCCTCAATTACTGACACTCCAATAGTGCAGCACACCCTCAATTACTGACACTCCAATAGTGCAGCACACCCTCAATTACTGACACTCCAATAGTGCAGCACACGCTCAATTACAGACACTCCAATAGTGCGGCACACCCTCAATTACTGACACTCCAATAGTGCAGCACACCCTCAATTCTGACACTCCAATAGTGCAGCACACCCTCAATTACTGACACTCCAGTTTTGCAGCACACCCTCAATTACTGACACTCCAATAGTGCAGCACACCCTCAAGTACTGACACTCCAGTTTTGCAGCACTCCCTTTATCACTGACACTCCAATAGTGCGGCACACCCTCAATTCTGACACTCCAATAGTGCAGCACTCCCTCAATTACTGACACTCCAATAGTGCAGCACAACCTCAATTACTGACAGTTCAATAATGCAGCACACCCTCAATTACTTACACTCCAGTAGTGCAGCACAGCCTCAATTACTGACACACCAATAGTGCAGCACACCCTCAATTACTGACACACCAATAGTGCAGCACACCCTCAACTACTGATACTCCAATAGTGCAGCACACCCTCAATTACTGACACTCCAATAGTGCAGCACACCCTCAATTACTGACACTCCAATAGTGCAGCACACGCTCAATTACTGACACTCCAATAGTGCGGCACACCCTCAATTACTGACACTCCAATAGTGCGGCACACCCTCAATTCTGACACTCCAATAGTGCAGCACTCCCTCAATTACTGACACTCCAGTTTTGCAGCACAACCTCAATTACTGACACTCCAATAGTGCAGCACACCCTCAATTACTGACACTCCAATAGTGCAGCACACGCTCAATTACTGACACTCCAATAGTGCGGCACACCCTCAATTACTGACACTCCAATAGTGCAGCACACCCTCAATTCTGACACTCCAATAGTGCAGCACACCCTCAATTACTGACACTCCAGTTTTGCAGCACACCCTCAATTACTGACACTCCAATAGTGCAGCACACCCTCAAGTACTGACACTCCAGTTTTGCAGCACTCCCTTAATCACTGACACTCCAGTAGTGCAGCACACCCTCAATTACTGATACACAAATGGTGCAGCACACCCTCAATTACTGACACTCCAATAGTGCAGCACACACTCAATTACTGACACTCCAATAGTGCAGCACACCCTCAAATACTGACACTCCAACAGTGCCGCACACCCTCAATTACTGACGCTCCAAAACTGCAGCACATCCTCAATTACTGACACTCCAATAGTGCAGCTCACCCTCAATTACTGACACTCCAATAATGCAGCACACACACAATTACTCTCACTCCAGTAGTGCAGCACACCCTCAATTACTGACACTCCAATAGTGCAGCACACCCTCAATTACTGACACTCCAATAGTGCAGCACAAACTCAATTACTTACACTCCAATAGTGCAGCACACCCTCAATTACTGACACTCCAATAGTACAGCACACCCTCAATTACTGTCCCTCCAATAGTGCATCACATCCTCAATTACTGACACTCCAATAGTGCAGCACACCCTCAATTACTGACAATCCAATAGTGCAGCACACCCTCAATTACTGACACACCAATAGTGCACCACACCCTCAATTACTGACACTCCAATAGTGCAGCACACCCTCAATTACTGACACTCCAATAGTGCACCACACTCTCAATTACTGACACTCCAATAGTGCAACTCACCCTCAATTCCTGACTCTCCAATAGTGCAGCTCACCCTCAATTACTGGCTCTCCAATAGTGCAGCACACCCTCAATTACTGACACACCAATAGTGCACCACACCCTCAATTACTGACACTCCAATAGTGCAGCCCACCCTCAATTACTGACACTCCAATAGTGCAGCTCCCATGTTGGTTGACATGTCGCTCAGCCGTGTCTGGCCCATCTCCCGCGCATCCGCCCTCACGCCTTCTCCTCCCTCCCAGAAACATGATAGGGTCCCCCTTGTCCTCACTTATCACCCCACCAGCCTCCGCATTCAAAGGATCATCCTCCACCATTTCCGCCATCTCCAGCATGATGCCAGCACCAAACACATCTTCCCTTCACCCCCCCTTATCGGCATTCCGTAGGGATCGCTCCCTCCGGGACACCCTGGTCCACTCCTCCATCACCCCCTACTCCTCAACCCCCTCCTATGGCACCACCCCATGCCCACGCAAAAGATGTAACACCTGCCCCTTCACTTCCTCTCTCCTCACCGTCCAAGGGCCCAAACACTCCTTTCAAGTGAAGCAGCATTTCACTTGCATTTCCCCCAACTTAGTCTACTGCATTTGTTGCTCCCAATGTGGTCTCCTCTACATTGGAGAGACCAAACGTAAACTGGGCGACCGCTTTGCAGAACACCTGCGGTCTGTCCGCAAGAATGACCCAAACCTCCCTGTCGCTTGCCATTTTAACACTCCACCCTGCTCTCTTGCCCACATGTCTGTCCTTGGCTTGCTGCATTGTTCCAGTGAAGCCCAACGCAAACTGGAGGAACAACACCTCATCTTCCGACTAGGCACCTTACAGCCTTCCGGTCTGAATATTGAGTTCAACAACTTTAGGTCGTGAGCTCCCTCCCCCATCCCCACCCCCTTTCTGTTTCCCCCTTTTTCCCCTTTTTTCCCTATAAATTATATAGATTTTCCTTTCCCACCTATTTCCATTAGTTTTAAATATTTTAAATATTTTATGCTCCCCCCACCCCCACTAGAGCTGTACCTTGAGTGCCCTACCATCCATTCTTAATTAGCACATTCGTTTAGATAATATCACCAACTTTAACTTTAACACCTATGTGTTCTTTTGTACCATTGTCACTGACATCTTTTGATGATCTGCTTCTATCACTGCTTGTTTGTCCCTACAACCACACCCCCCCAACTTCTCCCCCGCCAAACAACCCCCACCCCGCCCCAACACACACACACACACACACACAGACACGCAGACACACACCTTAAACCAGCTTATATTTCACCCCTCTCCTTGGATTCACCCAGTTCTGTTGAAGGTTCATGAGGACTCGAAACGTCAACACTTTTCTTCTCCACCGATGCTGCCAGAGCTGCTGAGGTTTTCCAGGTAATTCTGTTTTTGTTTTGGATTTCCAGCATCCGCAGATTTTTTGTTTTTACCAATGTGTTTGTGCATGTGTTTGTTTGAATGGGATTCTGATAGTATACAGCAGAGGGTGCATTGGGAAAGGTGTGTGTGTGTGTGTGTGTGTGTATGTGTGTGGGATTCTGAGAGTA